>CM042847.1:7096152-7195921 GCA_023653725.1 Bungarus multicinctus
CGGCACCGCGGACACGGTCATTCTCCTTCTCTTCCAACCCTACTCTCTTCTAGCACTGATGATGTTACCTAATTGGGTCATGAAACGTCTGCAAAAAAACAACCAAGCTCAGAGAACACCCAACGGCCCCACAGTTCCAGTCCTCCTCCTCCTCCAACCGCACTGCCTTCTAGCACTGATGATGTTACCTAGTTGGGTCATGAAAAGTCTGCAGGAAAACCACCAAGCTCAGAAAGCACTGAGGACCACTGTCATTTTTCTTCTCCAACCCCACTCTTTTCTAGTACTGATGATGTTACCTAGTTGGCTCATGAAATGTCTTCAAGAAAACTACCCAAGCTTAGAGAGCACCAAGGACCCCACCATCCTCCTCTTCCCACTCCCTTCTAGCACTGATGAAGTTCCCTAGTTGGGTCATGAAACGTCTGCAAGAAAACCACCAAACTCAGAGAGTGCCAAGCACCCCTCCTTTCCACCCTGAGCTACAAACATTCTCCTTTATTGAAAACACCAAACTGAATGTGAGCTGGAGGCTCTTTTTCCTCTCTCTCTCTCCCCCTAATTGCTTGCTAATTGATTCTTGTTGTTCTTTTCCCTCCCAGTGGCCAACCCTGCTGTGACTTTTTCCACACTAAGCGAAAAGTCTAGAGAATCCCTGCTCCCTTTGTTTAAGGAAGGGGGTTCCTCCATCCTCACAGGTCAGAGGGGAAGCTGTGGAGAAGGAATGATCCCAGGCGTACGTTTCTTCCCAGCTCCGTAAACCACAGTGTAGCAGCTGGTTTAACCAGCCATAATTGGCTGGTTTTTTTGCCACAAAAAACTCAGCCGTGCTGTAACTTAGTGTGGTATGTGGCTCAGTGGGGATGTGTGACTATTGTGTTGCTGTGTGGACAACTGTTGGTGCCCTTCCTTTTTAAGTTCGAGCCTCTAACCCTTAGCCCTGCTTCCTCTTTGCAGAATCACAGAATTGTGGCATTGGGAGGGTCCTCCTCAAGACCATCCAATCTAACCCGTACTAGTGGAAGCTCCCCTTGCAGATCTGTGAGACATTTTTTTTTTCCTCCTAACCTGTGTGTGGGTGTGTGTATGCGTGTAGTTGACACCTTAACTTGGGAACAGCCTCCTTCCCCATCCCAGCTGAACTCTGACCCCAAAGTCTTTGGAAAAGGGGGGCGGGGGGTGGAAGCAAAGATTAAAAAGAAAGAAAAGCTCAAATTTCCAGTTGCATTTTGATCAGCGTTGCCCCATCCTTGCCTCGTTGGGGTGAACCCTGTGTGTTCGTGCAAAAAAAACCCCCACCCTTTTTTGAGGGGGGGCTGAAAACGGAAAAGGCCCGCTTGAGAGTATCTGAGCGACTTTACCCACCAGCTGGATGCAGTGGGTCGAATTTGGAAGCCGCCCCCTCCAGACAGACCTGGCCAGCTTCGGGCTGCTCTTCCCTTCTTCTGCTGGCGTCTCCGCAGAGTTGGCACACTTCCTGGTGTGCAGTGGATCTTGTGGCGCATACAAAGCCGTCCTCTCCCCCCCCCCTCCCTCCTCCTTTCCCCACCCCCCCCCTCCTTCTCCCTTGGCCGCTTCTATATTATTGACATCCTGCCAGGGTAGAGGCAGAATTGCTTGACTCCAGAACGGTGCTTGTAAACAAGGATAAGCATTGTGTGACGGTTTCAACCCGGTGCTAGGTCGGAGTTCCTGATTCCAAAAAAAAGAGAGAGAGAGAGAGCCTTCAAATGCTACTTCCAGCTTGGGTGCAAATACCAGAGGCCTCCAGGCTAGTTCCCAAACAGACTAGGCCTTCCTGGCCAGCGGCCAGGTTGTTGGCAAGAGCAGAGTCACAAGGGCATTGGCTTTTGAATGGCAAAGGACAACAGTCCTGGAGGAGAGGAGAAAACAGAGCCCAGGAAGGACCCCAGGGCCAACCCCACCGCCTCCCGGCAGGAAGTTTTCACATAGCCCACCTCCATTTATCGTCAATTTCCTTGGCACACTTTTTAAGGAGTGGAATTTAGCAGGGAGTCAGAATTCAAGAAGGGCCACGGCTCATATAAGAGTGAGGGACCAAGCATATACTCGCCTTTTTTTTTTTTTAGTGTTGGGACTGTGAACACCCTGGTGGCGCAGTGGTTAGAATGCAGTATTGCAGGCTAATTCTGCTGACTGCCAGTAGTTTAATCCTGACCGGCTCAAGGTTGACTCAGCCTTCCGTCCTTCCAAGATGGGTAAAATAAGGAGGACCCAGACTGTTGGGGGCAAGAGGCTGACTTTGTAAACTGCTAAGAGAGGGCTGTGAAGACTGTGAAGTGGTATATAAGTCTGTGCTATTGCCTTTCCCTCAGCCCTTCCCTCTTCCTTCCTTTTCTCCTTCCCCTTTCCTTCCTTCCTTCCTTCCTTCTCTCCCTCCCTCCCTCCCTCTTCCTTCCTTCCTTCCTTCCTTCCTTCCTTCCTTCCTGTTAGAATGCAGTATTGCAGGCTAACTCTGCCCACTGCCAGCAGTTCAATCCTGACCACCTCAAGGTTGACTCAGCCTTCCACCCTTCCGAGGTGGGTAAAATGAAGAGGACTCAGGTGGTTGGCAAGAGGCTGACTCTGTAAACCGCTTAGAGAGAGAGGGCTGTTTTGCACGTGAAGCGTTAGATAGGTCTTGGAGCTATTGCCATTGCTGTCTCTGATAGATTTCCATCTTCTTTAAACCAGGGAACCCTCATCTTCAGCCCGTCACCCTTGAAACAAAGGTCTTGAATTTTCCGTTGCTGTGGAAATGGCCCTTGCTTAACCGAACTCTTCCGAGCGTGTTTGTATGTGTGCGTGCCTGTGTGTAACGTTTACAGTGCCGGAGACACTCGCTGAACGCAGGAGGAGGGCAGAGAATTTTGCACAGATATCTCCTGTCCTGGCAGGGCCCTGGGCGAAGAGGTGCCGGGATTACACAGGATGAGTCAACAGCCATTCCAGACGGTTGTCTCTGCTTAATTCCTCCCCTGAAAACAGCTGATGGGTTTTTGTGTGTCTTGCAGCCATCTTTCACCACCAGTGGCCCCGAGGTTGCCTTGGGCCCATCTTGCTTCTTAAATGTTGCTTGCCTGGCAGCCCCTTCCCAGCAGGATATGCAGGCATAGAATTGGGAGGTGGGGGGGGGAGAACGATGGGCCTTTTAGGACTTGTGGACTTCAGCTCCCAGAATGCCTGAGCCAGCCACGTGCAGTGGTTAGAATGCAGCATTGCAGGCTGAACTCTGCCCACAAGTAGCAGTTCAATGCTGACAGGCTGAAGGTTGACTCAGCCTTCCGTCCTTCCGAGGTGGGTAAAATGAGAACCCAGATTGTTGGGGGCAAGAGGCTGACTTGGTAAAGCGCTTAGAGAGGGCTAGTGAGCATTGTGAAGCGGTATATAAGTATCAGTGCTATTGCCCTTCCTCCCTCCCTCCCTTCTTTCCTTCTTTCCTCCCTTCCTCCCTCCCTCCCTTCCTTCTTTCCTCCCTTCCTCCCTCCCTCCCTTCTTTCTCCCTTCCTCCCTCCCTCCCTTCTTTCTCCCTTCCTTCCTCCCTTCTTTCCTCCCTCCCTCCCTTCCTTCCTAATGGTTAGAATGCAGCATTGCAGTCTAACTCTGCCCGCAGCCTCTAGTTCGATCCTGACCAGCTCAAGATTAACTCAGCCTTCCGTCCTTCCGAGGTGGGTAAAATGAGGGCCCAGATGGTGGAGGGCAAGAGGCTAGCTCTGTAAAGCGCTATCCAACTGTGAAGGGGTATATATGTCCAAGTGGTGTTGCTCTTGCTAGACCCAAAGTACAGCTGCCACTCACCTCCTGACTCCCCCAGTCTAAATGGGTGAACCTCAAAACTTTCGGAATTCCAGATTCAAACCTTTGCTGGCTAAAGGAATTCTGGGAGTTGAAGTCCTCCAATCTGGAGAGGGTTGGCCAAGGCTGCACGAGCAGGAAGCTGGGCCTTTGTCCCTGCTGTTGCTGCCAGTACAGTAAGGTGCTTAAAGAGCGTTAAACTAATAAATAACTAATCCATAAAAGCCGGTCTTGAATAGACACGCACAGAGCAGTATGGAGCTGTGGCGATAATTAGATTACATGCCCCCCAGCACTCCAAATTCTCTGAGTACTTTAAATGCCTTTTCTGTGCCCGCAGCAGCCCTCTCTCCTTGAATACCTGGTGTGGTGTGGTGGTGCTTTTGTTCCAACAGTTTTGCCTGAACTTTTCTATTCTTTTTAATTGCATACAACGCACGCACGCACGGGGGAAAAAAAAGAGAAAAGGAAAATCAGTCCAGCCATGTAACCGAACTAAAGGCACGTTCTTTCCTGTTACTTAAAGACGATTATCTCTTTTACTCCATCCACCCACGCGCCATCCATTTTTTATTGAAATTTAGACTGTATAAAGTCCTGGGGGCAGAATTCCTCGTTGTTGTTTTTTCCTCGATTAGCCCTGCCCGAGGAGCAGCGTGCAACACAAAGGTGCCCAAATCGTGCCCTGTTTGGACAGGAAGACCAGAAAATGGAAATCCTATCCCATCTACTTTTTATAAATTATAAATGTTTATATACTTTTTATACCGGAACAAGACATAAAGACAGTTTTTCCCCGAGTGCCATAACTCTGCTAAACAACCAACTCCCACAACATTGTCAGACTACTTTGTAAGACTGTATTACTATTCTTCTTCTCATCCTTCCTATTATCTATCTCTTCCAACTTATAACTGTAACCGTGTTGCTTGTATCTTTACAATTTATATTGTTTTATTTGTTCCCTAGTAGGATTTGATTGCTTATAGTAACCTATGACTATCACTGAGTGTTGTATCTTAGGATTCTTGATGAATGTATTTTATTTTTTCTTATGTACACTGAGAGCATTTGCACCAAAGACAAATTCCTTGTGTGTCCAATCACACTTGGCCAATAAAGAATTCTATTCTATAACTAAGCCCGTAGTAGTTTCGTAGTGAAGCATGGTTATAGAGCTGGTAACTTAATAACCGCAGTGGCTCACTTTTTGGCACGAAAAATGGGGCAAAACTCACTTAACCAATGCTTCCTTTAGCAAGAGAAATTATGGCTCAGTTGTGGTCGTAAGTCGAGGACTACCTGTACAAAGTCTGGTGAAGTGAAATACGGAGGGCCTTTTCTGTCTTGGAGATTCTGAGGTCATTGTTGTCTCAAAGGTGTTTTTTCAAAAGGCAAACTTCTCTTTTTTTCCCCCCTTTCTTTTTTTTCCTCGAGAAAATAAAATATTCCAGTTGCTTTTTCAAACAGCATCTTTGAGAAGGGCTTTTCCATACTTCGAACGGCGGCTGTCTCTTTTATCAAGAAGGAGGTTGGGGGGGAAAGTATCCTCGTTTAGCTTTTTATGGACCGGAATTTCCCAAGAGTTGCTTGCCCTTCAAAGGAAAAAAAAATGTTCCATGTGTTCCGGAATCAAACAAATAGGTTAAAATTAATAGAATATTAATTTATTATATGGCGTCCGTCTCACCTAGCAGTGATTCTAAACAGCTTAACGAACACACAAGTAGCCTTCCACCTATAACCCTTCATTTAGCAACTGTTTAAAGTTATAGCCGCACTGGAATAAGTGACTCAAGACTGGTCCTCATGCTTATGACCGTCGCAGCCAGGGTCACTCGTTAAACATTCAGGTGCATAACAGCCAACGTGTATTTATGGTGGTTGCAACATCATAAGGGTAACATAGTCAACTATTCATGACCTTCCCAACCAGCTTCCGACAATCGGAGTCTGTGGGAGAAGTGGATTCCTTTAATTTACAGATGAACAGAGTTGGAAGGGACCTTGTAGGTCATCTAGTCCAACCCCCACCTAAGAAGGAGACCCGTAACGACCACAACATACAGCTTAACTGTAGCAATGCACTTAGCAACCAGGGCAAAAAGTCATAAAATCAGGCACGATCCTGGGAATTCTGGCCTTAATTTTGATCAGAAGCCAAGGGTTATATATGTATGATATAAAGCTGATAAAATGGCTATCAGACTCTGATGAAGAGAAAGACGAAGGAGTTTTCCAATATTTGATAGCAGTTTTCCAATATTTGAGGGGGGGTCTTACAAAGAACAGGGGGTTCAACCTATTTTCCAAAGCCCCTGAAGGCAGGACAAGAAGCAATGGGTGGAAACTAATCAAGGAGAGAAGCAACCTAGAACAGCGGTCGCCAACTGGTGGGCCGTGAGAAAATTTTGGTGGGCCGCAGAGATATCTCACCCCCAGAGCACACCCCCAAAGCAGTTAATCCAGGCTGCACAGAAACACAAGGCTACTCGGCCCACATGGCCTGCAGGAACCCTCCCCGCCCACTCACTCCTTACCCAAACTCACTCTTTACCCAAACCTGGCTGCTAAAATTGCTATTTTTTCCTTTTTCCGACCATCAGCTGTTTTGCTGCGCCGGGAGATTTAGATTAGCTAGGAAGCAGGAAATGGTTGGATTTCTTGCTTTCTAGCTAAGCACAGCCGAACCTCCCTTAGGACTGAAGGTTCTGTTATTCAGTGCAGACTCACGGCAAGCAAATTTGAGAGACTGAGCTAACCGATGGCAAATAGATAGATCACTGAATTATTCTGTGAGCAGCTCAATCTGCCTGCCTGCTTTGCCTGAATTTGGGTAAAAGTTGCTCTTTTTTTAAATAAAAAATTAAATATTTACATACATGGTGTGTTATAGTTAATTTTGTGAGTTTGCTCACAAGCAAATTTTATGTGACAGACTGAACTAGCTAATGGATAGATTTCTGAATGAATCTGTGATTCTGTGAGCAACTCCATCTGTCTCCCTGCTTTGCCTGATTTTGGGTAAAAGTTGCTCTCTTTTTTTATAAAAAATTCAATGTTTACATAAATATTTAAAATATTTACATGCCATGCCCAGCCAGTCACATGACCACCAAGCCACACCCACAAATTAGGCCACGCCCACAGAACCGGTTAGTGGTCCCTGGGATTTAAAATTATGAGTTTGGTGGTCCCTGAGGTCCAAAAAGTTGGCGACCCCTGACCTAGAAGTAGGGAGAAATTTCCTAACGGTGAGAACAGTAGAACAGCTTACTCCAGAAGTTGTGGGTGCTCCATCACTGGAGATTTTCAAGAGGAGATAGGACAGCCAACTTATCTGAAATGATACAGGGTCTCCTGCTTGAGGAGGACTAGATGACCTCAAAGGTCCCGCCCAACTCTGTTATTCCGTTACCTGCTGTTTTTAAAGGAAGTCCAACCCAAAGCAAAAGAAAGAACGTCGTGCCCAGCCTGCCCAATACCCACATATCTGAAGCCAGTCAGCGTTGGGATCCTGAGAGTTAGATTTCCTACATCTAGAAAGTCTGCCTGCCGCAGGGGTTACCCAGGAAAATATTCTGGTACGGAGGATGCTTCTCTTGCCTTCTGCTTATCAGAGGATGAGCATCTCTGAGCATCTTTCGTGGCCCTTGAAAATGAGATGATAAAGAGACTAGGCACAGCTGTGCCCTCAAAAAGAGGAGAGAAGGTTTGTTAGAACAAGTTCGGCTAGAAATGCAACTCCCGATGGGGGTTAGAGAGGTGGAGGTGTGAGAGAAAGCTGCAGTTCTGAACAGGCTTGTAATTGTGTGTGTGCTCTGAGTGTGTGTGTATGTGTGCGCGCGCGCGCCCCTGCAAACAGAAACCAGGCAACTCACTTGCCTCACCCATGGGCTGTCTGCAACCAAACCTGAATTATCTTTGTCTGGGAGGGGAAAAAAAACATACCGAGAGCATTTGGAAAAGAGCCAATTTTTATTGTACATTAAGCCTTTTGAACAATTGTGTGTGTGTTACAATTCCCCGAATCTCTTTCTTTTGCTTTAGGGGTAGAAGGAACCACCCTTCTGGAGGCTAGAAAAGAGACTGTGATTTCTAGTCTCCCCCTCCCCCCCACCCCCTTAGCCATAAAAGCTGGTTGGGTGAGTTTGGAACAATCGCCGGGAGGCTGTGAGTTCTAGTCCTGCCTTCGGCATGAGATTTGGCTGAGTAACTTTGGGCCAATCCCCAGCGCACACGCACACACACACACACACACGGAGTTCTAGTCCCGCCTTAGGTGACTTTGGGCCAATCACCAGGAGACAGTGAGTTCTAGTTCTGCCTCAGATGACTGGGCCAATCCCAAGGGGACAATTCTAGTCTTGCCTTATGTATGAAAACTAGCTGGGTGACTTTGGGCCAATCCCAGGACACAGGAAGTTCTAGTCCCACCTTAGATGACTTTGGGCCAATCACCAGGAGACAGGGAATTCTAGTCTTGCCTTATGTATGAAAACTAGCTGGGTGACTTTGGACCAATCCCAGGACACAGGAAGTTCTAGTCCCGCCTTAGGTGACTTTGGGCCAATCCCAGGACACAGGAAGTTCTAGTCCCGCCTTATGTATGAAAACTAGCTGGGTGACTTCAGGCCAGGTGGTGAATTCTAATCCTGCCTTCTTCGTGAAAGGCAAGCCATTTGCATTACTTTGAGTCAGAGCTTCTCTCTCAACCCAACCCACCTCACAGTTGTTGCAGGGAAAAAGAGGAGGAGGAGGAAGGAGTATTAGGTATGTTTGTCACCTTGACTTATTTATAAAAATAATAATGGTGAGATTAAAAAAAAAGACACAATCTAAACAGAAGTATGAACCAGCAAGGAATCAAGGCTCCTTTTGCATTCATTGAACAAGCAAACCTGGACGGATGCAATATCCGTGGTTGCTTTCCAAGAGACCAAAACATTAAAGAAAGGTGAGATTGAGTGAGGGTTTCCTCCGGAAGACTGAGTCACAGGCAGTAGAATTGCTCATTCGAATGGATTTATGGTATCATCATCATTAACAGCATGAGTTCCCAATTCGTCCTCTGTTAAAGCCGCTTTCTCAATATCCTTTCTCCGGGGGGAGTCGTCTTGCAAGCTTTAAATGGATTTCTCATGTTGCTGGATTATTATTGCTATTAATTGATCTCACTAATTACTTCCCCGGATTTCATTGGGCTGGTCGGTGGGATGCCTTCCGATGCGTTCTTATAATTCGAGATGAGTCTTAAAAGTTGCTGGGCAGGAGAAATCTCATGCTAGGTGATTTAATGGCGATCAAAATAGAGCAACCTCTGCTCACAGGGTAGATTTAGTAGGCCAGGGTTTTGCTGGGGAAAACCCTGGGATCTCCTTATTAATATTACCAAAACCGAAAATGGACTTTTTTTCCTCCCGCATCCCATTTTTGGTTTCTGTGTATGTGCCACTGAGAAAAAAGGATTTGGAGATGCCACGATGTGCTGTATTTTCGTCCCTGCTTTCCAGAACTGGCTCAGATTCGGTAAAGAGGCAGGCTTGCCAATTAAAAAAAGACAAAAGTACCACAGCCAAACCCCAGGAAGTGGAAGCAGACAGTCCAGGCTCAGCTGGGGAGATGGATCCCTTTAAGTTGTGTTGTGGCTTTTATTGCAAGAAACAGCTCTGAGTTTGGGGTGCATGGGCAAATGAATAGAAGCTGACTGGTTGACTTTGAGCCAATCACCAGGAGACAGTGAGTTCTAGTTCTGCCCTTAGGCATCAAAACTGTCTTGGAGACAATCACCAGGAGATAGTGAGTTCTAGTTCTGCCCTTTGGGCACGAAAGCTGGCTGGGTGATCTTGGGCCAATCACCAGGAGACACTGAGTTCTAGTTCTGCCTTGGACATGAAAGCTGGCTGGATGACTTTGGGCCAATCACCAGGAAACGATGAGTTCTAGTTCTGCCTTGGACATGAAAGCTGTCTGGGTGATCTTGGGTCAATCAGCAAGGAGACACTGAATTCTAGTTCTGCTCTTTGGCATGAAAACTAGCTGGATGACTTTGGGCCATTCACCGAGGGATGGTGAGTTCTAGTTCTGCCTTGGACTGAAAGCTGGCTGGATGACTTTGGGCCAATCACCAGGAGACAGTGAGTTCTAGTTCTGCCTTAAACATGATAAGCCAGCTGGTTGACTTTGGGCCAATCACTAGGCAGCACTGAATTCTAGTCCTATCTTAGGCTTAAAAGCTGGCTGGGTGACTATGGGCCAAGCACCAGGAGACAGTGAATTCTAGTCCACCTGAGGCATGGTTTAGTGCTTCCTTGTCACTATCCCATTTCCAGAGGACTAGGGTGGGAGGCATTAATTTTTCAATAAACCTAGACTCTCTGGCTACTGGTGGAGACTGCAACACGAATATATGACTGAAGTGGCCTTAAAGGAAATCCCAGCTGGAAACAATTGAACAGAAGACATGCAATGGTCCTTCTTATAGTGTCCTCACTCTGCTGCTATTCAGGCTACCCCAAATTATTGTCTAAAAGTCACAAACGGGGGATTGCCTGATCCTAGGACACTGCGGCTGTCATTAATACGAACCAGTTGCCGGAATTGTGGTCACGTTACCGTGAGAATACCGCAGTGGTCGTAAGAGTGAAAAACGGTCATAAGTCACCTTTTTTTCCCCCCCAGCACCGTTCTAACTCCGAACAGCACCTAAATGAACGGTTGTACACCAAGAACTCACCTGCATTCTCTTGCCATTCTTTTTCTCATCTTGCACTGTGGCAAAAAGTCACGTGTTTCCTTTTTCCTCCCTCACTCTCTTCAGAGAGAGAGAGAAAGATGCGAAATATATCTCATGCCGCTGACTTGCAAATGTTATGTAGCTAATTTTGTCGGGCCAAAAAGAACATTGTTCGGTTGGGCCACCGCAGGAGTAGGCTGGCTTTCTACCACGAGTTGGGGAGTGGGAGATTTTGCTTTTTTTGCATAAATTTGATGTTTAAGAGCCGAGTATGGAAACTTGGCAACTTAGAATAGAATACTTTATTATAGAATAGAATTCTTTTATTGGCCAAGTGTGAGTGGACACACAAGGAATTTGTATTGGTGCAAATGCTCTCAGTGTACATACAAAGAAAAGATATATTTGTCAAGAATCAAGAATCATAAGGTGCAACACTTAATGATAGTCATAGGGTATAATAAGCAATTAAATCATACTAGGAAACAGTCAATAAAAATCGTAAGGATACAAGTGATAAAGTTACAGTCATACAGTCATATACAGTCACAAGTGAGAGGGGATGGGTGATAAGGAATGATGAAAAGATTAATAGTAATAGTAGTGCAGACTTTGTAAATAGTTGGACAGTGTTGAGGGAATTATTTATTTAGCAGAATGATGATTTCGGGGGAAAAACTGTCCTTATGTTTAGTTGTTCTGGTGTGCAGTGCCCTATAGCGTCATTTTGAGGGAAGGAGTTGAAACAGTTTATGTCCAGGAGGTGAAGGATCTGTAGATATTTTCACAGACTATTTTTGACTTGTGCAGTATATACAGATCCTCCTTGGAAGGCAGGTTGGTAGTAATTGTTCTTTCTGCAGTCCTAATTATCCTCTGAAGTCTGTGTCTGTCCTATTGGGTTCCAGAACCAAACCAGGCACTTATAGAGGTGCAGATGACAGACTCAGTCATTCCTCTGTAGAACTGAATCAGCAGCTCCTTGGGCAGTTTGAGCTTCCTGAGTTGGCGCAGGAAGAACCTTCTTTGTTGTGCTTTTTTGATGACGTTTTTGATGTTAGGTGTCCATTTTAGGTCATGTGATATAGTAGAACCTAGAAATTTGAAGGTCTGTACTGTTGATTCTGTGTTGTCTAGTATTGCAAGAGGTGGTACTTTAAGACTTTAAAACTTGTGGACTTCAACTCCCAGAATTCTATGCTGGCTGGAGAATTCTGGGAGTTGAAGTCCACAAGCCTTAAAAGTTGCCAAGTTTGAGGAAGCGCAATCAGAAAAAAAAAAAAAGCAATGGGAAGTTTTCACTCTCTTCCCAATCCATTCTCCACTTGCATCATAAGGTATAAATGCTCTCCTTACTTAATAACAACTTTAATATATTGTCCTACCATTGAATATGCAGTCCTTGGCTTACAACGATTTGTTTAGTCACAACGGCAGTGCAAAAAGTGATTTAGGACCATTTTTCACACTTAACAACCGTTGCAGCATTCCCCATGGTCACGTGATCAGAAAGAGGATGCTTGACAACTGGCATGTACTTACGACGGTTGCATCATCCCGGAGTCACGTGATCCCCTTTTGCGACCTTCTGACCAGCAGTGTCAATGGGGAAGCCAGATTCACTTAACAGCAGTGTTACTCAGTTAACAACTGCAGGGATTCACTTAAGAACAATGGTGAGAAAAGTTGCAAATGGTGCAAAACTCGCTTAGCAACTGTCTAGTAACAAAAAGCTCGGGCTCTATTGTAACTCGAGGAATACCTGTATAGACTCAAAGCTTGCTGTAAATAAATAATAGTTCGCTGTGCTACTGGAGAGGAAGAATAAGTTACGATAACAGCCCTAGACAAAGTTTAATTGCTGTAATTCGTAGTAAATAAAGTCATTTTAAACAATTAAGCAGCTGCATTTTACTTCTCCCTATGGATTTGTTGATGCTTAGCCTCCTTTCAGGCTTGAACCTATGATGTTTTGATTGACATAAAGAAAAAAATAGGGTGGTTTGTTTTTTTTTGGTTGGTTCTTGTCTATAAAATGAAAATATTTCTGGATTGCTGGTAGTAACAAGCAAGGAAAGAGATACGATTTACCACCCAAATGACAGCGAACAAGATAATTAAGAAATATTTATGTGCCAATGAGGTTGTTATCACCCAAAAGAAAAGGCTTTTGGTGGGATTTTTTTCAGCTTAGAAGGGGATAAGCACTTAATTAGGAACATTAATAGAAGTAAGACTGGGGATGTTAATCAGATTTGGGAAGGTCCACAGGAAGTTGCCTTAAAGCCAGATCAGGCCATTATAACAACTGAAACAGTGTAGCTTCATATTTTCTGGGTCAGGGGCTGTCCAAACTTGGCGACTTCAAGACTCGTGGACTTCAACTCCCAGAATTCCCCAGCCAGCATCAAGAGACAGCTCTGTGGTCCTTCTAGACCAGGGCTCTGCAACTTTTGCAATTTTAAGACTCGTGGACTTCAACTCCCAGAATTCCCCAGCCAGAATTCCCCAGTCACTTTGATAGTTGGAGTTACCTAAACACGGTTTGTGGGAGCCTTGAGAGAATTCAGGGATGTGAAGAGGGTCGGGTGGGGGTTTTAACTGAATTTGTGGGGGAGAGGTTTCACAAAGAGGCCTACCACCTGGGACCCACCAAATGCGAGTCCTTGACAGATGGCACCCGCAGCCGAGCTTCTCTGCCAGATCTAATAGAGTGGGTTGATTCTAATCGAAAGAGAGGCAGCTCCTCAGATAACCCCCTCCGATGCCCTGCCAACACCACAAATTGCAGTTTGTCCCGAGCTTACGGCCCCAATGGAGGCCAAAATTTGTCTGGTTAAGCGAGACGGTCAGCGTTCCAGAAAAACACAACTCCAGTTAAAAATGAAAAACAAGAAACAAAAGACATTTGTTAAGCGAGCTTTGTCCCATTTTACGGCCTTACTCACCACCGTTGTTACATGAATCACTGCAGCTGACATATTTAGTAACCCGGTCCTTAAGCGACTCTGGTTTCCCCGTTGGTCAGAAGGTCGCAAAAGGGGAGCACGTGACACAGCGACGGTCATAAATGTGAACCCAGCATGTGGATTTTGATCCCGCGGCCACGGGGATGCTGCAGCGGTTGTAAGTGTGGGGGAAACGGTCCCAGAGTCACTCTTTTTCAGTGCCGTTGTAGCTTTGAGCGGTCACTAAATGAACCGTTGTAAGTCGAGGACTTAACCTGTGCTGGTTAAATCCAGTGGAAGGAATCTGGGGAATATGGTAGCTTTCTGCCAGCTTGGTCTGGGCCCCCCCCAGAGCCGCCTCTTCTGCAGATAAATTCCAGCGTGCATGTTCTGTCCCTTCCCCGGTGAGGTTATTGATTTGAGAAGCTCGCAGAGGACGAGATCTGGTGGATCTCCAGCCCTAGAAACTCACAGACTGCCGAAGCAGGGAATCTCCTGTGACGGTTGGCAATGATACGGAGCAGAGGGGACTGAGACGCAGCGGTTTCCTTGCAGCGCCGAAGACATGGAAGCGTTTAAAGGGTTTGGGATCTTAGGAATTCCCCCCCCCCCCCCCCCCGGGGAGGTTTCTGCATCTGAGACAGGCTTTAGCTGGGAGGGGGCAAAGCTGGACATTGGCAAGCAAGGGGCAAGGAAGACCTCCTTCCTTTCAAACATAGTCCGTGACACATCGTACCTGCTGGCGTTTTCCCCAATTTAGTTTGGTTTATTGTCGTTGCACCTCATAAAACAAAATTAAATGCCATCCTCCGTGTACATTTATAACTATAAAAATAAAACCCAAACCCATATCTTTTGCATTCTATACAATTGAACTGAAAACCCCTGATATTGCATTAGTGTTGCACTTTAAAGTAGAATTCAACAGAGCTACTGCCCTGGGATAGAAGCTGTTTTCCAGCCTGTTTGCCCTTGTTTTTTATTATCCTGTACCGGTTGTCAGATGGTAATAGTTAAAAAAAAGGGTGCCTAGGATGAGATGGATCTTTAAGGATGTTTTGAACTTTCTTAAGGCAACGGGAACTATAAAGCTCTTCCAAAGAGTGGGGAGGGCAACCAATGATCCTCTGAGCCAGGGGTCGCCAACCTTTTGGACCTCAGGTATCACCAAACTCATAATTTTAAATCCCAGGGACCACTAACCGGTCCTGGTGGGTGTGGCCTAATTTGTGGGTGTGGCTTGGTGGTCATGTGACTAGCTGAGCATGGCTTGTATGTTAATATAAATATTTATATAAATATTGAATTTTTTATTAAAAAAGAGCAACTTTTACCCAAAATCAGGCAGGCAGATTGAGTTGCTCACAGAATCATTCAGTGATCTATCTATCTGCCATCGGTTAGCTCAGTTAAATTTGCTTGCCGTGAGTCTCAAATTTGCTTGCCGTGAGTCTGCACTGAATAACAGAACCTTCAGTCCTAAGGGAGGTTCAGCTGTGCTTAAAAGCAGAGCTAAGGACTAGCTAGAAAGCAAGAAATCCAACCATTTCCTGCTTCCTAGCTAATCTAAATCTCCCAGAACAGCTGATGGTCGGAAAAAGGAAAAATAGCAATTTTAGCAGGCAATTTTGCTGGTTAAGGAGTGAGTGAGCAGGGAGGGTTCCCGCAGGCCATGTGGGCAGCGCAGCCTTGTGTTTCTGCGCAGCCTGGATTAACTGCTTTGGGGGTGTGCTCTGGGGGTGAGATATCTCTGCGGCCCACCAAAATTTTCTCATGGTCCACCAGGTGGCGACCACTGCTCTGGGCAATGACCTTAACCCTCTGGAGTGCTGTCCCTATCTGCCCCTGTGCAATTGGCAAACCCTACACAGGTGCAGTAAGTTAAGATACTCTCTCAGGGGGTCTCCAACCTTGGCAATTTTAAGCCTGGAGGACTTGGGAGTTGAAGTCCTCCAGGCTTAAAGTTGCCACGATTGGAGACCTGCTCTATGGTGCAGCGGTAGAAAGTCACCGGCAGTTTTTCATTCCGTTATTGTTTCCTGAGAAGTTCTAAAGCGAACAGGCGACCAAGCTTTGGCAACATCTATTTTCTTGCTTTGATATACTTAATCGTGGTCGTAAGTTGAGGACTACCTCTCCTCTCATCCGTCTTTCCTCTTTCCCAACGAGGAAACAAGGCTCCTCTCCTGTTTTCCTGCCCAACTTTTTTGGCTTTGACACCTGAACCAAGAACTCTGACCCGGGCTTTCCGTCCAGAGCGGAACCAGAAGCCCTCTCCATTTCGGATCCGGGAGGGCGAGAGAGAGACAGAGAGAGAGAGAGAGACCATGGGGCCGTTTCCAATCCCGTTGTCAACCTCAGCAAAACGATAAACAGGAAATTTAGGGAAGGGGGGGGGAGGATTTCGTAAGAGAGAATTGGGGAGGGGGGGTGAGGAAATCCATGCAAACGTCACAACCTTCACGACGGTCCGAAATCGGGAGATTTCCATGGCTACAAGCCGAATGTGAGGTTGTTGTTTTTTTTTCCCTCTCTTCAATATCATTTCCAGAGCAGAAATAAAACCCGTGAGTCACTGGTGCTCTTTCCTAACCCTGCAATTAGCAAAACAAAAGGCCCCGTATAGCTGATCGGGAGCCAAAATCATAGAGGTTCCAGACAAGCCCGCACCAGAATTGCTTTTCCCAGCTTCAGGCCTGGGCTGGCAGGGGATGATGGGGACCGAGCAAGTGCTGGGTTTGGAGAAAGCGGCATTCAAGAACCACGGCAAAGAAGGCCTTGACCCAGAAGTCCACGCACCTCCATTCTTATTTATTTTTTATTTTATTTGGTTTGTCAATTGCTTACAAGATAATAGGTATAAGTAAAAACATAGTTATGAATACATGGAATGGATACATATAAGAAAAATAAAATATAAAAGAAACAATAGGACAGGGATGGTAGGCACCTTGGTGCGCTTATGCACACCCCCTACAGACCTCTTAGGAAAGGGATAAGGTCAATAGGAGACAGTCTAAGGTTAAAGTTTTTGGGGTTTGGGGAAGAAACCACAGAGTCAAGTAGAGTATTCCAGACATTGACCACTCTGTGGCTGAAGTCGTATTTCCTGCAATCAAGTTTGGTGCGGTTAACCTTGAGTTTGTATCTATTGTTGGCTCTTGTGTTGTTGTGGTTGAAGCTGAAGTATTCATTGACAGGTAGGTCATTGCAATGTATGATAGGTCGGATTCTCTATACTTAGATTAGATTCTCCCTGGCAAGGGTCTTCAAACTTGGCAGCTTTAAGACTTGTGGGCTTCAAATATTGGATGAGGATACAAAGATGGTGGCATAGCCCTGGTACAATTCTGGGACGCCATCCCCTCCTTCAGAAACACCTGTTAGCCATTGTTTACTTGAGAATGCAGGAATCGGCTCAGAAAAGAGCCAGGGACTTGTGTGTGTGTGTGTGTTGCTGCACAATTCTTGGAAGCCAGTTGTAATAGACTGGAGGCTTTCTCTGCGAGGCCACCGAAGTTTCTTTCAAGTGGATAAAATTTGGGCCAGTAGCCTTACCTGGTTCCTTCTCGGCCTCCCAGGTAGAGACTGCAAGGAACGAAAGGATCCTGAAATCTGGTTTAAGCAAGCATTCTGCCTCACCCTTCCATAGAAATATTCAGGTGCTTAAACTTCTTCAATTAAGGTGTGGGTATTAATGGCGAGAGGACTGCAATAGTGAGCCATCTCTTAAGGGTCTCTCTCTCTCTCTCTCCCCCCCCCCCTCTCTTTTCCCCTCTCTCCCTCCCTCTCTCTTCATTTCTTTTCCTTCTACTTTCCAGATGAGGAACTGTTTCATGGGAGATTTCAACAGACTTGCCAAAAAAACACAACAACACCCAAAGCCACAATGTGTGTGGAAGAACAGTATGGTGAAACCCGTTTCCCTGTTTCGTGTAAAGCAGGTTTTTTTTTTTCCAATCTGGGCTACTTTTAAGAGGTGTGGACTTCAACTCCCACAATTCCCCAGCCAGCTGGCCGGGGAATTCTGGGAGCTGAAGTCCACACCTCTTAAAAGTGGCTCAGATTGAAAAACCCTGGTGTAACAATAGAAGATAATATTTGTAGCTCAGTGTTGAACTGTGAGGTCTTTGGGGTTCTCTGAGCTTGGTGGTTTTCTCGCAGACGTTTTATTACCCAACTAGGTAACATCATCAGTGCTACAAAGGAAGTGGAAGCGAGCAAACCCTGTTCCCTTCTGGCACTGATGGTGTTAACTAGTTGGGTAATGAAACGTCTGCAAGAAAGCAACCAAGGACCCTACAGTGTAGATTTGTTTCTTGCGACAAGAAACACCTCCCATCTGTGTCTCTCGCAGAACACTTTTACACGTTTGCACAATCAAAGAATTAATGGAGTTCTGCATGAATTCCTTCCATTCTCCTTTTACCGCAGCAAAACAAACCCAAACTGTAATTAACCACAACTTCCCATCACCTCCAAAAGAAAAGGGCTGTTCAGGGATTTCCAAACGAACCCGGATCAAAAACCTCTTGTCAGCTTTAAACCTTTCTTAATACATGCATTGGTTGGTTGAATCAGTTTCTACGGCTGCCTCTCTTGCCTTGTGAGGCTGGGCAGCTAACAACACATAAAAAGGCCATCAACCAAGAGTTAAAAACCTACCATGGTATCGCTGAGGGTAACCCCAAAGAGAACAATCTACAAAAATCTCTCAACAGACTATATCTATCTAACCGCTTGGCCCCAGTTGACAATGATTTCCTGCTTCATATGTCTCAGGGAAACCGTGGTTTGCTCGCTGACAGGGAGCTTTTAGGGGACGCGTGAAATAAACGTGTGTCTGTATTTATTGCATCAAAACCTCGATCTTTCCACGAGTAATTCAGGTATTTTATAGAAGTCCTTTTAATCCTGTCGTTTCTTGAAGAGAGTAACACAGATGCACCTCCCTCTTTTAATTCAGTAATTAATTGTAAACCCTCTGAACTTCACCAGTGTGCCGTTGTTCAGATTTGTTGCAACATCCAGATTTCTTATCCAGCCTGTGAATAGTTTTTGATGCACACTTGCTGTAAAATTCTGGGATTTGCAAATGCCGGTCTGTCCCTCAGCCGTAGCAGCTCCCTGGGTTTTCTTCGAGGAAATCCTTCCTTTCCAGGCCAGCCTACCTTATAGGGTTGTTGTTGTCATGGGCACGGGGGGGGGGAGGAAAATAGGAAGAAGGGACCCTGGGAAAAGGCCACCTGGAACTCCTGAGGGAAAAGTTGGAGATAAATCTTATCAGTAAAAGCCCATACACATAAATCACATAAAATCCCTTGAGTTACGACCGCAACAGAGCCCAGAATTTACGTTGCTAAGTGAAACAAGTGAGTTTTCCCCCATTTTACAACCTTTCTTGCCACAGCTGTTAAGTCATTGCATTGGTGAAGTTAGTTGCCCGGTCATTAAGGGATACATCTGTCTTGCCCATCGACTTCACTTTATCTGAAGGTCACAAAAGCGGATCGCGCGATCCCAGGAACACTGAAATCGTCACAAATACGAACCGGTTGCAAAATTCGTCTTGAGTGTTGATCGCGTGACTGTGGGGAATGCCGCAGTGGCCATAAGTGTGAAAAATGGTGCTAAAGTCGCTATTTCCCCCCCCCCCCAGTGCTGTCGTAACTTGGAACGGTCACTAAATGAACTTTTATAAGTCAAGGACTACCTGTATCTGCACAATCATGAACTTAATCCAAGGTTAATGATTGTTGGGGCCAACCTGAGACTGTTTACTTGGTTGGTTGCTTGACTTGACTTGACTTGATGGATCGGTGAGTTTTGGAGAGGGTGTGGAATGAAGTTGTAGTTGTGCCCCAACTCTGGAGGTTTTCAAGAAGAGATTGGACAACCATTTGCCCGGAATGGTATAAGGACTATATAAGGACTCCTGCCTTGAGCAGGGGGCTGGACTAGATGGCCTCCAAGGTCCCTTCCAACTCTTGTTATTCTGTTATTTCTGCGCCCTCCCCAACCTCTTTTACAAGACGGACTGGAAGGAAAGCAGAATTTCCTCCTCTGCGGCCTCCTTTGGTCAGAGTTAAATTGCCTTATCTCCTTCAGTTAATTCTTCAGCTGGGTGTTTATTCAGATCAGAACAAATATACTGCTGAGGGAGAGAGAGAGGGAAACAAACAGAACTGGAATCACGGTTTGGGTAACAGGACGAACCAGTTGTGGCAGGAGACTGGAAAATTTGCACTAAGTGAGTGTGTGCTGGAGGTGGAACTTTCTCTGATGTTTGAGCTTCAGCCCAAGCCAACAAGTCGTCCTCAGCTTGCAACCAGAATTGGGACCAGAGTTTCCATTGGTAAGCTAGGCGGTTGTTAAGTGAATCGTGCAGTTGTTAAATAAACCAGGCTTCCCCCTTGGAGTTTACCAGACGAAAGAAACTCTCAAATGATGACCCTAGAATACCTGGATGCTACCACAGTTTGTAAATACATGCCATTCGCCAAGCACTCAAATTTCGTTCACGTGACCATGGAGATACTGCGATGGTCATAAGTATGAGGGCCAGTGGTAAGTCACTTTTTTTGGTGCTGTTGTAACTTTGAATGGCGCTAAATGAGTGTTTGTAAGTTGAGGGCTACCAAAAAATACCCCCAAATATACCCACCCACCCAGCAAATATAAGCAGGGTTCTGAGAGCAAGGCTGTTTTCGTAAATACAAACTCAAATAATTAATTCTTCCTAAGTTAATTCTGGGCAGTTTATTCCACAGCCTCTGTTTTTCAGCTGTTAAATCCTGAAATTTTACAGGTTTTTCCAGTTCCTTTTTTTTTTGAGCTACTCAGCTGTCATCTGGTATTGCCACATCTGTAAGTAAAACCTATACTAGTGAAAAGTAAACATTATTATTATCATCTTTTTCACTTTCTGGGTTCTCTCCTTTCAAATTCCTTTGGTGTTTAGGGAACAATGAGGTAGGTAGATAGATGGATGGATGGATGGATGGATGGATAGAGACAGACAGACAGACAGACAGATAGACGAGAGGTAGGTAGAGAGAGATAAGAGAATAGGTAGGTAGAGAGAGATGGTAGGTAGGTAGGTCGGTAGACAAATAGAAGAGAGAGACAGGTAGGTAGGTAGAGAGAAAGATAAGAAACATAACTAGGTAGGTAGAGAGAGATAGTAGGTAGGTAGACAGAAAGAAGAGAGAGATAGGTGGAGAAAGAGATAAGAAATAGATAATAGGTAGATAGACAAAGAGAGAGAAGAGACAGGTAGGTAGGTAGAGAGAAGGAGATAAGAAACAGATAATAGAAGAGAGAGAGAGGTGTGTGTGTGTCTGAAAATACAGAGATTTTGAAATTCTTACCATGCCTATGGCCATTAGCATCCCTCTTAGTTAGAGAGAGAGAGGAATAAAATGAGGTGAGGAAGTAATCCAGGTGTTCAAAGGCTTTCAAAAATGAAAACAAAATGCTTACACTCTGTTTTTGTGCTTTTGCTGATATTTATTTAAATGCGTGATTTCTGTAGCCCATCTCTCTGTCACAATGGAATGTGAAATGCACCACTGCCATTTATGTATTGCCCTTGAGATGTATCATATCAATGTATGCTATGAGGAAGTGCGTGTAAGAGGGGAATGGAAAAAGAATTTAACCTTTTTTTTTTTAAATGGGAAAAGCACTTGGAATAGGGAGTTCGGCTCGAATAGCTTCCCAAATAGGGATACAGCCTCAAAAATAGGCGAAGTCCTTGACTTGCAACGGTTTAGTGACTATTCAGAGTTACAACAGCACACAAGAAAAGTGATTGGTGACCATTTTTCACATTTAACGACCGTTGCAGCATCCTCAGGGTCATGCGATCAAAATTCAGGCGCTTGACAACTGCTTCGCATTTATGACGGATTTTGCAGTGTCCTGAGGTCATCTCTTGCGATCTTTGAACAAGCAAAATCAAGGGGGAAGCCAAATTCACTTAACAACTGTGTGAGTAACTTAACAACTGCAGTGATTCACTTAACAACTGGGCCAATAAAGATTGTAAATAAAGATTGTTGCCCGGGGTCAACTTCATCACAATGCTTGAATTTTCTGGCTAAATTTTGATTTTAACATTCTTCTAGGCTTCCTTCCCCATGCCTGAGAAGCTGTGCAATGGTCCGTGAACGAGTGCATAAGCAGGAAGAAGAAAGAGGGTTCACACATTACCCCCAAGCCGAAACGTTGTTTTTGTTTCTGTACAGCAAGCCACACTTGTTTAGGAAATTTAATTTTAGGAAATTTTGTTTGCTGGCAAGCCGTAGTAACACTGGTGACAAAGCTGTCGTGTAACACAATCCAGAAACTCAGTAAGTCCAGACATTCCCAGGCAATGAGAATAATATAGCGTCAGGGATGAGGGTTTTTTTTTTTGTTTTGGGTGCAGGGAGCAAATACACACGAATGCAGATTATTGACTTAGAACAATAAGTGCAACTGTGTGCTGGGAACAAGAGCGATATCCAGCTGTCTACAGCCATAACTTGGTGGTAAGAGCCAGAAGCATGTCAGGTCACTGCCACAAAATTATACCTTCCCAGCCAGTTCAAAGCTCTGGTTTCCAAAAAAATAATGGGGCGGCCAGAATAAGGGTTGGTTTGTTCTTATTCTTCCCCTTTGTTTCTGTGCCCTGTGGCACTCCAGAAAGAAAAGAAAAAAAAACCAGGCAAATCCTTGTGCACTGTAACAGAATACCAGAGTTGGAAGGGACCTTGTAGGTCATCTAGCCCAACCCCCTGCCCTCGCATGAATCCTATGCTACTTCTGATAGATGGCTGTCCGGTCTTTTCTTAAAAGCCTTCACTGTTGGGGCACCCACAATTTCCAAAGGCAATTTGTTCCACTGGTTAATGGTTCCCACTGTTAGGAATGTTCTCCTTAATTTCCGTCCGTTGCTTCTTCAGGTGTTTTGGGGGGGGAACAGGTTGAGCCCCGCCCCCCTTCTTTGTTGCAGCCCCATGACACTGCTATCGTGGCACCTCTAGTCCTTCTTTTCACTAGACTTGTGCAAAAGTTTACACTCATCTCCCGGGGAGGGGATGAGTCTGCCTACCGAGATGAGGGGAACCGGTTGCTTTCGTGGTGTGGAGACAATAACTTGGTCCTCAGCGCCCATAAGACCAAGGAGCTTATAGTGGACTATAGAAGGAACAGATCAGACATCCAGCCCTTACTTATCAAGGGAGACCGAGTGGAGTAAGTGGCCAGTTTTAAGTTTCTGGGTGTTACCCTAAAAGAGGACCTGACCTGGGGTGCCCACATTGCAGTCTGGCCAAAGAGCCCAGCAGAGATTATACCACCTGAGACTTCTCAGAAAACAAAAGAATTGGATGAAAAACTGCTGGTGACCTTCTACCGCTGCACCATAGAGACTATCTTAACTCACTGCCCCTCGGTATGGTTTGCCAGTTGCACAGGGGCAGATAGGAAAGCACTCCAGAGAGTTAACTTCATTGCACAGAGGATCATGGGTTGCCCTCTCTCCTCTTTGGAAGAGCTTTTTAGCTCCCACTGCCTTAAGAAAGTTCAAAACATCCTCAAAGATCCATCTCATCCTGGGCACCCCCTTTTTTTGAACTATTACCATCTGGCAGACGGTACAGGATAATAATAAAAACAAGGACAAATAGGCTGAAAAACAGCTTCTATCCCAGGGCAGTAGCTCTGTTGAATTCTACTGTGTAGTGTAGTGTTGGTACGGTGTCGGGGGTGTTTGGTTCAATGTGTGGAGGGTGAAGGATGTGTGTTTGTGTTTATTTTCATGGTCATGATGTGCACTGAAGACGGTGTTTGATTCCGTTGTACGAGGTGCAGTGACGATAAAGTAAACTAAACTAAACTAATACCCAATCCCGACTTTAATTTCTTGATATCTCTGATAGAAAAGAAAGGGCATCTCGCAAGTACTCCATGATGGTAGGTAGACATCATAACCATGTGGGGTTTTTTTTTTTTAATGACTGGAGTCTCTTGGAGCCGAGAGTGTGGGTGAGAGAATTACCCCAGGTGCATCCTCTCTCTCTCTCTCTCTTTTTTTTTTCATGTAAATGAACACGTGCCACATACGGAGGAAAAGCTAACCGCACACTTGAATTACAAGAAGAAGAAAAATTGTGGTTTTGTGCTCCTCCTTCTAACAGGACCTCACCAAGAAGAGCTTTCTCACAACGGGCGTTCTGATTTTTCCCTTGTAAATCTTTAAGAATAACAGAATAAAAGAATTGGAGGGGACCTCAGTGGTCTTCTAGTCCAACCCCCAGCTCAAACAGGAGACCCTACACCATTTGTCCAATCCCTTCTTAAAAACCTGGAAGGAAGGAAGGAAATAACAGAGTTGGAAGGGATCTTGGAGGTCTTCTAGTCTAACCCCCTGCCAAGCAGGAGACCCTATATATCATTTCAGACAAATGGTTGCCCAGTCTCCTCCGATGACTGCAGGATTCACTTAACAACCAGGATGATTTGCTTAACAATCATAGCAAAAATTGACTCATTTAGCCACCGTCCTTTTTAGCGACAGCAATTTGGGTCCCAAATGTCGTATGTTGAGGTCTACCTGAGTGGCAAGTCTTGGCCAAAGTGAAATTTAAAGAGTGGTCAATCCGCTAAGCAGGATGATCCTTTGTTAGAGTTGAGACTTCGACCTCCACTTCCCGTTGTTGTCTTGTATACAGGTAGTCCTCTACTCACAACAGTTCATTTAGTGACTATTCGAAGTCACAACGGCACTGAAACATGTGACTTATGACCGTTTTTCCATAGTTACGACCTTTGCAGCGCCCTCCACGGTCATGCGATCAAAATTCAGACGCTTGGCAACTGACTCTTATTTATGACGGTCGCAGCATCCCAGGTTCACGCGATTCCCTTTTGCGACCTTCTGATCAGCAGAGTCAATGGGGGAAGCCAGGTTCACTTAACAACCGGGTTACCAGCCTGTCAACTGCAGCGATTCACTTCACAGCCGTGGCAAGAAAAAGGGGGCAAAGCTCACTGAGCGAATGTCTCACTTAACAACGGAAACATTTGGGCTCCATAAACTGAGGGCTACCTGCCATTTTTAATTGTAGAAGAAGGCTAATAAATCCTGGGACGACTTTATCTGTGCAGTCAGGGTTGACTGGTGAGAAATTTGCTCCCAGTTGAGAAGCAGTAAGAATTTTGTTTAGCTGCCTTAATTTTTTGTGCCAGTTCCTCGTTCCCTAAAATATTTAATTCATGTTTTACAAGTTCCATCTGATTTTTGCCATTTCGTTTTTTGCGGGTTCTTTCCATAGTTCCAATTCTAATCTTTTATATTCTTCTTCTAATTCCTTTCTTCTCTCTCTCTTTTCCCCTATTTTTCCTTCCTATATGGAAAGATTGATAGCCCTCTCTGAAATATGCCTTGGCAGTATCCCATCCATTTTGCAGGGGTGTTTGTGTCTCCATTTTTATTGCTTTTGAAGAGGAATTCCCATTTCCTTCTCTCTCTTTCTTTATGAACTCTTTTATCTTCCAATAGTGACTGTTTTAACGCTCCACCTTGATTTTCTTGTTCGACCTTTCCACTTTACTTTTATTGGGTTATGGCAGGGGTCTTCAAACTCGACAGCTTTAAGATTTGTGGACTTCAGCTCCTCCAGAATTCCTCCTCCTCCAGTCATGTTAGCTCAGGAATTCTGGGAGTTGAAGTCCACAAGTCATTAAACTTGAGTTATGGTCTGCCCAGATATTTGCCTCCACTTCCTATTATCTTGTATATACTCTCGTAATTCCAGTGAACAACATCCATGTCATGTCAATTCTCGACCATGATTTCTGGATTGAGAATTTTTGGCATCGAAAAGGAGAATTGAAATCGTTGAGAAATTCTGCAATCCGAATTGGCTTTGGTGCAGACCTGGAGCTTGCAAGCATCCTCAAATCTAAATTATTCGTGCCTCTCTCGCTCTCTCTTCTCGTCCCCGTTTGCAGCAGGAACGCAGGCAGGCCTCGTCTGACTGCAGCCATCTGGTGCAGGGTTTGCAGATCAGTGCCAGGCCTCTTGCATGTATATCAGCAGGGAGAGATTTATGGGGGAGTGGAGGGGGGGGTGGCTGTTTGCTTTCGAAAGCCCAACCTTTGTGGAAGTGTCTTGCAGGAAAAAAAAACCTCTGCTGAAGAAGCATCAGGCACCTGGTGCGAATATTCATGATCATGGAACAATCCACCACAGAGCCCACTATCTCCATTGCTAAGCGAAACAGCTGCTAAGTGAGTTTTGCCCTCTTTCTCTTGCCACCATTGTTAAGTGGACCCCTGCATTGTTCAATGAGTGACGTGTGTCAACGATCCAGCAACCCTCCATTCCGCCCAATAACTCTGAGACAGACATCTTCTCAAAGGTTCCTTTTTATTTGGATAGTAAACTGGCACAGCTGGGGAATCCCAAATCTGAAAGTTCCAGACTTCCTTGCAATAAGTAAAAACTACAAAATCCATCCCCTGCACCCATCATCACATCACATGCTCTAATTACCATCCGTCCCAACTTGAGACTTCACCTCACTTATGTGCAACAGAACCTGACCTTGAATCAGAAAAAGAATGTTATTACATCTAACTGGATACACTCCAATATATTTTCCCCTCCCACTTTCCCAGGCTCACCTGTGGCAGCATGGGAGCATCTGGTCTCAATATGCCTTCCAAAGCTGACAAAGTGGTTGTTAAGTGAATCCATTGACTTTGCTGATCAGAAAGTCGCAAAAGGGGATCACGTGACCACGGGGGATGCTGCAACCGTCATAAATATGAACAGGTCGTCAAGCATCCGGATTATTTTTAGACCATGTGACTGTGGGGATGCTTGCAGTGGTCACGGGTGTAGAAAAACGGCCATAGTTCACTTTTTTCCCACATTGTGACTTTGAACAGTCACTCAATGAACTGTTGTATGTCAAGGACTACTTGTAAGTGGAGCTTCAGATTCAAGGGGCTTTTGTGGAGTCCCAAATGGAACAAGGAGGGCTGTGCTGAGCTGTTGGTATAAACCTCCAGTTCTTGTTTCCAAATGTTGGCTCTTCCATTTATGTTGAGACTCTAGAAAGAGTGCAGAGAAGAGCAACGAAGAAGATTAGGGGACTGGAGGCTAAAACATACGAAGAACGGTTGCAGGAGCCGGGCCTGGCTAGTCTAGGGAAGAGAAGGACCAGGGGAGACAGGAGAGCAGGGTTCCAATATCTCAGGGGCTGCCACAAAGAAGAGGAGAGGGTCAAGCTATTCTCCAAAGAACCTAAGGGCAGGATAAGAAGCAACAGATAGAAGCTCATCAAGGAGAGAATCAACCAGAAACTAAGGAGAAATTTCCTGACAGTGGGAACAATTAACCAGTGGAACAACTTGGCACTAGAAGCTGTAGGTGCTTCATCACTGGAGGTTTCCAAGAAGAGATTGGACAGCCATTCATTCTGAAATGGTCCAGGGTTTCCTGCTCAAGCAGGGGTTGGACTAGAAGACTCCAAGGTCCCTTCCAACTCTTGTTATTCGGTAATTTTCCCTTGCTACACAAGGTATTGGTTAAATCAGCCGTGCCTGATTTTAGATAGATAGATAGATAGATAGATAGATAGATAGATAGATAGATAGATAGTCACCGTTGTTAAGCAAAACGTACGGTCATTATGCAAGTCTGTCTTTGCTTCTTAGAAGCCAGTTGGGAAGGTCGTAAACATGACTCACAGACACTATAATCAACAAATGCACACCAGTTGCTAAGTCCCTGGATTTTAATCACGTGACTATGGTGATACTGCAGTGGTTGTAAAGCGGGAGGATTGGTTTTGTAGGTCACTTTGAAGAGTCCGCTAAACGAATTGTTGTAAGTCAGGGACTGCCTCTATTTTTTGTAACGTTAATAACTGATGGTAAAAGACAGAAATATCTACAGTTCAGTTTTTTCCATTGTCAGCTTACAACTTCGTTGCTGTACCTGCGCAGGCAAGGTGATTCGAAATAACACGGCCTCCATTTTCCAGAAATTGTTTGCTAAAGCTTTTAGCTGGGTTTATTTATTTATTTTCTCCTTGTTTTTTGTCTTAATATTGTGGCTACAATCGCAATCCTGATTTTTTTTTTTTTTAACCTTCTATTGATCCCGGTTAAATACGAAACGCCTTAATAATTCATTGTCTCTGTTTCTGATTGATTTTTGTCTTTTTAAGTAGCTTGAGATATTAATTTCAAACGGAGGGGAGGGAGAAATCTCAACATTTCTGCCTGGAAATAGCCGGTAATGCTTTCCGTCACCAATCCCCACCGGTCAAAGTAAGAATTTTGGGACTAAATTGGTGCCTGAGTTTGTTGATTTCCTTTGTAATGCATCGTCTCTCTGGGTTTTAGAGACCAGGGTCTGTCCTTTTTTTATTATTAATCAGTTACATTGCTCTGGGAATCTTTGTGGTTGAAAAGCCAGGTATAAATATTTCAAATCTGGGCATGGTGGGGGAGAGAGTACAAATGTTTGAAAAGAAACCACCAAGAGCTAAGACTTAACCGTGGACGTCTTAGAAATGGAATGTGCAGAAGACAGATAGATGATGCTAGAGTTTTCCTTCACAGAACTACTTTTAAGGGGAAAAAAAATCTTTGAAAATACGATTTTAAAAAATGGAGCTTTTTTTCAAACAAAGCAACACGGAAGTAAGGAAGTAAGTTCCTCCGTGGGACCTCAAGGCATCGCGTGCTCATTTTGTGACCAGTTTGCAAGTCAAACAGAAGAAGGAAGGAGCAACGGAGCTTTTCAGTTTGAGACCGGCTGCTGCTGTTCTCTATGGGGACGTGGCCTTGTCAGTCCTTGGCTTGCAGGTTAGTTGGGATTGCTAAACAACCCGAATGGGATAAGGAGAGAGAGAAGAGAGAAAAGAAGGAGAGAGAGACAGACAGACAGACAGACAGACAGACAACAAAAAACGGGGAAATTTGAACTCAGGGCACTGTGCAAGGGGTTCATAATGCATGCCTCTCTGTAAAATTCTGAATAAAATATTTTAAAATATCTGGGGTTGGAGGTGGGAATCAAAAGCAAAGCCTCAGAGCCTACTCGTGTGGAGTTTGCATGTTGAGAACAAACGGAAGGAAGGAAGGAAGGAGTAGCAAGGGGGAGGGGGAGGAGGAAGGGGAAGAGTAGAAGGAGGGAGGGAAGGAAGGAAGGAGAAGGAGTAGCAAGGGGGGAGGAAGGGGGAAGAGGAGAAGGAAGGAAAGGGAGGAAGCAAGCATGCAAGCAAGGTGGACTCAGAGGGGGCCTTTGGGGTTTGAGGAGGTGCTAAGAAGAGCTGTCAGTATTAGAGGTGACTTTGAGCCCGGTAGATCTGCGGTCTGGCGATATGCAGGTAGTCCTCAACTTGTGACCACAATTGGAAGCAGAATTTATGTTGCTAAGCAAGGCTGAGAGATATTTTTGGCGACCTTTTTTGCCTTGGTTGTTAAGTGAATCAGTGCAGTTGTTAAGTGAGATGCGGTTGTTAAAGCAAATCCAGCTTATGACTGTTTTTCACACTTACAACTTACACCTCCATCTTGGTCACGGGACCAAAATCCAGACACTTGGCAGATGACTTGTATTTACGACGGGTTGCAGTATCCCGGGTCACCTGATCCCCTTTTGCGACCTTCTGAGAAACAATGTCAATGGGGGAGCCAGATTCACTTAACAACCATGCAACTTAAATAAATTAAACAACCTCAAGGTTTCACCTGAGTCAAGAGAGGTCATAACTTGGGGCAAAATTCATTTAACAATTATCTTGCTTAGCATTGGACATTTTGGGCTGAATTACGGTCATAAGGCGAGAATTGTTTATACTCAAGAGAGGGAGTTGCTTTGGATACGCAGCAGGAAGGCAAGCAGAAGTGATTTGTGCTTTGGCTTTTGAGGTTATCATCCCCAAAATGCTTTCTCCTTACATTGGAAAATCAGTTTCTAAAGTTGGATCTGGGTTGTTGTTTTTTTGGCTTGGAATCTGAATTAATCCATTGCTCCTGCAAAATAAAGACCTGTTAAAATTGCTCCCTTGTTGTCTTAAAAATATGACCCTTGAAAGTGGCTCTTGCTGAATTTCCCTGGTGCCATCATTGCTTCAATAACAAGCTACTTTTCTAGGCTAGCTATACAGATGAATAGAGTTGGAAGGGACCTTGTAGGTCATCCAGTCCACCCCCCTCCCAAGCATTTCTGACAGATAGGAGTCCAGTCTCTTTTTGAAAGCCTCCAGTGATGAAGCTCCCACAATTTCCAAACGCAACTTCTGTTCCATTGGTTGATTGCTCTCACTGTCATAAAAAAATCTCCTTATTTCCAGGTTGAATCTCTCCTGGTTCAGTTTCCATCCATTGTTCCTTCTCTGGCCTTCAGGTGTCTTGGAGAATAGCTTGACCCCCTCCTCCTCTCTGAGGC
This sequence comes from Bungarus multicinctus, assembly GCA_023653725.1. Lineage (NCBI taxonomy): Eukaryota > Metazoa > Chordata > Lepidosauria > Squamata > Elapidae > Bungarus > Bungarus multicinctus. The sequence goes on from CM042847.1 coordinate 7,126,091, forward strand.
AGCCCCTCAAATATTGGAAGATGCTATCCTGTCTCCCTTGGTCCTTCTCTTCCCTAGACTAGCCAGGCCCAGTTCTTGCACCTCTTCATCCTATCTCTTAGCCTCCAGTCCCCCCATCATCCTGGTTGCTCTTCTCTGCACCCTTTCCAGAGTCTCAACATCCTTTTTTATACTGTGGTGATCAAAACTGGATGCAATACTCTAGGTGTGGCCTTACTAAGGCTTTATAGAGTGGTATTAGTCCGCATTTCCCCAAGTCCCTGGACGAGCGAAGCTCGGCTGCCACAACCCTGCTCCAAACTCACATGGCGTAGGTACTCAAGACCGTTTCTGGTCACCACATCTGTGAGATGCTCATAAGTCCAAAAGAAAAATAAAGTCTTTCAGAATACCGGATATTTATTATGCAGCACATTGTGGTCTCCGGGAACCTCTTAACCATGGAAAGAAATAACCCACAGCAAGTTAGTTCATCTGCGAGAATTTTGAAAGGAGCGCCAGGACTTGGCCGAATGCGATATTCACTGCAGGACAGGAAGCTTTGGCTGAAATATCGGGAAGCTGTGTGTGTGTGTGTGTGTTGCCTTTTTGTGTCTCTTGTCCTGTGGAGAGGTGGTTGTGATGTTTAATAAAGTCTCTGAAGCCAGCAGGATGAAATGAAAAATAAAAAAGGAGGGAAGGAAGGAGAGAAGAAAGAGAGAGAAAGAAAGAAAAAAAAGAAAGAGAAAGGAAAGAAAGAAAGAAAAGGAAAGAAAGAAAGAAAGAAAGAAAGAAAGAAAGAAAGAAAGAAAGAAAGAAAGAAAGAAAGAAAGAAAGAAAAAGAGGAATGCAGGTAATCCTCGTTTTACAACCATTTGTTTACCAACTTAAAGCTTGGCAACGCCGTGTCCCATTTTCGAGGCAGCGAAAGGGATGCAGATCAAAGGAGGGATGCTCTCTGTTGCTTCTTCTCAGGGGCTCCTCTGGCATTGCATTAACCTGTCAAAACAGCACTGCCGGTAGTCCTTGACTTACGGTCACAGTTGAGCCCAACATTATTGTTGCTAAGCGAAACATTTGCAAAGTGAGATTGTGAGAGAAATAACCAAGCTCAGAAAACACCAACAGTCCTCCTCCTCTTCCTCTTTTGCTCCCCCACCTCCTCCTCCTCCTCCTCTCTGCAAACCCCTTTCCCTTGTAGCACTGACGATGTTACCTAGTTGGGTCATGAAACATCTGCAAGAAAACCATCAAGCTCAGAGAACCCCCCAAAATTCTACATTTCTCCTCCTCCTCCTCTTCCTCCGTCATCACCACCACCACCACAAACCCCATGTCCTACTAGCACTGATGATGTTACCAAGTAGGGTAAGTGAAATGTCTGCCAAAAATAACCAAGCTCAAGAGCATGAATGACACTCACAGTTCAACTCGGAGCTGTGAATATTCTCCTTCATTGGCAAAAGTCTGCCTCTCCCCCACCCCTCCTTCTCCCTGTCTCTCCTTCTCTCTCCCTTTCTCTCTCTCCCTCTCTTTCTGTCCCTTTCTCTCGCTCCCTCTCTCTCTCTTTCCCTCCTCCTCCTCCCCCTCCTCCCCCCTTGGCACTCCCTTATCTCAAAAAAACAAACCAAATCTCCCATTCAGCAGGTTGCTGCCTGGGCTCAGCAGCAGCGCCAACTGGCTCCGTCAGCGCTCCTGATCACCTGATGGCAGGTCAAAGGGGTAACGTCATTGTTCCTCTCTCTCTCTCTCTCTTCCCTCTCCACTTCGCAAAGGCCTGCCTGCCTGCCTGCAGTTTGCCTGGGTGGGGCAGACTCCTTCCTGTGGGGGAGAACCCGACACCCTCCCAAGTTCCATCTTTCTCCTCCCGCCCCCTAAAAAGCAGGTTTCGCCTCCATTTCCCTTTCTCCTCCAGGGCGCGGAGGAACCCGTCGCCTGTCCGTCCGGTTCCTCCTGTGGATGCACGTCTCCTCCGGGAGATCCTGCCCAGTCTCCTCTTTTCGGCGAGAAGGATTATTTTTAAAACATTTACCGACGGCTCTTTGTTTCGTCTTCCTCGGCTTCTCCCATCCCTTCCTCCTCTTCCAAACTCAACGGGAGGAAAAACTTCCCGCGGACTTGCCAAAGCAGCCCAGGTGTACTTCGCCTCGCTACAACTCCGCCAAAGTTGCGAAAGGGCAGCTCCTCCTCCTCCTCCTCCTCCGCCGTGGAGCTGCTGCTGCAGCTCAGGTATCGGGAGGTGGAGACTCCACCCCGGTTGGATGAGGAAGGGCCAGCATTTCCTCCCTGCAGGCCGCGGTTGTACTTTGCTCCTTGGAGAAGGTGGTGCTCCGGGCCAGCAGCCCACAAAGCCGTGTAATGCGTCGGCAGAGGCCGTTCCCACGGGGCAGCCTGGCCTTTTGAGCCCATTTTGATCACTGAGGAATCGGGGCATCTTGACTGCTTTGCTCTCCTCACCCCAAAAGGCCTGCATGGATCGTTGAGGGACAGACCCTACCCCCCCTTCCCCACCCGGCTGGCAGCGTCTCTCCGGCGGGCAACGGGGCACCACGGAGGAGTAAAGGAGGCGGGGGCAGGCCGAGAGGCTGCCGTGCGAAGGGCAAGAGGAGACGGTCTTTAATGAGCGGAGAAAACGGCTACCGAGTGACAATGGGAGTAGTAAGTCTCGAGTTATTTGCAACCTTTAATGGGGTTCTGGAGTGCCTGTTCTGGAATTCGAGGTAGGGTCTCAAGTCTTTATAAGAATCTGCCTTTGATTGCTTTGGGCTGCTTGGCTTAGGGGGTCTCCAACTCAACAGCGTCCATCCCATCTCTGAATCTTGCTCTCTTTGGCGGATTTTAAAAAATCCCCCCCCCCCCAAATATTTTAAAGCTTGTTAAGAGGAGCAATCTGGAATGATTTGGGGAGTCTTTGAGCCCGGGAAAGTTTTTTTTCCCCCTCCCTTCCTCTTCTGCTTGTTCCTTCTCTTCTTCCACGGTAGGAGAACAGAGTGAGGAAGAGGCTGAAGAAAAAAGTCTTTATTTCTTTGAGGTATTTTATAAGGTCCACAGCCTGTGTCCCCCTCCAGGGAATTGTGATTTGGGAAGGGGCTATGGCAAAGACCGGTTCATTTTTAAACACAGCTCTCTAGTGAAAATGAATTTTTTTCTTGTGAAAAAAAAATTAACTTTCGGTAACTTAGCCTAAGACCGTGAGCTTTTTTTCTTTAAAAACCCCCATGGATTAATTTTGTTAATCACTTGATGGACATTTTTCTATGAGCAAATCCCCAATTAGATTTTTTTTTTTGGGGGGGGGGGGGGGAAGAATTACCTTTCAGCAGAAACAGAAATTCACCATTTGTAGACAGAAAGGAAAATCTCTCCATTCCGGGGGCCCTCGTTTTTTTTCCCCTTTACTCCAAGAAAGAGACGCCAGTAAAGTGTCGCCAATCCAAAAAAGGGCCTTGTTGCTGCTTTCAAGAAATCCTCCAGGATTGGGGGAGGCGGGTGCTTTCAAAAGCCACTCATCGCTCATTGGCGAGCCAAGTGATTGGCGTCTCCCAAAATGGCCTAAAAAAAAAAAACCCCAAGGTGGGGCACCCAGAGGACATCTCTCCCCCCCCCCCATGTTGCTAAACCCAAGACCCCGATAGCCCACCTGGGGAGACCAATCCCAAGCGATCTGGAGCGAGCAACCTTGGAGATCTTTGGCCTCGCCCTCTTTTCCCCGCAGGTGTAAGTTGATCTTAAGGGCTTTTCAAAAGCGGTGAAACAGAAGATCCGTGGGCTTTTTCACGGATACGTTTCCTGCTTGGAAGACCAACCTTGCCCTTCTGGCTTGTTCTCTCTGAGGTGGATGTAGGGTGGAAAGGAGTTCGTCATTCCTTAGGAGTCGTGATTTTCTTTTTGTTTGAAGCTCATCTGAATCACCCGTTGAAAAAAAAAAGGGGGGGGAGCCGCCTTTCGGCATCATCCAAAGGAGTGGCTGCTTTGAAAAGCCAAACGCTTTCTTCGCTGCTAAGGGAATCGTTTCTGCTCCCGGCTGGAAATTGGCCATAAGGAGGAGAAAGATCATCCCCACAAACACTAGGCAGTCCTCAACTTAGCGGCCCAGATTTGAGCCGGAAATTTCTGCCGCTAAGAGAGACCTTTGTCCGTTTTACGCACCGTTCCTGGCTACCGTTGTTCAGTGAATCGCTGCCCGTGCTCAGTTAGTAACCCGGTGACTCGGCTGCGGTCGTAGTGTCCCACAGTCACTGACGAGCAAAGTCAGCTTTGTCCGCTTAATAACGGTGTTAACTAACTTCGCAACCGCTGTGATTCACAAGGGTGGCGAGAAAAAAAAACGGGGCCAACTGGCCAGTGGACCAGTTCCCTGACCCGTCATAAGTATGAGTCGGTTACCAAAAGCGGTCGAATTTTAAAATCGCACGACCGCGGGGATTTCGCACTGCGGTTGCAAGCGTGGGGAAACGGTCCTACGTCACTTTTACCGCTGCCGTTGTGACTTCAAACGGTCACTAAACGAATGGTTAAGTGGGAGAGCAACCTGTGCTTTAGCGACTCTGGGAGGAGTTTCCCGGCCTTTTCCAAACAGCATAAATCACAAAATGGAGTTAAGAGAGGAATTTATAGTGTAATAAACCAGCTTTTATAGCATAATAATTTGGCATGCAATCTCGGGCCTTTTAACAAGCCGGTTTGCGGAAGCGCACTTCACAGCCAGGGAGTCAGTTCACTTAGTGACCGTTCGAAGTTACAACGGCACCGAACAAAGTGGCTTAGTTTTTCGCACTTTCACAACCGTAGCAGCTTCCCCAGGGTCACGGGATCAAAATTTCAGAGGCCTGGCTACTGACTCATATTTATGACGGTCGCAGTGTCACCGACAAGCAAAGTCAGTGTCGTTCACAACTGGGTTGCTAACTTGACAACCGCTGTAATTTCACAAGGGTGGCGAGAAAACGGGGCAGAATCCGCTTAACACACATCTTGCTTAGCACGAGTGTGGTCGTCGGTTGAGGACGGCCGGGGGGGGAGGGGGGGTGTCAGTCAGTGGTCCACGACCATCGCTGAGCCTTCTTCCTCCCTTCTTGGTTTTAGCCGTTCCCCCTTTGCCGGATGAGCCCACAGGGAAGAAATCATATTAACGCTAATCGCACCGTGCGCTAACACAATTTCCGCCTCGCTACCGGCTGAACGGCCTGTTCCAGCCCTCCGCTCTGCAATAAAACAGCCATTTTGACATTGCGTTTGTTGTCAGTGTAACCCCTGGTGTGTTTCCCTTACTTAAGACCTGTGGCTTTGCACTCCCGTTTCTTTTAAAAGTCATCTTTTAACTCGATGGTTTATTTAGCTCCTCGTATATTCCAACATTAGCTGCCTTGAGATTAAAAAAAAACTGGGCTTTTTTTTTCCTTTAAACTTCTAAAAATATACCCGTGTAGAGTTTGTTTCAGGGTGGGTTCTGCACAGTGTGTGTGTGTTAGCAAAATATTCACATTTGACCAACCTCTGCAAAGAGAATAGAATAAAATAACTGAGTTGGAACGGACCTTAGAGGTCGTCTAGTCCAACCCGCTGCTTAGGCACTTCAGACAAAGGGTTATCCTGTTACGTATCACACAAACTTACTTATTTATTAGCTGACTCGAACCAACCCTGAACACTTTCCATACAGGTTGTCCACAATTTACAACCACAACTGTCCAAAATTTATGTTGTTAAGTGAGAAATTTGTGAAACGAGTTTTGCCCCATTCTGTGACTTTTCTTACCACCACTGACCCACATTTATGACGGTTGCCATGACCCCAGAATCCCCTTTTGCAACTTTCTGACAATCATAGCCAACAGGGAAGAAAGATTCACTTAACAACCGGGTCACTAACTGAACAACTGGAGTGATTCACTTAACAAACGTGGCGAGAGAAGTCATAAAATGGGACAAACTTCGCTCAACACGTTTCTCTCTTAGTAACATAAATCTTGGGCTCGATTGCGGTGGCAAGCGGAGGATTACCTGCATACGTTTTCCTGCTTGAGCAAGGGGTTGGACTAGAAGACCTCTAAGGTCCCTTCCAACTCTTAAGCTTCTGTTTCTCTCACTTGGTGATCCAGAAAGAGAAAGAAAAGCTGTGTTGTATGAACATCTGGAAACGAGCTACGTTGCTCCCATCTTACAGCCTATACAGGTACTTGATGGCTCAAGGTTTTCCCAGAGATAATGGATTTCATCTTTTATTCATTGATAAAGCACTTGTGCTCGGGCAAGAAACATTTTTTAAAAACGTATTATCGTGGTAGAAGTGATTCTTAGGGGGAAAGCTGTAATGTCTGTCTCTCTCTAAGTAGCAAGGCTTGCATTAGGCTTTCATAGTTATTCAGGAAGTGTGCTCCCAATCCAGAGATGAAATACAGCTAGTCCTTGACTTACGACTACCATTGAGCCCCCAAATATCTGTTGCTAAGTGAGCCATTTGCTAAGTGGGTTTTGCCCCATTTTCTTGCCGCCTTTTGTTAAGTCAGCCACGGTTAAGTTAGTAATGCCGTTGTTAAGTGAATCTGGGCTTCCCCGTAGACATGGCTTGGTCAGAAGGTCGCAAAAAGGGGATTTACGTGACCCCGAGACTCTGCAGCTGTCATAAATAGGAGTCACTCGTCCAAGCCTCTGAATTTTGATCAGGTGACCGTGGGGGAATGGTGCAGTGGTCATAAGTGTGAAAAATTGGTCATGTCACTCTTTTTCGAGTGCCGTCGTAACTTTGAACGGTCGCTAAATGAACTGTTATAAGTCGAGGACTACATGTACCTGTGGGTATGCATGGATGGATAGAATGTGTTAAGAAAGGCTGTTGCCCTCATGCCATCCTGCTAGCCACCCTCAGACCTCTCAGGGTGTTGAGAAAAATTGAGATTTAGTGGGCTCTTTGGCCTGGTTAGGGTATTTTATAATGGTTTTGTTAGATATTGAAAGGGCTGTCATGGCAGGGCCTGAGCAAAAAATTCACATATTCCAAAAAGGGGATTTCAACTAAACATTGAGGCAGGTGGGACCCTTTGTGGTGGGATAAACAGATATAGAACTGAAGACCTCTATGGTCCTATTCTATTCTATTCCTTATTCTATTCTATTCTATTCCATTCCATTCTCCTCTTCTCTTCTCTTCTCTTCTCTTCTCTTCTCTTCTCTTCTCTTCTCTTCTCTTCTCTTCCCTTCCCTTCCCTTCCCTTCCCTTCCCCTCCCCTCCCCTCCCCTTCCCTTCCCTTCCTTCCTCCAATGATTATTCTATATTTTATTTTACATTCTATTCTATTATTTTACAGAATAACAGAATAACATTCTATTCTATTCTGTATTCTATTTTCTGTTCTATTCTCTTTTCTGTTGTAGTCCATATTCTATTCTCTGTTCTATTATTTTACAGAACAACAGAATAACATTCTACTCTGTATTCTATCCTATCCTATTCTATTCATCCCTACATAATCCCAAAAATAAAAACATCCTAGCTGTTCCTAGTTGAACAACAATTGGAGAACCTATCCACAGTATGTGTGCAGGTTGTGTTCAGGCACTGTATGACCAGGAAACTGGTCAGAAAACTACAGTATAGCTTTGGGTTTTTTTAAGAATGCTTTTTTTTTTTTTAACACTCGTTGCTATCCTGAAATACCAACTGTCAAATCTGTGGTGCTGCCTTTAGCTGTTGCATCTGTGATCCCCTCCTCCCCCCTCCCCCCTGTCAAATAATCCTTTATTACACCTGCTCGGTGGGGTGTTAACGAAGCAGCCATCTCCTCTGGAAAAGAGCAGGCCAACAGTCGCAGCCAGGGGTCGAGTGCAGTCGAAGCCATAAAATATGATTTATGCTCATCGTCTAATTAGCAGGGCTGCCCGCCCACCCTCCAGAACTGATTCACGTTGACTTTAATCAATCAGCTCATTAACCCTGAGAAACAGGAGGCTCCTTCCGTGAATAGCAGTGTGGGGAGGGGGTCGCGGGGGTCCGGAGCCCATTTTTTGAGGGAAACCGTTTCCCCTGGCAGACAATTGCTGGGGAACATAGAATAGAATAGAATAGATATTGGAATGTAGAATAGAGTAGAATAAGAATGAATAGAATAGAATAGAAATAGAAGTAATAAGAATAGAATAAGGAATAGAATAGAAATAGAAGTAATAGGAATAGAATAGAATAAGGAATAGAATAGAATAGGGAATAGAATAGAATAGAAATAGAAGTAATAGGAATAAAATAAGGAATAGAATAGAATAGAATAAGGAATAGAATAGATATTGGAATGTAGAATAGAATAGAATAAGAATGAATAGAATAAGAATGAATAGAATAGAATAAGAATGAATAGAATAAGGAATAGAATAGAATTCTTTATTGGCCAAGGGTGATTGGACACAAGGAATTTGTCTTGGTGTAAATACTCTCAGTATACATAAAAGAAAAGATATATTTGGTCAGGAGTCAAGAATCATCAGGTACGACACTTAATGGTAGTCATAGGGTACAATAAGCAATCAAATCATACAAGAAACAGTCGATATAAATCATAAGGATATAAGCGACAAAGTTACAGTCATACAGTCACAAGTGGGAGAGGATGGGTGATAAGAACAACGAGAAAATTAATAATAATAGTAATGCAGACTTTGTAAAAATAGTTAGACAGTGTTGAGGGAATTATTTGTTTAGCAGAGTGATGGCATTCGGGAAAAAACTCCCCTTGTGTCTAGTTGTTCTGGTGTGCAGTGCTCTATAGCGTCGTTTTGAGGGAAGGAGTTGAAACAGTTTATGTCCAGGAGGTGAGGGGTCTGTAGATATTTTCACAGCCCTCTTTTTGACTCGTGCAGTACACAGGTCCTCCGTGGAAGGCAGGTGGGTAGTAATTGTCTCAGCAGTGGTTTGAAGAAGAGCTGACAATGGATTTTTGGCGTGGAGTAGGTCTAAAGTAATGATCCTATATCTGAGGGGCTGCCCCAAAGAAGAGGAAGGGGGTCAAGCTATTCTCCAAAGCACCAGAAGGCAGGACAAGAAGCAATGGAGGAAAACTAATCCAGGAGAGAAGCAATCTAAAAATAAGGAGGAATTTCCTGACTGTGAGAACAATTAATCAGTGGAACGGCTTGCCTCTAGAAATCGTGGTGCTCCATCACTGGAGGTTTTAAGAAGAAATTGGGCAGCCATTGGTCTGGAATGGGATAGGGTCTCCTGCTTGAGCAGGGGGTTGGACTAGATGATCTCCACTGTCCCTTCCAGAATAACTCTTCTCATTCTGTATTCTTGCATTCAAAGATACCAAAAAAATCCCCTTCCAGCTCTATGATTCTATGTTCTATCCTTGAGGGCCAAAACTGGTGGCAGCGGAAAAATAATGGAGTTTTTTCTTTTTTTAAAAAAAGAGACAGGACAGCCACTTTGTCTGATACGGTATAAAGTCTTCTGTTTGAGCAGAGGGGTTGGACTAGATGACCTCCGAGGTCCCTTCCAACTCTGTTATTGTGTTAAAGCAAGGTTGACAGGTTAGAAAATCCTGAAGGGTTATTTGGCTCATGTTCAAGGCTGCCCAGTCTCTTGCAATGGTGGTGGTGGTTTGGTCGCTATCTCTTGCCTTAATGGAGACCCTAAACACCCCTTCAGACAAAACGGTTATTATCCAATCTCTTCTTAAAAACTTCCAGCGTTGGAGCAGTTTACAACTTCCGGAGGCAAAGTTAACTTAAACCTGTTGCAGGGATTCCCTTAACAACCGGTCAAGCCAGGTGGTCAAAAGGGGGCGAAACTGGGATTTATTTTAGACAACAATATATGAAAATGAAATATGTTAAGAGAATTTTATAATACAAAGATAACAGAATTATACAGAACATAATATAAAAATGTACTACTATTGGATGGACTTGTAATGAATTGTCATAATATAAATTAACTTAAAATTTTGACTATCTCGTATAAAATGATGGAATAACAGTTTAGTCAAATAAATGATTAACAGTGATAATAATGTATACATATATATTAGATTGAGAATATGAGAATTTATACAAACTGTAAGTGAGGACTAAGGAGAGGATGCACAAAAGATTTGTAACCACAACCAACACAGTGTATGTATGCAACTGGAAGCTGGTTTTATGTTTTATGTTTGGTTTGTATATGTTTGTCTAAAAATAAATTTTTAAAAAATGGGGCGAAACTTACCTTAACCACTGTCTGGCTTAGCAGCAGAATAGGCCAGGCTGAGTTGCAGTCATAAGTCGAGGACTGTCTGTATGGCAGGCAGATCGGAGTTGCATAAAAACGAATTCATCTCCATTCTTTCTCTCTCTCTCTCTCTGTTTCCCTTCTATCTTTTCAGCCGGCCTTGGGACACCCAGACTCCAAGCCCAGCGCCAAGTCCAACATGCTGAGAGGCCGCATTCCTGCAACCTCCGCCGACGAGCAACCCCACATCGGGAACTACCGCCTGTTGAAGACCATCGGCAAGGGCAATTTTGCCAAAGTCAAGCTGGCCCGTCACGTCTTGACGGGGAAAGAGGTGAGGGCGTCTCCGGGGGGAGGGGAGCCAGAAGTAGCGACAGGCCTAACTTGCTCGTTGGGAAGTCTGGGCCCGTGGGAACCCTCCTTCCGTGGGTCTCTTTAGGCCCGTGATGGTGAAACTATGGCACGCAGAGCCATTTGTGCGGGCACACGAGCTCCGGCCAAATTGACCTGCACTGCGCATGCGCATGCCTCCCAGCTGATTTTCAGCCCATTTGAGGCCATTTTCACCTTCCCGGAGGCTTGAGGGAGGCCTCTGCAACCTCGGGAGGCCGAAAATAGGCCCGTTTGGCACTTCTGGTATTTCCGGAAGGCCCGTTTTTCAGCCTCTTCAGCCTCCGGGAGGCCGAAAACAGCCTCAAATGGGCTGAAAATCAGCGGGGAGGCATGCCCATGCACGGTGCTAGTAAAGGGCAGGGGTGTTGCACACGCATGCACGGGGGGGGGGCACATTGCATTGTGGGTGCCGGCACATGCATGCGTTTGGCATACCACAGCAAAAAGGTTCTCTGGTTTAGGCTTTCACCCGCGAGAACGTGTCGATGTCACGAGCAGAAGGAGTCTGCTTTGGTCTCTCAGACAGATTCAAGCATACTTTCGTGCCCGGGCCTTGGCTGGATTGTTTTATCATTCTTTGGGCCTTTCAGCTTTGTAGAAATGGCAGAGTCAGAAGGGACCAACAAGGGGGAATATGTGTAGCTCAGGGTTGAAATGAACGGGTCCTTGGTACTCTCTGAGCTTGGGGGTTTTCCTGCAGACGTTGCATGACCCAACTAGGGAACATCGTCAGTGCTGGAAGGGAGGAAGAAGAGGAGGATAATTGTGGGGTCCTTGGTGCTCTCTGAGCTTGCTGGGTTTTTTGCAGCTGTTTCATGACCCAACTAGATAGTAACTTCATCAGTGCTAGAAGAGAGTGGGGTTTGCAGATAGGAGGAGGAGGACTATGGCAGAGTGGATGCTCTCTGAGCTTGGTGGTTTTCCTGCAGACGTTGCATGACCCAACTAGGTAACATCATCAGTGCTAGAAGGGAAGGGGGTTTGCAAAGGAGAGAAGGAAGAAGAAGTGAGGGAGGGGAAAGAGAAAAGTGGGGTTTCTGAGCTTGGTGATTTTTTGGCAGACATTTTATTACCCAAGTAGGTAACGTCATCAGTGCTAGAAGGAAACGGGGATTGTGGAGTGGAGGAGGAGGACTGTGAGCTCCTTGATGCTGTCTGGGCTTAGTGGTTTCCATGCAGACGTTGCATGACCCAACTAGGTAACATCATCAGTGCTAGAAGGGAGTGGGGTTTGCAGACAGGAGGAGGACTATGGCATACTTGATGCTCTCTAAGCTTGGTTGCTTTCTTGCAGACGTTTCATGGGGAACGAAGGAAGGAAATGTCACCAACTTAATCACTGCAGGGATTCGCTTAATATCCATGGCAAGAAAAAGTTGTGTAAAAGGGGGCAAAATTCACTGAACAAATCCCTCGCTTAATCATTTGGGGCTCAGTCGTGGTCCCAAGTGGAGCGCTTCCTGTATTTGTATATTTTTATTATTTTATTTGTTAAATTTTGCAGGTAGTCCTCGACTTAACAATCACAATGGAGCCCAAAATTTCTGTTGCTAAGTGAGACGTGTGCTAAATGAGTTTTGCCCCCTTTTTCAACCTTCTGGCCACAGTTGTTAAGGGAATCACTGCAAGTGATCAGTTAGTAACCCCGGTTGTTAAGTGAATCCGGCTCCCTCTCCCTGACTTTGCCCGTCAGAAGGTCGCAAAAGCGGATCACGTGTCCTCGAGACACAGCAACGGTCCCAAGTATGGACCAGTTGCCAAGCATCCGAATTTTGATCACATGACCACAGGGATGCTTCAAAGGTCGTAACTGCGAATAACGGTCCTAAGTCACTTTTTTCAGTGCCATCGTAACTATGAACGGACACTAAATGAATTGTAATAAGTCAAGGATTATCTATATTTGCCGCCTATCTCACCGTGGAATTACGCTAAGCCACATGAATGAATGAATGAATGAATGAATGAATGAATGAATGAATGAATGAATGAATGAATGAATGAATGAAAGAGAGAGAGAGGGAGAGGGAGAGGGAGAGATGATAGATTGGATGGATGGATGGTTGGATGGATGGATGGTTGGATGGATGAGAGATGAGAGAGAGAGGTGATGGATGGATGATAGAGATGATAGAGAGATTTTATATATATATATAAATATAGAGAGATATTATATATATATATATATATATATATATATATACACACATACATACATACATACATGATGGATGGATGGATGGGTGGGTGGGTGAGAGACATGAGAAAGATATGAGAGAAAGATTGGATGGATGGATAGATAGATAGATAGATAGATAGATAGATAGATAGATAGATAGATAGATAGATAGATAGATAGATAGATAGATAGATAGATAGATAGATAGATAGATAGGGATGATGGACGGACGGACAGACGGATGGATAGATAGATGATAGATGGATAGATAATAGATAGATACATAGATACATAGATGATTGGTAAATAGATGGATAGAAAGAAAGAAAAGAAAGAAAGAGAAAGAAAGAAAGAAAGAAAGAAAAAGTACAAACAGAAGCAAACAGAAAGAACAATAAAATAAACAATGCAAAGAAACACAGTGAGATTAAATACATCAGCCCGATAACAAAAAAAGATAGGTGGGTGAAGAAAAGTGGGGGGGGGGCTAGATGGGAGTATCTGGCGGGCACTTCCAGTTTGTCTAAATTTCACCAAAAAAAAACCCACAACCCTTCAAAATCACCCAGGGAAGGTAATTCTCACATAGCTGTTGCCGCTGAAAGCCACATTTTTAGCTGCCTTTAGAAATGGGCTTCCCCGTAATCTTCCTTTTTCAGAGTGCCAGGAAACGCAGGTTGTTCTGCGGAGCCTTAGAGACCCCCAGGTGGGGCGAACGGCCCTTAATCGTGCAAGCTTCTTTTTGCTGCCCTTCAGACAGGCCTGTCTGTGACTATTTTTGGTGCTGTTTTCTCATTCAGGTGGCTGTAAAAATAATCGACAAGACGCAGTTGAATTCCTCCAGCTTACAGAAGGTAAGGAGGCGGTTTTCCGGCTTTACGAATTTGCAGCGGCCGTTATTTCCTTCGGGGTGGGGGGGCCCCCCTGCGCGAAATGGCTGGCTTTTTAAATCTCGCTTTTTGTTTCTGAACGGCGGGGTGAAGCCTTGAGCAGTGATTGGCTGAGAGTCCCCGATGTCAGAGAAGGATGCCCGCGGTTGGTGGGAAAGTAGGCAGGCCTGAAAGATGCCCTGGATTGGAATAATTGGAAGAAAAACGCAAGGGAAACCTTCGCTTTTGTCTACAAAGCCGCCCCAAATGTACAAGGGGTTTCTTTGTATGTAGTTGGGAGGCCTGGTCCTCTCTTCCCTGATGAGGGTTTCAGGATTGTGCAAAATTTGAGACCTCCCTCCAATTCTCATGAGCCTCAGCTAGTGGCGGATGCTGGGATTTGTTGATCCACATCCAGACAACCTTCCCTTCCCTTTCTCCCTTTCCTTCTCTTTCCCTTCTGTCTTCCTTTCCTTTCCTTTCCTTTCCTTTCCTTTCCTTTCCTTTCCTTTCCTTTCCTTTCTACTTTCCTTTCTCTTTTCTCTCCTCTTTTTCTTCCCTTCTCCTTCCTTCCTTCCTTCCTTCCTTCCTCCCCTTTTATTTTCCTTCCCTCTCCTCTCCTCTCCTTTCCTTTCCTTTCTACTTTCCTTTCTCTTTTCTCTCCCTTTTCTCTTTCCTTTCTCCTTCCTTCCTCTCTCCCTTTCCTTTCCCCTTTTATCTTCCTTTCCTCTCCTCCTCTCCTTCCCTTTCTTCTATCTCCCTTCCCTTCCTTTCTCTTTTTCCCTTCCCTTCTGTCTTGTCTTGTCTTCCTTTCTTTTTCCTCTCCTCTCCTCTGACTTCCTTCCCTTCCCTTTCCTTCTTGTGGGTGGACTTCAACTCCCAGAATTCCCCAGCCAGCATTCTGCAAAGTCCCTCCTCTCCCCCATGCGTTTTGATGCCAGGAGGGGAATTCTGGGAATTGCAGTTTCAGCACACCCAGAAGACCCCATGGCTGTGTGTGTGTGTGTGTGTGTGTGAGAGAGAGAGAGAGAGAGATACAGAGACAGAGAGAGAGACAGAGAGAGAGAAGCTGCTTCCAGGTAGGGGAGCACAGCCATTAGAGGCCTGTGAGTAACTCTCCCTGTTGCTTTTTCTCTTCCTCCTTCTCTTTTCCTCCAGCTCTTCCGGGAAGTACGAATAATGAAGGTTCTGAATCACCCGAATATAGGTGAGAACGCTAGCCAGAATCCCCCCCCCTTTTTTTTTTCTTTCTTTCTCCCCCTCCTCACTTCCACATGTTGCTCTTCCTTATCTGCCAATCATGGCAGCAAGCAGCCGATGGGCCTGGCCTATCAAGCATCACGCCAGCCTTTCGTTGCTCTCCACATCTGGCTTTGCTGCCTGGAGCTTGAGAAAGTTCGTTTCCAGCACATCTGGCCCATCTGAGAATGGGGTGTTTCCCTTGTCCCCTTGGGCAGCATCCTATCGTGATCCTGAAAACCAAGGAATTCTGCGACGTGGCTGTAGAAAACCCTACCACCACCACCTCCTCCTCGTGGCTCCGGGAGCCTCTTGAGTTGAGGGCTGCCACCCTTCCCTCTGGCAGTGTCACTCACCAACCACGGGTCGTCCTCCACTTACAGCAGTTCATTTAGTGACCGTTCAAAGTTACAATGGAAGTGACACGAACACATTCTGCTTGTCGGAAGCCCGGCCGGCAAGGTTGCGAATGCTTTTTTTTCCCAGGGTGGTAGTGGGGTCCCGTGGCAAGAAAGATCCAGGAGGGTCTAGGACAGCTCATCCTGGCTGACTCACCACGGGTTGACCACCAGGGGTCCTTGACTTAACAACCCTTCGTTTAGTGACCGTTCGAAGTTACAACGGCCCTGGGAAACGTGGCTTACCACCATTTTTCACACTTGCAACCACTGGAGAATTCCCATGGTCACGTGATCCAAATCCAGCCGCTTGGCAACGGACTCCTATTTACGACAGGTGCCACTTAACAACTGCAGCGATTCCCTTAATACCCGTGGCAAGGAAGGTCGTAAAACGAGACAGGTTTTAACGTATATATTTGTTTTTCTTTATTTGTTTAGGGGATTTATATTGCCGCCCATTCGCCCATGGCGACTCAAGGCGGATTGCAGAATATAAAGCCTCCTATAAAAACAGTAAAACGAATAAGAGTCTTGTAATAAATTAATACAATAAAATCAACCCCACCTCCACCCCCCGCCCTGGCGATAGCACCTCACACAAGCCACTCAATGGGTTCCATCCCGCTCTGCGTTCCCCAGGCCCACTGGCAGAACCAGATCTTCAGCGCCTTCCGGAAGAGAATTAGAGAGGGGGTCAATCTAATCTCTGGGGGGATGTTGTTGCGGGACCGCCTGCTGCCACCATCGGCCTCCCGCCGGCCAGTGCGCTCCCACAGGGTGGGTCTCCTCGGGGTGCCGCCAGCTGGACGATGTCGGTTGGCGGCCCTGAGGGTGCGGGCCTTCTCTGTGGGAGCACCCTCCCTCTGGAATGAACTACCGGCGGAGATGCGGGCCATTGCTGACCTGCGAGCCTTCCGACGCGCACTCAAAACCCATCTTTTCCAACAGGCCGGTCTGGCCTAATGTTATGAGCAGGGTTTTAAATTTTTAATTCAATTTTAAATTTTATGGGGTTTTATTGGCTTCAGACATTTATTTAATTAATTTTAAACTCTTTTTTTAACTTTTGTAATTTGTATGTTTTATTGTGGCTGTTCACCGCCCCGAGTCCCTTTTTGGGAGAGGGGGGCGGTATATAAACAGAAATAATAATAATAATAATATTCCAGAGAGAGGGGGCCACCATGGAAAAGGCCCTTCTTCTGGGTCCCCCCAGGGGTATCTCCCTCGGGGATGGGACCCGAAACATTCCCTGACTCCCTGCCGCAATTCACTTAACAAATGCAGCAAGAAAGCCTAACTTGTCTCGCTTAGCAAATGTTGGGACTCCGTTGTGGTCGTAAGCCGAGGACTACCTCTAATGGCTTCCTCTTAACCTGCAGCTGCGTTTCCTCTCTCTTCCGGAGCCTGGTGTGTCCGGGGTTTCTAATCTCACTCCACCTTTCTCCCCTCCCCCCCCCCCTTTTTGCCTTTCAGTTAAATTATTTGAAGTCATAGAAACCGATAAGACACTGTACCTCGTCATGGAGTATGCCAGCGGAGGTGAGTGCGTGTCGCTTCCCCCCACCCCAGCTCCAAATTCCAGGAATCTGATGGGATCTGCAAAGATCACGCTTTAGAATAGAATAGAATTCTCTTATTGGCCAAGTGTGATTGGACACGCAAGGAATTTGTCTTTGGTGCATAAGTTTTCAGTGTACATAAAAATATATATTCATCAATAATCCTAAGACACGACAATCATAGTCCTGGGATACTAAATAAGCAATCAAATCATACTAGGAAACTAAATAAAACAATATAAATCGTGAAGATACAAGCAACAGTCATAAGTGGGAGGAGATAGGTAATAGGAAGAATGAGAAGAAGAATAGCAATACAGTCTTAAGTAATACAAGGTTACAGTCATAAGTAGGTAATAGGAAGGATGAGAATAGTTAATACAGTCTTAGTAAATAGTTTGACAGTGTTGTGGGAATTAGTTGTTTAGCAGAGTGATGGCAGACAGGAAGGAGGAAGGAAGGAAGGAAAATTGGAGAATAGAATAGAATACAGTAGAATAGAATTAGAATTGAATAGGATAGGATAGAATAGAATAGAATGGAATAGAATAGAATAGAATAGAATTCTTTATTGGCCAAGTGTGTTTGGACACACAAGGAATTTATCTTTGGTGCATAAGCTCTCAATGTACATAAAAATATATTCATCAAGAATCCTAGACACAACACTGAATCATAGTCCTAGGATACTAAATAAGCAATCAAATCATACTAGGAAACTACATAAAACAATATAAATCGTAACGATACAAGCAACAAGGTTATAGTCATAAGTGGGAGGAGATAGATAACAGGAAGAATGAGAAGAATGGTAATACAGTCTTAAGTAATACACGTTAAGCCCTAATGCAATTAGCTGATTCTTTATAATTACTTAATAATATTTAACTAATTTAAATAAATGCACGTAAAGGAAGCCCTTGACTTACAACGGTGTGTTTAGTGACAGTTCGAAGTTACAACGGCACTGACTTATGACCATTTTTCACACTTAAGACTGTTGCAGCATCCTCATGGTCACGTGATTGAAATTCGGATGCTTGGCAACTGACTCATATTTATGACGGTCGCAGAGTCCCCAGGATCACACGATCCCCTTTTGCGACCTTCTGACAAGCAAAGTCAACAGGGGAAGCCCAATTCGCTTAACGACTGTGTTACTAGCTTAACAACTGCTGGGATTCGCTTAACAAACGTGGCAAGAAAGGCTGTAAAATGGCAGCAAAACTTCACTTATGCGTCAAGACAAGTTGCACAACGGGGCCAAAACTCACTTTGACAAATGTCTCCCTTAGCAACATAATTTTTGGGGCTCAATGCCAGTTGTAAGTCGAGGACTATCTGTGAAGTAAAATTAAGTAAACAAAAGCAATAAGCAAGTGATTTCTCCCAGAAAAGACAAAACAGGCAATTTAAATCTTGATGTTTTGGAACTTAAAAAAAAAAGTGTGTGTGTAAAACACTCCTTGTTGTTATGACCGATGATGGTGATTTCTAAATCGGGGAGGGGGTTTTCTTTCCCCCCCCCACCCTTCGTTCCTGCTGCAATGAGCGGCCCTTGAATCCCTGGAGGCATCAGACAGTCTTCCTGAGAAGGGCATATGGTCCATTAGAGATAACAAAAGCCTTTGCCAGCAACAGATGGGCGAAAGCTATCCCTTCCCCCTGGGGTACCTGGAGATGGCAGAGATGAGATAAAAGACAGCTGGCTTGGGGTGGGTGGGGCTGGGGCTGCTTTTCCCAAAGAAAGCCAGGTGGGGATCGAGGGCCACCCAGGCAGAAAATGGGCCCCTCCTGGTCTCGCCTGATTCTGGCAGATAAAATACCCTGATCCATCCACTGGAGAGGGTTTTACATAGGACTTTCTGTCCAGCCAGCAAAATTTCGGTAAGCAGGTCTCTAGGGAGGAAGATGGAGGCCCGAAGGAAGGCTCTACCTGGGGACGATCTCAGTTCCTCCAGGTGCTGCCTGCCTCCCCCAAAATAGCCCAAGCGATAGTTTTGATAGCAGCAGCTGAGAAAAAGTGTTTGAGACAGAAATCATCAGTTTTAGAGCAATGGCTCTCAACATTAGCAGTGTTAAGATACGTGGGCTTCCAACTCCCAGAATTCCCCAGCCAGTGTGCTTTTAAAAGATGGGCTTCAATCCCCAGGATTCCCTAGCCAGCATGCTTTTAAAATGGGTGGACTTCAGCTGCCACTATTCTGCAGCCAGCATGCTTTAAGGTGGCTGGGCTTCCAACTGGGGAATTCTGGGAGTTGAAGTCCACCCATCTTAACTTAGCCAAGGTGGAGAAATACTGGTTGCAGGCCTAACTTCCTCACGTGTCTAGGTGTGGTTGTAGCAAAAAAAATAAATTTAAAAAAATGCTTAGTTTTTCTTGCCATTGCTCCTTATCCCATCTCCCTCCCTTACTGGTTTTCCTGATTTATGTGCCATTTTGTTCCAAATGAAAAAAAAAAACTTTAATTACTCTCTGTCTCTCTTCCTCCAGGCGAAGTCTTTGACTACTTAGTGGCTCATGGAAGAATGAAAGAGAAGGAAGCGCGGGCAAAATTCCGACAGGTGAGTGCTACGCCATCTTTTATTAACCTGCGAAAAGCCAGTAAGGGGATCTCTGCCACCATTAACTGCCTGGCAGAAAAGGAAAGTGGCATTTGATGTTCATGGTGCTGTGGGAAAAGAAACAGCTGCCTGAATTTTGCTCCTGGTCGAATTTGGCTTCTTGACCAAAACTCACCCCTTAGGATCCTCAGGTTGATCAGCACAACTTTTGGAATTTTTAAAAGCTTGGGTGTTTGAAGAAAGGGAAGCTGCTATTTCATGATAGTTCTAATTTCATTCTGGAAAAATTATCCTCCTTTGCTGGCCTCCCCAGTGATGTGGTGTTGAAGAGTGTATGAAAGAGACAATCCCCCCCCCCCAAAAAATATTCCCCTTTTCAACCAACCAAAATACCATTTTTAGTCCAATTGGCCGATCGGGCTTGTGGTTTTTCCTTCCTTTGGTTTGCAAAGGTGTTTAGCACAGTCCTTCCAATCATCCAGATGTTGACAACAGGAGCTTTTTAAAAGCTTTTTTAACGTCCCTTATCTCCCCTGCCAAACTGGAAAGCAAAATTCTCACAGTTGCGAAGCAGCGGGTTCTTTGCAACGCCCGAAAAGTGTTAGGATGCAAATTCCTGACCCTCATTTCCCAGGGTTCACATCAAGGCCGGGCCTCCCCACTGCCTTTGATCTTCCTTCTTACGCAATCCTGGTTTAAAGGAGAGGATGTTAGTTTCTCATTTAGCCGTCTTTCGGAAACATCCGTTCCCCACGCCAGAGAATCCCCTCTCTCTTGGCGCACAATGCCTCGTTCTCCTTTCCTTATAAAGCCGCCTTAACTAGCGGACGTCACTGGGTCGCGCGTGAAAATCTGAACATCGCTTGGGAACTGGTGGGTGGGAAGGAGGAGAGGAAGAGGGAGCCTCACTGGATCATTGCTACAAGAACTTTGGCACACACCCACACACCCAGGAAAAGTCAAAAATAAATCCCAGCCCCTTTACAGACCTGCTTTTCTGCATAGCACGTAACAGTAGACTTATATCCCGCTTCACAGTGCTTTTACAGCCCTCTCTAAGCGGTTTACAGAGTCAGCCTCTTGCCCCCAACAATCTGGGTCCTCAATTTACTGACCTCGGAAGGTTGAGTCAACCTTGAGCCAGTCAGGATTGAACTGCTGGCAGAGTTAGCCTGAAATATTGCATTATAACCACTAGGGAGGGAGGGAGGGAAGGAAGGAAGGAAGGAAGGAAGGAAGGGGACAGAGGGAGGGCAATGGCACTTAGACTTATATCCCGCTTCACAGTGCTTCACACCTCTCTCTAAGCGGTTTACAGAGTCAGCCTCTTGCTCCCAACAATCTGGGTCCTCAATTTACTGACCTCGGAAGGTTGAGTCAACCTTGAGCCAGTCAGGATTGAACTGCTGGCAGAGTTAGCCTGAAATATTGCATTATAACCACTAGGGAGGGAGGGAGGGAAGGAAGGAAGGAAGGAAGGAAGGAAGGAGGGAGGGAAGGAAGGAAAGGGACAGAGGGAGGGCAATGGTACTTAGACTTATATACCGCTTCACAGTGCTTCACACCTCTCTCTAAGCGGTTTACAGAGTCAGCCTCTTGCCCCCAACAATCTGGGTCCTCGTTTTACTGATCTCAGAAGGATGGAAGGTTGAGTCAACTTAAGATGGTCAGGATTTAACTTCTTGGCTGTGGGTATTCTAATCCCAGGGAGGGAGGGAGGGAGGGAGGAAGGAAGGAAGGAAGGAAGGAAGGAAGGAAGGAAGGAAGGAAGGAAGATAGTAATAGCACTTACACTTCATAGTGCTTTCTAGCTCTCTCCAAAGTGGTTTATAGAGTCAGCCTCTTGCCCCCAACAAACCAGGTCCTCATTTTACCGACCTCGGAAGGACGGAAGGCTGAGTCAACCTTGAGCCTGGTGAGATTCAAACTGCCAAATTGCAGGCAGCTGGCAGTCAGCAGAAGTGGCCTGCAGTACTGCACTCTGACCGCTGCGCCACCGAGGCTCATTGGTGCTTGGATGCTGCGATGAGGCCTAATTTATGCAGCTCATTTTTTGCTTTCTTGGAAAAGACACCCCCCACCCCCATCCCTGCACACCCACTTCTTCGCTCCCCCTTCCAACTCTGAGCGACGGGGAGGAGAAGGGGGCGCAACCCCGAAGAAGGTCTGAAAAATATTGGGGTTTGATGCGATACCCGAGTGAGGCTGGGTTACCCTGATGCAGAAATTGCTGGGTTTTTGTTTTTTTTTTCATCCTTCTTCTTCCTCTTCCCTTCCAGATAGTTTCTGCTGTGCAGTACTGTCACCAAAAATTCATTGTACATAGAGACTTGAAGGTAAGTGGGGGGGGGGGGAAGGAGGGAAGGCCTCAGTTTACCCTTTGCCAAAGCGGAGCTCAGGCCAGGTTGCGTTCTGCTTTAGTAGGGGGAGGACTAAAACAAAATTGGAACAAGGATCTAGTTCTCAAGACCGGAGGGCTCTCAGGTGGAGATTGAAGAGCCCCTCCCCACCAGCATTGTCTCCCCCTTCCTGCAGGAGGGGCTCGGGGCTTTAAGCCGCTGGAGCAGCCTGGCAGAGGAGTCCGTCAACTGAATCGCCAAGGAAAAAGGCATGGCCCTGTAGCCAGCTAGTCTTAGCTTGACTTCAAGAGAAGGGCCCTTTAGAAACCTAGAAAAGGAAATCTAGAAAGAGTCCAGAGAAGAGCAAGAAAGATGATTAAGGGCCTGGAAGCCAAAGCCATACAAAAAAGAACGGTTGCACGAAGCAGTTACGTCCAGGGTAACCAAAGAGAAGGATGAAGGGGTGGCTTCGTGAGAGCTGCCTTCCAATACTTGAGGGGCTTCACAGAGGAAGCAGGAGAGGGGTCAAGCTGTTCTCCAGACAGAACCCCTGAAGGCAGGACACAGAAGCAACAGATGGAAACTAAGCAAGGAGAGAAGCAACCTGGAATTAAGGAGGAATTTCCTAACAATTGAGAATAATTAACCGGTGGAACAGCTTGCCTCCAGAAATTGTGGGCACTCCCATCACTGGAGGTTTTCAAGAAGAGGCTATAAGACAGCCGTTTTGCCCAGCATGGTAACAGGGTCTATTGATTGAGCAGAGGGTTGGACTAGAAGACCTCCAAGGTCCCTTCCAACTCTTGTTAGTCTGTAGATCTTGCTCTTCTGATTCAGATTTGAGGCTTGGCCTGACTTTCTACCCCATTGCCTCCGGCCCCACCGGATCCTTCCTGTCAACCATTTTGGGATAACGTGGCTGACGGCCCTTGGATTGAAAGGCAGCCTTAGGGCAAGTCTCCCTTCCCCAGCCAGATGCTCTCGAAGTGCCTTTCATCCAAGGCCAGCCAGCATCTGGAGTTAGAGCCCAGGACAGCTGGAGCAGGCGGCTTCTGCCCTCAGTCCTCGCTTCATTTCCCCCCACAGGGTATATCCAATTCCCTCCTCCCCTTCTGTTTGTTGCGAACATTAATATTGAATATCAAGACATACACACACACACAGTAACCCTAACACACACACACACACACAGAGAATTTGACAACTCACCCATGGCCGACCTGACTCGGCCAAACCCACCACAGCCAGATAATAAGGATAAATAACGATATCACAGCCACGCTACATGGATTAACAGGCATTAGGCAGCCCTGAGAGAATTCAGAGGTTCAGCAAGAGTGCTGGCACGAGAGGTTGGAGGGTAAAAAGCAAAAAAAAACACGGTGACAAAACAAAGCAGAGCTAAGAAAACAATTCTCTGGAACAGAAACGGGAGGCAGGAACAGCCACTCCGTCTAAACAGATACAGACGAACCGAGTTGGAAGGAGCCTTGTAGGTCATCTAGTCCGACCCCATCCACCCAAGCAGGAGACCCTACACCATTTCTGACAGGTGGCAGTCCAGTCTCTTCTTGAAAGCCTCCAGGGATGAAGCTCCCACAACTTCCGAGGGCAAATTCTGTTCCATGGGTTGATTGCCCTGAGTTTCTCCTTATTTCCAGGTTGAATCTCTCCTTGTTCAGTTTTCATCCATTGTTCCTTGTCTGGTCTTTGGGTGCTTTGGAAAATAGCTTGACCCCCTCTTCCTGTATTAACAGAGGGATACAATCAAGATCAAGGGAAATACTAATACCACTCTATAAAACCTTAGTAAGACCACACCTAGAGGACTGCATCCAGTTTTGGTCACCATATTATAAAAAAGATGTTGAGGCTCTAGAAAAAGTACAGAGAAGAGCAACCAGGATGATTAGGGGACTGGAGACTAAAATATATGAAGAACTGGTCATGGCTAGTCTAGGGAAGAGAAGGACCAGGGGAGACAGGTTAGCATCTTCCAATATTTGAGGGGCTGCCACAGGGAGGAAGGGGTCAAGCTATTTTCTAAAGCGCCTGTAGGCCAGACAAGGAACAATGGATGGAAACTGAACAAGGAGAGATTCAACCTGGAAATAAGGAGAAACTTTCTGATAATGAGAACAATCAACTAATGGAACAGAAGTTGCCTTTGTAAGTTGTGGGAGCTTCATCACTTGAGACTTTCAAGAAGAAGATTGGACTGCCATTTGTCAGAAATGGTGTAGGGACTCTCGCTTGGGCGGGGGGTTGGACTAGATGACCTACAAGGTCCCTTCCAATTCTGATCATCTGTTACCTGTTATCCTCTCTGGGGCAGCCCCTCAAATATTGGAAGTCTACTCTCCTGTCTCCCCAGGTCCTTCTCTTCACTAGACTAACCATGCCCGGTTCCTGCAACCGTTCACCGTATGTTTTAGTCTCCAGTCCCCTGATTATCTTGGTTGCTTGGCCCCTTCTCAGTTTCTCCCCGTTTCCCACCTCGTTCTCCTCTTCTCCCCCAGGCAGAAAATCTGCTCTTAGATGCCGACATGAACATCAAGATTGCAGACTTTGGTTTCAGCAACGAATTCACGTTCGGCAACAAGCTTGACACGTTCTGCGGGAGCCCCCCGTACGC
Organism: Bungarus multicinctus; assembly: GCA_023653725.1. Lineage (NCBI taxonomy): Eukaryota > Metazoa > Chordata > Lepidosauria > Squamata > Elapidae > Bungarus > Bungarus multicinctus. The sequence goes on from CM042847.1 coordinate 7,150,453, forward strand.
CGCGCCCGAATTGTTCCAGGGCAAGAAGTACGACGGGCCCGAAGTGGACGTCTGGAGCCTCGGGGTTATCCTCTACACACTGGTCAGCGGCTCCCTGCCCTTCGACGGGCAGAACCTCAAGGTACCTCCACCTCCTGCCTCAGACAGGAAGGGCGGTGCAGAGACAGGCGTGGAGAGCAGAATGGGATGATTGGCAGCTCCCTCCCTTCTATCCCGGGGCGTGGCCTATTGTCTGGGAGGCTGCACATCCTTTTCCCGATCTGTTTTCCTTGTTACCTTCTGTTCTGACCCATGCCCTTTTCCAACAAATCAAACACCACCCAAAGGGAACAGAAACCTTGTAATGCTTTTGCAAAATAATTAGCTGTGATAAGCACAAGCCTTGCCAAACTGTGCGAGGCTTGCCAGAAGATAACAGACAAGAAATAATTTGCAATACAAGAATCTTCAAATGCAAACTCAGGATACTGGAATGTCCACGAGGCTGAGTTTCAAAACGTCTTTGCCATCTGCAAAGTATGTTTGTTTCACAGCTGGCTTTTATCTTCTTGAAGGAGGGGCCATTACCTTGCAGCTTGACTCCCGAGTTGCCCGTGCTGCTGCAGCTGCTCTTTCCTGCAAGCAACCCTGCATGTACGTGCCCTTGGCACAGGCTCCTCGGGAAACTCCTCATCGCTGCTTCCAGCCCCCATAATCTCTGAAGGCAGCAGTCCACTCCTTAATGGTCCTGGCCCCACATCCGAGTTCTCGCTCTCCTCAGCCATCCGCACTTTCTGCCGGTAACCACAACACCTTCTGGAAGGGGGCTTCGTGGTACCCAAAGCAGAACATCCAGATTCCGTCACAGTTTTTGTTCCAAATAGCATCAATCTTGTACGCTCTCAAGTTTCCTTTATCTGCTATGTATTCACAATGGAGAGTGATTAATATTTATGTGTGTGTGTGTGTGTGTGTGTGTGTGTGTGTGTGTGTGTGTGTGTGTGTGTGTGTGTATGGGTGCAGGTATATATGTATGTATGTATATAGCATGTGTGTATGTGTTTGGGTAAATACATAGCTGTGATGGCGAACCTATGGCACGTGTGCCACAAGTGGCACGCAGAGCCATTTGTACCGGCACGTGAGCCGCAGGCAAACTTACCTCACTGCTCATGTGCACGCCACACAGATGATTTTTCAGCTGGTTTCGGGCCTTTTTCGGCCTCCCAGAGGCTTGGAAAAAAGCTTCTGCAAGGCTTTTCAGGACGAATAGGCCCGTTTCGTCACTTCCTGTAATACCGGAAGTGACGAAATGGGCCTATTATTTGTCCTGAAAGGCCTTGCAGAGGTTTTTTTCCAAGCCTCTGGGAGGCCGAAAAAGGCCTCAAACCAGCTGAAAAATCAGCTGTGAGGCGCAGTGCAGGTAAGGGGATAGGGGTGGGGGATTGCACGCACATGTGCGGGGGCATACATTGCATTCTGGGTGCTGGCACTTGTGTGTGCATGCTATATACATACAATTTTTGCGCAGTTTTTGGCACAGGAGCCCCAAAAGGTTAGCCACCACTGATATATAGTTTTTCTTGAGAGCAGGCAACAGAATTTTTTTTTCTGGCCGGATGCCCTTCCTGTCACCAGTACACAGTTTTGTTCAGTAGATAATATTCTCAGAGAGAGAAATATCTGCCTCTACCTAGGAACGAACTCACAGCCTCCTGATGGTGAGGCGAGAGCGTCTCCTCTAGGCCACCGACACCACTCCCCCGGTTTTGATTTAATAGCATCTACAAAAACCCACCTCTCCCCCCCCCCCTTGCAAACCATATTTATTGATTGGATTGGATTGGATTTTCTATAGTTTCCCATCTCAGCAAATGATTCTGGGTGGCTCACAATTCAGAAACGTATATTGCAATTAAAATATTTTTTAAAAAAAACATTTAACATAAAGCTTCTAGTTCTTTTGAAGGAGAATGTGCATGGGTCCTTTTCTGGTCCTACTAAAAATAAATGTTTGAATTTCTCTCCCCACCCCCCCCCACCCCCAAAAAAATCACTTCTTCTTCATTTGCAGGAGCTGCGAGAACGGGTTTTGAGGGGAAAGTATCGCATCCCCTTCTACATGTCCACGGACTGCGAGAACCTGCTGAAAAAATTCCTCATCCTGAACCCTAGCAAGAGAGGCACTTTAGAGGTGAGCAAATGGAAGTGGGCCTTGAGGAAACGCTAATAAAAATCCGGTGTCCCCTTTCGAGTTTCTTGGGAAACAACCCCACAAAGGATCCTTGGAGATCAATAAAGGAGAATATTTTGTAGCTCAGGGCTGAAAGGAGGGGTGCTTGGTGCTCTATGAGCTTGGTGGTTTTCTTGAAGACGTTTCATGACCCAACTAGGCAACCTCATCAGTGCTAGAAGGGGGAAGGATTTACTCTCTGCAAGCAAGCTACTTGTATATAAACAGAGAGCAAAGCCCCCTCCCTTCTAGCACTGCTGATGTTAGCTAGTTGGGTCATGAAACATCTGCAAGAAAACCACCAAATGCAGAGAGCATTGAGGACCATGGTCATTCTCCTCCAACCCTACTCTCTTCTAGTACTGATGATGTTACCTACTTGGGTCATGAAACATCTGCAAGAAAATCACCAAGCTCAGAAACCTCACTTTTCCTCCTCCCCCTCTTCCTTCCTCTCTTCTTCTTCCTCCTCCTCTTCCTCTTGCTCTCTCTCCTCCTCTTCTCTGCAAACCCCCTTCCCTTCTAGCACTGATGATGTTACCTAGCTGGGTCATGAAATGTCTGCAAGAAAGCCACCAAGCTCAGGGAGCACCAAGGATTCCCTCCTTCCTTCTCATCTTCCTCCTCCTCTCCTTTCATCCCTTCCTCCTCTCTGCAAACCTTCTAGCACCGAATATGTTAGCTAGTTGGGTCATGAAACATCTGCAAGGAAACCACCAAGCTCAGCACCAAGGACCCCACAGTTCTCTTCCTCCTCCTCCTGCTCCTCTGCAAATCCCACTCCCTTCTAGCACTGATGCTGTTACCTAGCTGGGTCGTGAAATGTCTGCAAGGAAACCACCAAGCTCAGAGAGCCATCAGGGACTCCTCAACCTTGGATGTCTTCTGCTGAGAGGGATTACGTTTTTGCAAAGTCGTTGAGGCTGGTTTATCTAACCTCAATGAGGCCCTGTTGTCTGCACAACATGTTTCCCTGGATTAGTAAGGGAGGGGGTTGATAAGCCTGTCTTCAGGAGATTAGCGAGGGCTAATTAGTCCCCTGGTCAGTTCTGTCTGGTTTAATTCCTACCCATCTGCTGGCGAAGAATCCGGATGTAAAGGCTGTTAAAATTGGGAGGCTTGATCCCTCCGCATCCCAGGAGGCACAGCCTCCCAGGGGTGAAAGGGTAGAAGAGGACAGAGTATGGTCACCTCCTTAACTCTGCCCACAATCATAGCAAATCTCAACAAGGCCATTCCATTTCTTGTTTCAATCATTTATTATTTAGCTAATGACTAGCTCGATACCTGTGCTTCGCTACAAAACCATGTGGTCCGGCTTAGTTTTTGGGGAGTTAAATAAGGGGGAAAAATTCTGCCTCTGACTACCAGCCTCCATCGGTATTCATCTGGCTAGCGTCCTGTCAGTGTGTGAGAGAGTTGAGGGCTGTTTGGAAACTGAAAGAGTATTTGCTGTGTGAGCAAGGAGGCAGCAAGGAGCCTGGGCGTGGCTTAGCTCAACTGTTCTGTACTAAAGTTGCTTGGTGCTCTGAAACTGAAACTCCTCTGCTTGTGTTTTGCATTTGGAAAAGATTTCTTTTCAGGTGGGGAGGGGGAGTAAAACTCCTTAGCATCAGATAATAATAATAATAATAATAATAATAGTAGTAGTAGTAGTAGTAGTAGTAGTAGTAGTAGTAATGGGAATACTCTAAATACTTTGATGGTCATTTCGAAAAATCCTTTCTTAGTGAACACCTAGAAGCCAAGAGGAACATACAAGCCAAATGTCAAGTTTGTAGGCTTTACGGTTCTGGAGATTTTGTGATGATGCCTAAGTGGTATTTTGCTTTTATATATAGAGAGAGAGAGATTGTAGCAAGAGATGATATCTTAGCTTTTTTTCCACCAATGCTAAAGCTGTGAGAAGGATCAACTTCCCATTTGGTTAAGATGTTAGTAATGGTTTGTTTTCTGATGAAGAGGGATAAGGGTTTACAGGTAGCCCTCGACTTAATGACCACAATGGAGCCCAAAGTTTATGTCACTAAGTGAGACATTCATTAAGTGAGTTTTGCCACAGCTGTTAAGTGAATCACTGCAGTTGTTCAGCGAGTCACACGGTTGTTAAATGAATCTGGCTTCCCCCCCCCCCCCCTTGACTTTGCTCGTTGGAAGGTCGTAAAAGGGGATCATGTGACATCCCCCCCCCCCCCCCCAGGAGATGCCGTGACCATCATAAATACGAGTAAGTGGTCCAAGTGTCTGAATTTGGACCACGGGGACGTTGCAACGGTCATAGGTGTGAAAATTGGTCCCCAAGTCCCTTTTTTTTCCCTTCTAGTGCCATTGTAACGTTGAATGGTCACTAAATGAACTGTCGTAAGTGGAGGACTACCTGTGCTGACTAGGTTGGTTGTCTTGCACACACGTAACCAGTAGGTGGAGTTCACAGAACACACACTTGGCCTGAGCAGCGAAAGACTCCATGGCTGTGGCCATCGTAGGCGAGTGATGTTTAGTTGACTTTATTGCCATTGCTAATACATTGTACAACGAAATTAAATACCATCTTCAGTGTACAATGTACGACTATGGAAATAAAATACAAACACACATCCTTCGCATGCTATACATTGAATTGATATTGCATTAATATTGCACTATACAGCAGTTTACTGCCCTGGGATAGAAACTGTTTTTCAGCCTATTTGTCCTTGTCTTTATTATTATCCTGTACCGTCTGCCAGATGGTAATAGTTTAAAAAAAAAGGGGGTTCCCAGGATGAGATGGATCTTTGAGGACGTTTTGAACTTTCTTAAGGCAGCAGGAGCTATAAAGCTCTTCCAAAGAGAGAAGAAGACAACCCATGATCCTCTGGGCAATGACATTAACCCTCCGGAGTGCAATCCTACCAGCCACTACCTGTTAATCTTGGCTCACCTTTCTGGGGCTTCTAAAAGCCAGCCTGTATGGTGAATGGTGGTCCTGTGTATTGTGTGAACACGGTGGGTTAATGCACTAGTAACCCTGTGTGTATGTGTGCGAAGTACTGACCTCAGGGCCCCTTTTGGCAGCCCACGTGGCACGGCATGTCCAAAATTCATCAACAGAAGTCCGGATCGTGACATGCCCAAAGGTTGACTGTTCCTCGCCTGCCGGATGTTCTTAAGCTTGCTGCGTGGCAGTTAATCAAAGCTGCTTTTGGAGAAGCGCGCTTTGAGCACTTACCCGTGGGAAGCCCAGCCTTTCCACTGGTGCCGTGGCCTTTGATGGGCTCCTCTGTGCAAAATTTATCCTCTCTTCTCCTTCCCTTCTACTAATTTCCTTTCCTTCTATCTTTCTTCCCTTCCCTTCCTTTCTGTCTCCTTTCCTTCCTTTCCTTTCTCTTTCCTTCTATCTTTCTTTCCTTCCCCTTCTTTTCTATCTCCTTTTCTTTCCTTCTATTTTCCTTTCTTTCTCTTTTCCTTCTTTCCTTTCCTTCTATCTTCCATTCTTTCTCCTTTCTATCTCCTTTCCTTCCTTTCCTTTCTCTCTCCTTCTATCTTTCTTTCCTTCCCTTCTTTTCTATCTCCTTTTCTTTCCTTCTTTCCTTTCTTTCTATTTTCTTTTCTTTCTCCTTTCCTTTCCTTCTATCTTCCGTTCTTTCTCCTTTCTATCTCCTTTCCTTCCTTTCCTTTCTCTCTCCTTCTATCTTTCTTTCCTTTCCCTTCTTTTCTATCTCCTCTTTCCTTCTTTCCTTTCTTTCTATTTTCTTTTCTTTCTCCTTTCCTTTCCTTCTATCTTCCGTTCTTTCTCCTTTCTATCTCCTTTCCTTCTTTCCTTTCTTTCTATCTTCCTTTCTTTTTCCTTTCCTTCCTTTCCTTCTATCTTCCTTTCTATCTCCTTTCCTTCCTTTCCTTTCTCTTTCTTTCTTCTATCTTTCTTTCCTTCCCCTTCTTTTCTATCTCCTTTTCTTCCTTTCTTTCCTCCTTTCTTTCCTTTCTATTCCTTTCTTTCCTTTCCTTTCTTTCCTTCTATCTTCCTTTCTTTCCTTTCCTTCCTTTCCTTTCTTTCCTTTTCTTTCTTCCTTCCTTTCCTTTCTATCTTTTCCTTTCTTTCCTTCCTTCCTTTCCTTTCTTTCCTTTTCTATCTTCCTTTCCTTTTTCCTTTCTATCTTTCCTTCTTTCTTTCTTTCTTTCTATCCTTTCCTTTCTATCTCCTTTCCTTCCTTTCCTTTCTTCTTTTCCTTCTATCTTTCTTTCCTTCCCTTCTTTTCTATCTTCCTTTTCCTTTTCCTTCCTTTCCTTCTTTTCCTTTCTATTTTCTTCTTTTCTTTCTCCTTTCCTTCTTTCCTTTCCTTCTATCTTCCATTCTTTCTCCTTTCTATCTCCTTTCCTTCCTTTCCTTTCTCTCTCCTTCTATCTTTCTTTCCTTTCCCTTCTTTTCTATCTCCTTTTCTTTCCTTCTTTCCTTTCTTTCTATTTTTCTTTTCTTTTCCTTTCCTTTCCTTCTATCTTCCGTTCTTTCTCCTTTCTATCTCCTTTCCTTCTTTCCTTTCTTTCTATCTTCCTTTCTTTTTCCTTTCCTTCCTTTCCTTCTATCTTCCTTTCTATCTCCTTTCCTTCCTTTCCTTTCTCTCTCCTTCTATCTTTCTTTCCTTCCCCTTCTTTTCTATCTCCTTTTCTTCCCTTCTTTCCTTTCCTTTCCTTTCCTTCTATTTTCCTTTCTTTCTCCTTTCCTTCTTTCCTTTCCTTCCTTTCCTTCTATCTTCCTTTCTATCTCCTTTCCTTTCCTCCATCTTTTTTCCCTTCCTTCCATCTTTCCTCTCCCTTTCCTTGCTTCTCTTATCACTGGAAGTTTTCAAGAAGAGGCTGGACATCTCCTTGCCTGAAATGGTATAGCCTCTGCCTGCTCGTTCTGAGGGTTGGTCTAGATGACCTCCAAGTTCTTTTCCAACTCTGCTATTCTATGTTCTACATTCCCTTCTTTCTCCTCTCCTCTCCCCCAGATTCACTTAATAACCGTGTTACTAAATTAACAGCTGCAAAGATTCACTTAACAACGGTGGCAAGAATTGTAAAATGGGGCAAAACTCACTTAACAGCTGCATAAACGTTAGGCTCAGTTGTAGTCGTAAGTCGAGGACTATCTGTTAATGGTTACAGAGTCGTGGGCCAGAAGCCAAGAGCTCTTCCCTCACCGGATTCGTTGCTCATTTCAGCAGGGCGCATTGATCTTTGCACAATGCGTTGCTCAATCAACAAGTCCATCACGATCTTGCAAAATTTAATTTCATAATTAGCGGTTGTTGGGGGGAGGGAACGGGCGCCAGCTTCTCCCTTTGTTACAGGGGCGATCAATCACTGCCATGAATAGCCGCTGATTTCGGGATCAGAAAAAGGCCTCTTCACACTTCAAAAAGGCAGAAAATGAGGTGGGGTGGGGGGGTGAGGTGATTCAACAAATGTTTTCAGCGAAAGCGACAGGAATCCTGGCTCTCTTGCTTGCGTTCTTGCAGCTTTTTCTTCGTTACCTTTTCAAGAACTCTCGAAAGCATGGCTTTAAAAACACGGTGATTGGGGCCCAGCTGTTGTGATTCATCAACAATGCCTTATTGTTAACTCTGGGCAAACCTAGCCAGTTGTGATTTAAGAGAACAATATAACAGTTGGACAGGATGAACGGTTGCAGGAACTGGGCCTGGCTAATCTAGGGAAGAGAAGGACCAGGGGAGACAGGAGAGCAGCCTTCCAATATTTGAGGGGCTGCCCCAGGGAGGAGGAGGGGGGTCATGCTGTTTTCCAAGGCACCTAAAGGCCAGACAAGGAAGAATGGATGGAAACTGAACAAGGAGTGATTCAGCCTGGAAATAAAGTGAAATTATCTGGTAGTGAGAACAGTCAGAAGTTGCCCTTGGAAGTTGTGGGAGCTTTATCACTGGAGGCTTTTAAGAAGAGACCTGTCAGAAATTGTTGGGCTGGGGGTTGGACTAGATGACCTAGAAGGTCCCTTCCAACTCAGTTAATCTGTTAGTCCAGCCCTCTACTCGGGCAAGAAACCCTGTACCACTTCAGACAAATGGTTGTCCAATCTCTTCTTTAAAACTTCCAGTGTTGAAGGACGTACAACTTCTGGTGGCAAACTGTTCCACTGGCTAACTGTCCTTACTGTCTGGAAATTTCTTTCCTTAATTCCAGGTTGCTTCTCTCCTTGATTGGTTTCCATCTTTTGCCTTTAGGATCTTTGGAGAATAGGCTGACCCCCCCTCTCTTCTTTGGGGCAGCCCCTGAAATATTGAAATCCTGCTATCATGTCCCCCTTGGTCCTTCTTTTCATTGAACAAGACATACCCAATTCCTGCAACCGTTCTTCGTGTGTTCTGGCCTCCAGTCCCCTTAATCCCCTTGGTTGCTCTTCTCTGCACTCTTTTCTAGAGTCTCAAAATCTTTTTCACATCGTGGCGACCAAAACTGGTTTGATTCTGGCATAGCCTAATGTGTTAAACAACCACGGTGACTTTTAAGAAGCATATCCCTTTTTCTGAGCATTTTGACTTGCCAAACCGTTTGTCGTCGCCACTGTTATTGTTGGGTTTACTCTTTATTTTCTAAAACCCATCCTGGCTGGTTCCGTGAAGGCCCCATTCGTTTCCCTGTCATTTGCCACCCTCTCTTGTCTGGCTTCAAGGGCCCAGATGGCTTCCTGGTGTAAAGGAGGTAATTTCCCAAGCCTTTATTATTATTTTTCCTTAAGCTTTCCCAACAGGGAGACTGTTTTACAACCAGCTGCTTGCTGACCACGAGGCATCAGTTCTGCCACTCCAGGGTGAAGAGCATTCACATGGATTTGAAAGCAGGAAGGGGGGCGGGGAAAAGCAATTTTCAGCCAAGCAGCTTTCCCAAGGGTGGGTGGGTGGGTGGATGGACACACATTAGCAAATACGCCCCCAATTTTCCTGGAAAATGGGAGGGAGGGAGGAGAATGCAAGGCAGAAAACCTCCTTTGGGAACGTTGCCGCATCTTGCCTATTGTTTACCAAAGCTGGTTTTCTGCTCAAGCAACACTGGCATGTGTCTTTCTCCTCCTCCTTCGGGCATACAGGCAGTCCTCGACTTACAGCCGCAGTTGAGCCCAAATGTTACGTTTCTAAGCAGGACAGTTGTCAAATGAGTTTTGTTCCGTTTTACGGCCAACTTTCTGGCCACAGTGGGCCTGCAATACTGGATTCTAATCATTGGAAAGGGAGGGAGGGAGGGAGGGCAATAGTACTTAGACTTATATCCCGCTTCACAGTCCTCTAAGCGATTTACAGAGTCAACCTCTTACTCTCCAACAATCTGGCTCCTAGTTTTACCCACCTTGGAAGGACAGAAGGCTGAGTCGACCTTGAGCTGGTCAGGATCGAACTGTTGGCAGTGGGCCTGCAATTCTGGATTCTAATCATTGGGAGGGAAGGAGGGAGGGAGGGAGGGAAGGAAGGAAGGAAGGAAGGAAGAGGGGGCAATGGTACTTAGACTTATATACTGCTTTAAAGTGCTTTTACAGCCCTCTCTAAGCTGTTTACAAAGTCAGCTTCTTGCCCCCAACAATCTGGGTCCTCGTTTTACCCACCTCGGAAGGACGGAAGGCTGAGTCAATCTTAACCTAAAGGGAGCTTACAACTGCCACGTCCAGTGGTGGCATTTCCACTTTTCAAAGAAAAAAAGGCTCCAGCTTTGGAAAAAAATACCGATTCTTACTTTAATATCCTTCTAACAGAAATACAAGTTGTTGTGCATGCTTTAAAAAAAAAATAAAAAACAGAAGACCTTCTGAGCCAGGTGACATTCACCCTCTACGTCAGAACGACGGGCCCCATAAAATGACTTGTGGACTTCAACTCCCAGAATTCCTGAGCCCAGCGTGGGAGTTTGAAGTCCACAAGTTCATAAAAGGGGCCGTCTTCCCTCCCCTCCCCCACTCTATGCGGTTCTAAACATCTGCCTCTCCTCCCCCCCCCCCCTCCGGCAGCAAATCATGAAAGACCGCTGGATGAATGTGGGTCACGAGGACGACGAATTGAAGCCTTACGTGGAACCTCTGCCAGACTACAAGGACCCTCGGCGGACAGGTAACCACCTTAGGAGAAGGGTGATGGGTTAGGCCAGGCCAGGGGTGCCAAACGTAAGACCCACGGGCCAGATTCAGGGTTGTTTAGATCTGGCCCACTGGCCCGCCCTGGAAACAGCGAAGAACCGGCCCGCCGTGCATAAACAGAGCTCCTGTGGCCTACCCAGGCTCTGTTTTCGGCCACGACAGCCCCCTGCAGCCCTCTGCCAGTGAAAACACCCCGAGCTCTGTTTTCGCTGGCAGAGGGTTGCAGGAAGCCATCGCGGCCGAAAACAGAGCCTTGAGGAGTGACGTCGAGCTGGCCACGCCCTCCTTTGCCACATTTTCCCTCCCAAGGTCAAACACAAACCTGATGTCAACTCATAAAATATTTCTATGGTCTTTTTAGAGTTGCCAACAGAAAGGGAGGGAGGAGCAGTGCAGCAGCTTGCAAAACCGAAAGTGCATTCCATCAATGTTTTCAAAGATAGTAACTAGGTGACTGAAGTTTCTGCTCCGCAAAATTCTAACTGGAGAGCATGATGGATGACTCTGGGCTATGGAGGTGTCCCATTGGAGGATAGGAATTAGGATACACCCGGGTGGTTGGAGGGAAAACCAGGGTCAAGGATGACAATGAACGATGTGTCTCAGAGTCGGCTACACCCAGGCAGTTGCCGGACATGTTAACTCCCAATAAATCCTTTTGAAGTTTTGGAAGTTTGGCTCGAGACTCGCGATTTAATTGGTGAGGAACTGCCGGAAATGCTGACCCCTGATGCGATCCTCAATGAAATGGGAGTTCGGTATCCCCCGGGTTATAGGCGATCCTCATTTGATGGCTAGGCGGGATGTTCCACCTTCTGAGCAGCTGGGGGTGGGGGGGGGGGGAGTGGGTGCATCTTTCACGCAAGATGGTTTTGACTCTCCCCCTCCTCTTCCTCCTCCTCTCTCCTGCCCCCTTCGCCCTCCAGAGCTCATGATTTCTATGGGGTACACCCGGGAAGAAATCCAAGAGTCCTTAGTCAGCCAGAAGTACAATGAAGTGATGGCAACGTACCTGCTACTAGGTTACAAAAACTCAGAGGTGAGTGCGATTGGCCGGGGGGGGGGGGGTTGTTGCCCACGTGCATCGAGCGTTTGAAGGGCAACCTGCAGGGGTGGTTTGCACACACACACACACCCCCAAGCAAGCAGGCTGGTTAGTCGCGTTGCTTTTCTCCTCTTAAAGTCAGCTCTTCCGTTTTATGTTGAGACTCTGGAAAGGGCGCAGAGAAGAGGAACAAAGATGATTAGTGGGATGGAGGTTAAAACATACGAAGAGCGGTTGCAGGAATTGGGTATGTCTACTTTAATAAAAAAAGAGGACCAGGGGTGATAGAGTAGGGAAGGGAAGAGGGAATAGAATAGGGAACGGAATAGAATAGAATAAATATTGGAAGGAATAGAATAGAATAGGGAATGGAATAGAATAGAATAAATATTGGAAGGAATAGAATAGAATAGGGAATGGAATAGAATAAAATAAAGAATAGAATAGAATAAAATAAGGAATAGAATAGAATAAAATAAGGAATGGAATAGAATAGAATAGAATAAATATTGGAAGGAATAGAATAGAATAGGGAATAGAGTAGAATAAAATAAAGAATAGAATAGAATAAAATAAGGAATAGAATAGAATAAAATAAGGAATGGAATAGAATAGAATAAATATTGGAAGGAATAGAATAGAACAGGGAATAGAGTAGAATAGAATAAGGAATAGAATAGGGAATAGAATGCAGTAGAGTAGAACAGAACAGAGCAGAACAGAATTCTTCAAGTGTGGTTGGATACACAAGGAATTTGTCTTGGTGCAAATGCTCTCAGTGTACATAAAAGAAAAGAAACATTCATTGAGAGTCAAGAATCATCAGGTACAACACTTAATGATAGTCACAGGGTACAATATCCAAAAAGGACAGCAGGGTTCCAATATTTGAGGGGCTGCCCCAAAGAAGCGGGGTCCACCTATTTTCCAAAGCCCCTGAAGGCAGGACAAGAAGCAACGGATGGAAACTAATCAAGGAGAGAAGCAACCTAGAAATAAGGAGAAACTTCCTGACAGTGAGAACAATTAACCCGTGGAACGGCTTGCCACCAGATGTTGTGGATGCTCCAACATTGGAGGCTTTTAAGAAGAATCAGGACAGCCATATGCCCGAAATGGCTTCCTGCTTGAACAGGGCTGGACTTCAAGGCCTCCCAGGTTCCTTCCAAGTATTCTGTTAATTCTGCTGAATGTCTTTAAGTAGAAGCTTCCAACTTACTCTGTGCGTGTGGCAATCTGGTACCAACGCCTGCCTCCAGAGTTGGCAGCGCCCTCCACCCACCTTTGGGCTCGTTGGCAGATGCTGGTTGTCAGGGATAGAATTTTGCAGCGGCCATGGTTGAACGTGTGATTGACAGGTGGTGCACTGCTGAATGCAATGAGTAGCAACCCTGGATCTCCTTTTGTCATATCGCTGGCGATCACTGGATAAGAGGATTTTATTCTTTATTTCTTAGCCGCCTTGCGGTCCTCCTGCATCTTCTAAGGAAGTCTTCCTTGCAGTTTGCATTTTCCACGCAGCAAGTCTCAAATGCCCTTTCGTTCATAAATCCTCTGCCTGGAAATTTTAAAAAAAATAAGCCATGGAGAACAGGCGGGGTTAAAATGCCTTTTTGGATGGAGGTGGTGTAAAAGAGGGAGGAGGGAGGAAGAAAGGGAAGGAAGGAAGGAAGGAAGGAAGGAAGGAAGGAAGGAAGGAAGGAAGGAAGGAAGGAAGGTAAAATAGCAGAATAATAGAGTTGGAAGGGACCTTGGAGGAAGGAAAGAAGGAAGGAAAGAAGGAAGGAAGGAGATGAAGTGTGGAAAGGAAGGGAAGGGAAGGAAGGAAGGAAAGGAAGATGGAAATGAGAGGAATGAAGGAGATGAGGTGTGGATCGAAAGGGAAGGAAGGAAGGAAGGAAGGAGATGAAGTGGATAGAAGAGGAAGGAAGGAAAGAAAGATAGATGAGATGAGGTGTGGATGGAAGGAAGGAAGGAAGGAAAGAGATAGGGAGGCTGGAATAAACGAAGAAAGGCAAACTTCAATGAAAGTTTTGCAAAGAAGATAAAAACAAATACAAACTCATGGAAAGCAAGAAGAAATAAAACAAAAAGTGAAGAAAGGAAGGAAAGAAAGGAAAGAAAGAAAGAAAGAAAGAAAGAAAAGAGATGGGAAGAAGAAACTTTTAATTTCCTTTGCAGCAAACGCAGTTGCAAAAGATGCTTCGGTTCCAAAAGGAAGCTGCCCCCTTTTTCGTCAATCCAGTTTTCTGTTCCATGCTTCGGCAGTCCCAACGTAAACGTCCCTTTTCCTCCACGCGAAGAAAAACACCTTCGCTTCTTTTTAGTGGGGGGGGGGACTCTGCCTGCGCGGGCTTGCGTGAGAAGCCACCTCTGAGGGCTGGAGCCTTTTCTGACACCCCCCCTCCCCCCTTTTCCCTGCTCCTCCAGCTGGACAACGACAGCAGTACCCTCAAGCCTCGCCCCCAGCCGGAGCTCGCCAACAGCATGGCCCCCTCCCCTTCGCACAAGGTACAACGCAGCGTCTCCGCCAACCCCAAGCAGCGCCGCTTAAGTGACCAGGGTGAGTTTCTTCCGCTCCGGGGTCCCCCTCGTTCTGGGTCAAGCAGGGAGGTCGTCCTGCACTAGAAGGGTGGATTTATTTACGATCCCACCTTTCGTTGTGGCTTTTTTAATATATATATAGATAACTCAAGGTGTCAAAGATCCCTTCCTTCTCTTATTTTTCCCTACGACGACAAACCTGTGAGGTGGGTTGGGCTGACAGAATGATTGACAGAATGACAGGGAATGATTGGCCCCAAGTTACCCAGCCAGCTTTCATGCCTAAGGAAGGGACTAGAACTCACCGTCTCCTGGTGATTGGCCCAAAGTCACCCAGCTGTTTCATGCCTAAGGCGGGACTAGAATTCACCGTCTCCTGGTGATTGGCCCAAAGTCACCCAGCTGTTTCATGCCTAAGGCGGGACTAGAACTCACAGTCTCCTGGTGATTGGCCCAAAGTCACCCAGCTGTTTCATGCCTAAGGCGGGACTAGAATTCACCGTCTCCTGGTGATTGGCCCAAAGTCACCCAGCTGTTTCATGCCTAAGGCGGGACTAGAACTCACAGTCTCCTGGTGATTGGCCCAAAGTCACCCAGCTGTTTCATGCCTAAGGCGGGACTAGAACTCACAGTCTCCTGGTGATTGGCCCAAAGTCACCCAGCTGTTTCATGCCTAAGGCGGGACTAGAATTCACCGTCTCCTGGTGATTGGCCCAAAGTCACCCAGCTGTTTCATGCCTAAGGCGGGACTAGAACTCACAGTCTCCTGGTGATTGGCCCAAAGTCACCCAGCTGTTTCATGCCTAAGGCGGGACTAGAACTCACAGTCTCCTGGTGATTGGCCCAAAGTCACCCAGCTGTTTCATGCCTAAGGCGGGACTAGAATTCACTGTCTCCTGGTGATTGGCCCAAAGTCACCCAGCTGTTTCATGCCTAAGGCGGGACTAGAATTCACCGTCTCCTGGTGATTGGCCCAAAGTCACCCAGCTGTTTCATGCCTAAGGCGGGACTAGAACTCACAGTCTCCTGGTGATTGGCCCAAAGTCACCCAGCTGTTTCATGCCTAAGGCGGGACTAGAATTCACCGTCTCCTGGTGATTGGCCCAAAGTCACCCAGCTGTTTCATGCCTAAGGCGGGACTAGAACTCACCGTCTCCTGGTGATTGCACCCAAGTCACCCAGCTGTTTCATCCCTAAGATGGTACTAGAATTCACTGTCTCCGAGCATTGTAGATAGCCGGTTTGGTGTTGTGGTGAAGGGGGTGGCTTAGAAACCATAGACAGTGAGTTCTAGTCCCACCCTAGGCATGAAAGCTGGATGGGTGACTTTGGACCAATTACTAGGAGGTGGTGAGTTCTAGTCCCGCCATAGGCATGAAAGCTGGATGGGTGTCTTTGGGCCAATCACCAGGCGACGGTTGAGTTCTAGTCCTGCCTTAAGCATGAAGGCTGACCGGGTGACTTTGGGCCAGTCCCAAAGTCTCTCTCAGCCCAACCCACCTCACAGGGTTGTTGTGATGCAAAAAATGGGGGGTGAGGTGTTCGCCACCTTGGGTTCACCAAACGTGTGTGTGTGTACAATCGTGCATGCATGTGTGTGTGTGTGTATATAAATCAGTGAAAAGGCAGGTTGAAAATATTAACAATAGCAACAATGGTATTTTCCTTTGCCCCTTTTGAGTTTTTGATGTAAATCGCCTGGAATCTTTTCCATTTGGCTGCCCTAAAGAGTTCATCATCGCCATCGGGGGGGGTCTCACCTTTGGGAGGGTCTCAGGAGGGAGGGGTCTTCTTTTGCCCCTAAAGGACGGCCCTCCTTCCTCCCTTCTTCCTGCATCTCCCTGGCCCTCACTGTTCTCCTTTTCCTCTGCCCACAGTACCCAACATCCCGACGTCCACATCTTACTCCAAGAAAACGCAGGCAGCCAATGCTGAGAACAAGAGGCCCGAAGAGGAGAGGGAGGCCGGTCGTAGCAAGGCTGGAAGCACCGTCAAAGTGCCCGCCAGCCCCCTGCCCAGCCTGGAGAGGAAAAAAAGCACCCCTATGCCCTCCACGGTCAGTGCCCCCTTGTGGGCTTTGTGGGGGGTGGGGGTGGGGGTGGAGAGTGGCTCCATTGCTGATCTGTAACCGCCTGTCCAGCATGGCCACTTGGCAATTTCTTATCCAGGTAGTCTTAATGGGATCCTCTTAAGACATGACCGCCGTACGTCGAGGCAGCCACGTGAACTTAGCACCTCTTTCGTTGTGGGGAGGGGTAAAATGAATGCCCGCGGCCACAATGTGGACAACACGTTGGTCGTAAAGCGAGCCTGTTGATTCGTATGGATGTTTTTAGCTTAAAAAGTACGGAAACTGTCAAAAAAGAGTCGTATCAGTTGAACAATCAGTAGCCAAGTTCTCCAAAAATGGTTATTTAATCGATGGTGGGGATATCCTTGCATAGAACCAGGTTATAAATACTGTTTTTTGGAGGGGGAGGTCCGTCATAACTTCAGACAGTCGCTAAGCAACCGGGCATAAGTCGAGGACTGCCTGTATTGCTGTATCAAGGTTGCATTACAGGTAGTCCTTGACTTAACGGCCACAATTGAGGCCCAACATCTGTGTGGCTCGGTGAAATAATTTGGGAAGCGGGTTTTTGCCTCCTTTTACGACTTTCCTTGCCTCCGTTGCTAAGTGAATCGGGGCAGCTGCTAAGTTAGCAAGCACGGTCGTGAAGCGAATCTGGCTTCCCCGTGGACAGAAGGTCAGAGAAGGGGATCACGTTGCAACCGTCATAAATATAAGTCAGTGGCCAAGCATCTGAATTTTGATCATATGGGTGGGGGATGCTGCAACGGTCATTAAGTGTGAAAAACGGTCGCAAGTCCCTTTTTTCAGTGCCGTTGTTAACTTTGAACGATCACTCAACGCAGTGTTGTAAGTCGAGGACCACCTTAGAGGTTTTGTTTTTTTTTCCTGGGTGGGAAACATCGGAAAGCTGCAACCGGCGGCCATCCCTTACTTGGCGTCTCTCCTCGTTTGCAGAACAGCGTCCTCTCGACCAGCACAAATCGGAGCCGCAATTCCCCCATGCTGGACCGTGCCAGCTTGGGCCAGAACTCGATACAGAACGGCAAAGATAGGTAAGGAGGAGGAGGAGGTGTGGGGTCAGTCCTGACCACCCCAGAGGTTGCCCCCACGCAGGAATAAAAGTGTTTCTATTTAAACCAAGGTTTTAAGGTGTTTCTATTTAAATCAGGGTTTTAAAGTGTTTCTATTTTAAGCCAAGGTTTTAAAGTGTTTCTATTTAAACCAGGGTTTAAAAGTGTTTCTATTTTAAACCAGGAACAAAAGTGTTTCTATTTAAACCAAGGTTTTAAGGTGTTTCTATTTAAATCAGGGTTTTAAAGTGTTTCTATTTTAAGCCAAGGTTTTAAAGTGTTTCTATTTAAACCAGGGTTTAAAAGTGTTTCTATTTTAAACCAGGAACAAAAGTGTTTCTATTTAAACCAAGGTTTTAAGGTGTTTCTATTTAAATCAGGGTTTTAAAGTGTTTCTATTTAAACCAGGGTTTAAAAGTGTTTCTATTTTAAACCAGGAACAAAAGTGTTTCTATTTAAACCAAGGTTTTAAAGTGTTTCTATTTAAATCAGGGTTTTAAAGTGTTTCTATTTTAAACCAGGGTTTAAAAGTTTTTAAACGAGGAACAAAAGTTTCTATTTAAACCAGGGTTTAAAAGTTTCTATTTAAACCAGGGTTTAAAAGTGTTTCTATTTAAACCAGGGTTTTAAAATGTTTCTATTTAAATCAGGGTTTTAAAATGTTTCTATTTTAAACCAAGAACAAAAGTGTTTCCATTTAAACTAGGGTTTAAAAGTGTTTCTATTTTAAGCCAGAGTTTAAGAGTGTTTCTATTTAAACCAGGGTTCTCCACCCTTAGCCACTTTTTAAAGATTTTTAGACTTGGATATTGAGTTAAAACTTGCTTTTTTTACTCTTTTTTATTTTTATTTATACTTTTTTCCCCTTTAATATATAAGGACTCCTGCCTTCAGCAGGGGGCTGGACTGGATGACCTCCAAGGTCCCTTCCAACTCTTGTTATTCTGTTATTTCTGTTAGCCAAGTGCTTAGTCAACAGTGGTCTGAGTCCATTTCCTTTTACAAAATAATAATAATCATGCTAGTAATAATAGCAACAGTAATCCTAGTAATAATAGTAATCATGCTTATTTATATATATAAAATAGCCTTTCGTCATTTTCTTTTTAACAGTTTTTACATAAGTTTTTTTTATTCTTATTTAAAGTGGTATAGTTCCCCTCTTCTCCTCTCCTGCCCCAAAACACTGCAACCCCTTTTCAAAACTACTTGGATCTAAATCAGAAGACTTGGCCATCTTTAAGCCTTGTAGACTTCAACTCCCAGCGTTCTCCCCAGTCACCATATTGGAGTGGCAAAGCTTTGGGTGGTCACTAGAGGTCAGCAAAGAGATGTGAATCTCCTTGCTGCCATCTCGTGGCCATTTCAGTGAATTGGATTCCCAGAATTCCCATGACTGGCTGGAGAATTCTGGAAATCGAAGTCCACAAGTCTTAAAAGATGGCCAAGTTTGGGGACCCCGGATCTAAATCGACCCAGTTTAAATGTCCCACCTGTGTCCTGAACCCAGCCACCCCTCCGGGCAGGAATGACCCCTATGGAAATGGTCCCCTCTTGGGGGTGCAGAAGAGTTGCTAAAAAGACCCACACCTTTCCCCCCCCCCCGTGCCCCGCCTGGATGGATAAGGGGAGGGGTGGACACCTTCTCTTATGTCCATTTGGTGAGAAAGGGGGGGTGTTTCTTTTTCTTCCCCTGCAGACTGCCCCTCTCCCCTGAATTCCCATCCAAAAGTCCTTTCCCAGGGGTCTCCTCGGAATACTTTTTCCTTAGCTAGCAAGGAGCAGCTCAAGTCCCTTCATTCCTGTGACCTGCACACATTCACCCGCACACACACGCATATATTTTCATGCCTTTCCCCCCTCCCCTTTGGACCCGACCCCCTTCAAAGCCTCAAACAGTCATGCATCCATCCCCCTCCCCTCATCGCCCTCGCTCCCCCCCATCCCATCCCACTCCAGAGAGCCTCCATTCGCCTCCATCTCCTCCTGTTGCATCTAGTGGGGTTGCTTGACTCATATACATATATACTGGGTTGTGTATTGTATATTTGCTTCCCCCCCCCCCCCCCCCCCCCCACCTCGGAATGCCCCTTGACCTCCTGGCGGCTCTGTCTGTGGTGTGGCAGGGTTGATTGTGGGGGCCCACCTCTCCCTACCCCCACCCCTTTTAGCTGATGAAGGAATGGACAGGATAAGAAGGAAGGAGGAGGGAAGAAAAGAAGAATGGGATTGGTAGGAAAAAAGGGAAGAAAGGAAAGGAAGATAGAAGAAGGAAAAGAAAAGAAGATAGAGGAAGGAAAGGAAGATAAAAGGAGGAAAGGAAAGGAAAAGAAAGGAAAAGGAAAGGAAGATAGAAGGAAAGGAAAAGAAGATAGAAGAAGAAAAGGAAGATAGAAGGAGGAAGGGAAAGGAAAGGAAGATAGGAAAGGAAAAGATAGAAGAAGGAAAGGAAGATAGAAGGAGAGAGAGGAAAGGAAGATAGAAGGAAAGGAAAAGAAGATAGAAGAAAGAAAGAAAAGAAAAATAGAAGAAGGAAGGGAAAGGAAGATAGCAGGAGGAAAGGAAAATAGAAGGAGGAAAAAAACATAGAAGAAGGAAAGGGAAGGAAGATGGAGAGGAAAGGAAGATAGAAGAAGGAAAGGAAAATAGAAGAAGGAAAGGAAAGGAAAGACCTAACCCCCACAATTACCAGCTGCAGATGGGCAACATCACTGGATAGACTGGGGTGGTTGGTGGGGCCTGCTGCAGATTTCATCCGCCAACCCTCTTCTTCCACGCCGTTTCCCCCTCCTCTCATTCTCCCCCCCTTTCCCTCCCAACCCCCCCCCCCCCCTGTTCTCTCTCCTTGGTTTGGACATTGGCTTCTCCCTGGCTTGATTTTATTTTTTCTCCCCCTCCCCCCCCCAGCCTAACCACTCCGGGCTCCAGGGCCTCCACCGCCTCCGCTTCCGCCGCCGTGAGCTCCGCGCGCCCGCGACAGCACCAGAAATCCATGTCCGCCTCGGTGCACCCCTCCAAGCCCATGCTGCCCCCCACCGACAATCACTGCGAGGCCCAGCGACCTAGGCAAGTGGGCAGCTGTGGGCACCTGGGGGGGTCTTTCCTCCCCTCCCTCCCTCCTCTCCTGCTCCCCGCCCTCCAGGTCTCTCCAGCTGCCCCCCTCGGCTTCGTTGTTCTGCATCCCCTCCTGGCCCCAGAGCCATAACCCTCGCAAGTGGGGGAGGGCTGCCTAGTGGGGATGATGCAGAACAACAGAGAGGTTGGGGGGTCCTGTCCTGAGACCTCGGAGGGGGACCTCCCCCCAGATGGAGCCATGCTTCTGGGTACCACCCATCATCAGGCAGAGTCCCAAGGGACCCAGAAACGTTGCTCGTCCTGTTGGGGGGGTTCCCCCCCCCTATTTTTTAGGGCAGGGGTCCACCAACTTGGTCAACTTTAAGACTTGTGGACTTCAGCTCCCAGAGTTCTCCCAGTCACCATATTGGAGTGGCAAAGCTTTGGATGACCACTAGAGGGCAGCAAAGAGATATGCATCTCGTTGCTGCCCTCTAGTGGACATTTCAGCGAGTTGGATTCCCAGAATTCCCATGCCTGGCTGGAGAATCCTGGGACTTGAAGTCCACAAGTCTTAAAACGTTGGCCAAGTTTGGAGACCTCTGGCCTAAAGGCTGGAAGGGGGGGGAAACATAACCCTCCGCCTGTTCACGGCCCTGGGTCCCCGGGTTCCAATTGGCTTACGATCCTGGCTTGTTTGGGACCCACCGGTCAGGACAATGTTGGTGATTCCTACTGGGTTTGCTTCCCCCTCATCATTCCCGGGACAAAGAGCATCCGTTTTGTAGGTAGTCCACTATTTGCGAAGGCAAGTGGAACCATAACACCTTCTGTCACCAAGCAGTGGAGTCATTGAGTGAAACGTCGCCTGACCACTCCTGATTTCGCAGTCTTTTTTAGCCTCGGTTGTTAAGTCAATCCAGCTGCCCCACCGTCACGGTGGAAGCCTCCTGTCAATTCAAAAATATTTCTCTGGTCTTTTAGAGTTGCCAGCAGAAAGGGAGTAGGGGAAGCAGTGCATTCCTTAAATGCTTCAGATAATTGCTAGGCAGCCAAAGCTGTTGGCACACAAGATTATTACTGGAGAGATGATTGATGACTCTTGGCTATGGATGTGTCCCATTGGAGAATATAGATCCAGGGGGTGGGAGGAAGACCAGGGTCAAGGGGGAAATGAATGATGTGTCTCAAGAGTCAGTTGCACCCAGATAGCACGGGAATTGTTCCCTCCTAATAAATGATTTATTTATTTTTAACTCTGAGAGATGTGGCTAGAGACTCATGATTTGAATGGGGGTGAATTGTCGGAGCCCTGCCTCCATCTTCATCCTTGGGGGAGAAACCCCTGGGATATCACCTAAAAACGGCCTGTCAGGCCTGACCCAATGGATCGGCTCTCCGCTCGCCCCTTCCCCAGAAACCTCAAACCAGCCTTCGTGGGTAGGGCGTGGCTCCTCTTTCCCTTCGCAGCCCACACCTCCCAAGGCAGAGGAGGGGCAGAGGGTCTCTCCGTCTGGCCTCCCCTGATTGACCTCCTCCTCCTCTTTCCCCACAGCACGGCCCCCCAGCGGGCTCCCGTGGCCTCCCCCTCCGCCCACAACATCAGCAGTGCCCTCCCCGAGCGCACCAACTTCCCGCGAGGCATCCAGAGCCGCAGCACTTTCCACGCCGGGCAGCTCCGGCCGGTCCGGGACCAGCAGAACCTCTCTTACGGACTGACCCCCTCCTCGCCTTCCGGCAACAGCCAAGGCCGGAGAGGGGCTTCGGGCAGCCTCTTCAGCAAGTTCACCTCCAAGTTCGTACGCCGGTGAGCTGGGGAAGGGCGGGAGCAGTGTATCCGGGGTGGCGTGACTGCATGGAGGGAGGGCAGGGCGGGAGATGGGACGCACGACCCCTGTTTCTGCTCCCCTCTCAGAAACGTCCCCGCTGTTCTCGGGGGCTCCGAGGGGCGCATGCTGGCTGATTCTTTGTGTGTGTCGGACCCCGCTAGCCCCTCCCACAGATCCCCACCACGATGTCACAGCGCCCACAGTCCGCCGTCTGCCGCAGTGGCGCAGTAGTTAGAGTGCGGTACTGCAGGCGAACTTCTGCTGATTGCCGGCTGCCTACAATTTGGCAGTTCGAGTCTCACCAGGCTTAAGGTGGACTCAGCCTTCCGTCCTTCCGAGGTCAGTCCAATGAGGACCCCGATTGTTGGGGGCAAGAGGCTGACTCTGCTTAGAGAGGGCTGCGAAGCACTATAAAGCGGTATATAAGTCTAGGGAGCCTTGGTGGCGCAGTGGTTAGAGTGCAGTACTACAAGCTACTCCTACTGCAATTTGGCCAATCGAATCCCACCAGGCTCCAGGTTGACTCAACCTTCCGTCCTTCTGAGGTGGGCAAAATGAAGACCCAGATATGCTGACTCTCGCTTTGAGAGGGCCGTAAAGCACTATAAAGTGGTATACAAGGGCTATTGCTATAAGGGCTATTGCTATTGGTCCACACTCAAAAATCACACACACTCCAGGTGGTGCCAAGAATCCAAAGCTACCACCAGCTCTTTTATGGGGGGAGACAAGCTTACCCAGCTTTCAAATGCCCCCCCATCCCAGACTCCATGGGGCTGGGGCACAACCTCTCCCTAGCGAAATCCAGAAAGGGGGCCCTCGGCAGGCAAGCCAACCCCATCCCCAAGTGGGTCTGGGATGTAAGAACAGCCTAGAAATCTCCCCTCTCCCCCAAATGTGGTGACTATTTTTGGAGTAACTCCGCTGGGGAATGACAAGCTATCATTCAGGATGGCTTAGCCAGCATTGTCACTGCAAAGACCAGGATGGAGTGGGTGTAGTACTAAGAATAACAAAGAGTTGTAAGAAAGGGGACGCAGTGGCTCAGGGACTAAGACACTGAGCTTGTCGATCAGAAAGGTCGGCGGTTCGAATCCCTAGCGCTGCGTAACGGAGTGAGCTCCCGTTCTTTGTCCCAGCTTCTGCCAACCGAGCAGTTCGAAAGCACGTAAAAAACCTTGGTTTCTCAACCTTGGGCCCTTTTAGGATGGGCGGACTTCAACTCCCAGAATTCCCCTGCCACCTTCTGCTCTGTTCTGCTGGTTCTGATCTCTGCTCTGGGGAGCTGGGGAATTCTGGGAGTTGAGGTCCACCCATCTTAAAAGCGTCCAAGGTTGAGAAACACCAAAATGGCCTATTTAGTTTTGGAAGAAGGCCTGAAATCAATTGAAACAGACAAGTCTGCAAGCCCAAATCACAAACTCTGTGTGTGTGTGTATGTGAGAGAGAGAGAGAGAGAGAGAGAGAGAGAGAGAGAGAGAGAGAGTCTTCAAGAGGCTGTTTTGTAAACTTTTCTCCTTCTTCGCAAGGCCCCAAGAGGAGGGGAGGGAGCGTGGGAAGGGGACGACGGCCCACCTCTGTGCAGTCCACGCCTCCTGTCTCCAGCCCCCCTTTTCTTTTGCTGTGTGTTTTTTGCTTCCTTCCTGCCCACCCCCTCAACCCACCCCGTCCTACTGTGGGTCCTTCTCTGGGCAGCCTCCAGCCAGACGGGGGCTATGGGGTGGGAGAGAGGAGAGGTGACCCCAGCCAAAGAGGTGACCAGGGATTTTGGGGAGCCCCACCCACCCAAGACAAATCCCAGTTTGAGACACAGGGAGGCTGCTCGTCTTCCTGCGTTGGACGGAAGGAACGAAAAACGGGAGGGGGGGGGAGTGTTCGCTTCAGCCTCCCTTTCCTCAAAGACACCCTCCCAACAAATCTGGGGAGGGGAGGGAAGAGGGGGGCACCGGCCTATTCCGGGACCCACGGCTTGTTCATTTCACACTTTCACGCTTGCTCATCCACCCACCACCGTGTTTTTTTCCTCCCCCCTCCCTTTTTTTACCCCCTCCCCTTCTAGAAATCTGTCTTTCAGGTTTGCCAGAAGGTAGGCGTTCGTCACTCTGGAATTTGTTCTTTTTCCTCCTCCTCCTCTTCTCCTCTTCTCCTCCTTCCTCTCGTGCAACACTCACCTCCTCCCTGCCAGCTTCTCTCGCTCTCTCTTTCTCTCGCTTTCTCTGTCCCCCCCCCCAACCCATGGTGGCCAAGGGTGGCTGTGTGTGAACGCAGAGGGCACCCTTAAAGGGACAGTTTGGTGGTGGTGGGGGGTCTCATTAGCTTTTGGCCTGCAAGAAGGGAAGCCCACCGGGATGTGGGGGAGTGGCTGTTTCCACTCGGTCCCATCTGGGTCGCCAATACGTTATCTGGCATGGGATAAACCGTACGAGAAGGCTGTCTCTTTAAAGGTGATTCTTTAAAGGCTGTCTCTTTAAAGGTGATTCTCCATCTTTGTGGTTTTTGCCTTGGCTGGGCCTCTGCTCTTTCTAATCAGAATCTTCCCCCCACCCCTCCTCCCCCTCTCCTGCCCTACACTAATCCCTCTTCTCCCTGCATGGTGGCGGTTAGGAGGAGCTGGGCTATATCCCTCTGCTCTGCTGCTGGACGCTGCCTTGAAGGTTCAGGCTTAGCTTGCGGGAGGTGGGCGAACGGGGACTTGGCCGATCCGGGGAACTTCACGGTCCTTGGGGATGAAAATGGAGGCCCTGGGGGGTGAGGGGTTTGCACCCGCAAGGGGAAGATGCTAGCCATGGTGCAGGTTGCATTGATCTCTTTTCAAGGGGAAAACAGCGAGATCACAAAGGTAAATTTACAAGAGCCACTTTGGCCTGGTGATTATGTTGCTGGGCTAGGAACCAGGCACCTGAGAGTTCTAGTCCTGCCTTAGACCCAGCCAGGTAGCTTTGAGCCAGTTCATCCCTCTCTCCCTGTCTCTCTCTCAGCCCTCACAGGGTTGTTGTTGGGGATAAAATAGGAGGAGGAAGGATTAGGTACGTTCACCCCCTAAACAGTAAGGAATCTGGGATCAAAATAAAGCGAGAAAACTGGCTTTGGGCTGTATAGGTAGTCCTTGACGTATGGCCACAACCGAGGCCAAGGTTTCTGCTGCTAAGTGAGACATTGCGTCCAGTGAGTTTTGCCCCGTTTTAGGCCCTCGCTTGCCACGGTTGTTAAGTTAGTCAGAGGGTTCTTAAGTGAATCTGGCTTCCCCCACTGACTTTGCTTGTCAAAAGGGGATCACGTGACCTTTCTCTTCCCCGGGACTCTACGACCGTCATAAATACAAACCAGTGCCGTTGTAACTTTGAACGGTCACTAAATGAACTGTTGTAAGTCGAGGAATTGCCTGTGTAGCGTGCCATAGACAAGCTGGGTCTCATGCTGTAGGTCCCCTACGTTTCCTCTCTCAAATCAGGAGGAAATTGGGCTGTCCGTTTTCAGCCGTCACTTCTACAGAGTCGTGTATGTGAGAGCTGCGAGATGCCAGGCTTAAGTAAATGGAATGAAATCAGCTTCATCTGCTCGCATTAACTCCGGTTTAAACGGAAAATAAGCAGAATTGTGTTGTTGTTCTTCCGAGCGCACAGCCTTTGCTTCAGTAATACCTGCTTCCCGACAGCCCTTTGCATTCCCCCCAAGGGAGGGAGGGAGGAAGGAGAGAGGGAGAGAGAGAGAGAGAGGAAGGAAGGAAAGAAAAGAAAAGAAAGAAAGAAGGGAGGGAGGGAGGGAAGGAAGGAAGGAAGGAAAGGAAGAAAGAGGGAAGGAAGAAAAGAAAGAAGAAAGGGAAGGAATAAAAAGGGAGGGAGGAAAGGAAGAAAAGAAAGGAAGGAAGGAAGAAAAGGAGGGAAGGAGGGAAGAAGGGAGAGAAAGAAGGAGGGAAGGAAGAAAAGAAGGAAGGAAGGGATAAAGGAGAGGAGGGAGAGAAGGAAGAAAAGAAAGAAAAAAAAGAAAAAAGAAAGTAGGGAAGGAATAAAGAGGGAGCGAAGGAAGGGAAGAAGGAGGGAAGGAAGGAAAAAAAGAAAGAGAAAGAAAGATCCTTTTTTTTATTCAACCTCCAGCTTCCCAACCTGGCACAGCAACAGTGTTGAGCTTCCAAATTGACCCTCTTGGAGCAGAGCTGGGGGCAGAACAGAGAATGTGCATGTGTGAATTCCACCCACCCCACCCCACCCCACCCCAAAAAGATAGCCTCCCCTTCCCCTCTTCAACCCGCATCTCACTGCTGAGAGAAACTGGGGCCGGCTGAGAGAGAACCGAAGTCATTCATTCCCTTGGCAGGGAGAGCCTCAAGCCTTGAGCAAGTGCAGAAGGAAGGGCTCTTGCGTCGCCTTCGGCATGCGAGCGCACAAGGGCGCCTCCTGGAAGTGATTGGGAGAGGGAAAGAGCTCCCTTTCAAGGCGCACGGGCCCAGAAGAGTTGGGAGCCAGACCAGCACAGGAGCTTTCGTTGCAAAAGGCAGCTGGACTTTTTCTTGGGCCTTGAGAAGGTTTCGCTTCTCATCCAAAATGCCTCTTCTGTTCTTCTAGGGGGAAGGAAGGAAGGAAGGAAGAGAAAAGAAGAAAAATGAATAGCATGGAAAGAAAAAAGGAAGAGAGGAAAGGAAAGGAAAGAGAGAAAACAAAAAAAGAAGGGAAGGAAGGAAAAAAAGGAAGATTAGGAAGAGAAGGAAGGGAGGGAAAAGGAAAGAAGGAAACAAAACAGGAAGGAAAATGGAAAGAAGGAAAAGAAAAAGGCAGAGAAGAAAGGAAAGGAAAGGGAAAACAAAAAAAGAAGGAAGGAAAGGATGGAAGGAAAAAAGGAAGAGAAGGAAAAGAAAAGAAGGAAACAAAAAGGGAAGGAAGAGGAAGGAAGGAAAATGGAAATAAAGAAAAGGAAGAGAAGGAAGGAAAGAGAGAGAAAAGGAAGGAAGGTCTCTGAGTCATTCTGGCTTTGGGGAGCGGTTCCCCAAAACTGGCAGGATTAGAACCAAAGCGAAAGGGGATGAAATGCAGCCGTTTCCCACTTCGGTCCTGGCCAAAAAAGAGACGATTCAGCCGCCGCCTTCGGAGGTTGTGCAGATCTTTCCTAAGGAGAGGCTGAGGGGAGGGGGGTGTTCTCTTGGCTCTTTGGAAGACCACCCAGTGGGGTTCATGGCAGACCTACCTAACGTCCAGACCAGGAGCCCCCTCACTCCACGGCTCAGCCTGTTCCCCATCTCCTCCTCTTCCTCTTCCTCTTCCTCGCTTTTGTCCGTGGCTTCTGCCCTTCGGGAAGGGATTAGAGAAACGGTGCTTGCGCCCAGCCAAACTCAACCCAAGGCTGACCCTGTAGCTTTTCCCCACACAAAGAGGCTGCCTTGGCTGATCCCAGCATGCAGAACAACAACCGAGAGGGGCTGCCCGCTCTGCCTGGGGGGGTCCCACCGCACCTTAGCACCCCCCCCCCCTCCTTTGAATGCCTCAAAGCCCCCCCCCTCCCCCTCCCCCGTGGCTTGGGCGAAAAGAAAACAGAAAGCAGGGGCAGGAAGTGCTACCTGGAGGGTGCTGATGGCTTGTCTCCTGCTCTGTTTTTTGAGGAACCTGCATGAGCCCGAAAGCAAAGACCGCGTGGAAACACTCAGGTGAGACGCAGCCAGGGCTGGGCGGGGCTTCCCACCCTGGGCCCACTCGGTCTGTTTCTCTAGCAGGGCCAGGCTGCTCCTTGGCACCTACCTCCATTCTTACACCTCTTCCTTTGCCCTGACCTCTCTCTCTTTTCCTCCTCCTCTTCCTCCTCCTCCTCCTCCCCTCTAGTCTAGCATTGATGATGTTACCTAGTTTGGTAATAAAAGGTCTGCAAGGAAACTACTCCACTTGAGAGAGCACTTCAGAGTCTTCCTCCTCCTCCTCCTCCAGTCTAGCACTTGATGATATTACCTTGTCGGGTAATTCAATGTCTGCAAGAAAAGAACCACCCTCAGAGAACCTCAAGAACACCACAGTCCTCCTCCTCTTCCTCCTCCCACCTCCTCTAGCACTGATGATGTTACCCAGTTTGGTAATAAAACGTCTGCCAGAAAATAGCCACCCTTGGAGAGAGTACCAAGCACCTCGCAGTCCCCTTCCTCCAAACCTCCACCTCTAGCCCTGATGATGTTACCTAGTTGGGTCACGAAACGCCTGCAAGTAAACGACCCTGCTTAGAGAGCACCAAGGACCCCACAAGTTCCTCCTTCTCCTCCTCCTCTTCTAATTCTCTTTCTTTCCGTCTCTCCTCTTCTCCCCCCACCCCTCTCCCCAGCTCCTCTGGGTCACGGATCGGACCGGGGCAGCACGCCGGTGCCCGTCGGAGGGGCAGCGGGGGGGGTGGGGTGTGGGGAGAATTCCTCCTCCCTCCTCACCCTTTTCCCTTTCTCCTCTCCCTCACCCCCGGCAGGCCTCACATGATGGGTAGTAGCGGCGGCGGGGGCGAGAAAGACCGGGACGAGAACCGAGACGCCAAGCCACGGTCGCTGCGCTTCACCTGGAGCATGAAGACGACCAGCTCCATGGAGCCCAACGAGATGATGAAAGAGATCCGGAAGGTGCTGGATGCGAACAGTTGCCAGTGCGAGCTGCAGGAGAAGTACATGCTCCTGTGCATGCACGGCTCGCCGGGCCACGAGGCCTTCGTGCAGTGGGAGATGGAAGTCTGCAAGCTGCCCCGCCTCTCGCTCAACGGCGTCCGCTTCAAGCGGATATCGGGCACTTCCATGGCCTTCAAGAACATTGCCTCCAAAATCGCCAACGAACTCAAGCTTTAACGGGCCAAACCCCCCGGGAGAAAAAGAGGGGGGGGGGAGGGCTGCGCCTGGCCCGTACACGCGACTGAGGGAGAGTTGGGGGTGTCAGGAGGAAAGACAGCCGCGGCTTCCCTTTGGAGTGGGGGAGGTGGGGGGCGCCCTGGGTGCCATGCCATGCAGGCAAAGGGGGCGGAGGGGGAGGGGGGCAGGTCGAAAAGAAGGGGGGGGAGAAGGTGGGAGGGGTATTCCCCCCCCACACACACACACACGCCTCTCCATCTCCTCCCCCCCCCACCCTTCCCACTGATGGATCTCCATGGAGACAGGGTGCGTGGGATTGTGGTTGGCAGCCACCTAGCTGGTCTCCGTGGCAACAGGAACGGGAGGGTACCCGAGGGCTGTCTGTCTGGATGAGGGAAAGCATCCCTTTTGGTCTCCGTGGCGACCGTGGTACTTTTTCTTCCTCCTCCTCCTCCTCTTTTTTTTCTTTTTACCCTTCTTCTTCCTCGCCCCCCCCCCCCACTTTTTGCCCCCCCCCCCCTCCTTTCCTTCTTGTACACGAGACAGGGTTTGCCATGTTACCAAACTGCAACAGGAAAAGGAAAAAAAAAAAACAGAGACCGTCTCCTTCCACCCCTCGGGAAATGGGCTTGGGGGGGGGGGTGTCCTTCTAGAGTGGCAGCTGGCAGGAGGGTGAAGGGGGGGGGGAGCTGCAGCAGCTTGGGCCCCTTCGCTGTGGGGGGAAAACGGGGGCGGGGGGGGGCAGCCGAAAGTCTCGCTGGGCATTTTGGCCCAGCACGGGCGTGCCCGCCTGTCAACGACGGGAGCCAAGGGCCACCTCGCTGCCCAGCCCAGGTGTTTCTCTCCCTCTGCCTGGTCCCTGCAGATGACACAACCCCCCCCCCCCACACACACACACATACACACCAACAACAAAAGACCCACACTCCTAAGGATCTTTTGGGTTTTTTGCTCTTCCTTGCTAATTGAGGGTTGAACAGAGGGGGGGGATGTCGAGATGGCACAGCAAACCTGATCCAGCCCTCCTTTGTCGTCGTCCCCCCTTGCCATGTTCCCCCCCCCCTTCCCGGGGCCACTCTATGGGCTGGTTAGCGCCCTGTTTACACACAGTGTCTAATAATGGGAGGCGCCCACCCACCCACCCACCCCTGTCCAAAGGGGTCCGTTTCCTGTCCTGAATGCTGCATAACTCCACTCCGGGGCTTAGCCTTCTCTTCCCCTGGCACGTCTTTCTGTGGGCCCAAACATGGGGGGCAGGGGGGGGGGGGAACACCAGAGGCTGGCTGTGGAACAGGCCTGCTTGGTGGGGGGGGGGAGGCACAGCCAGGGGGGCTCCTCCCCCCCCCCACCCACACGATCCCATATTCCTGTGGGATGTTCAGGATGGTTGGAAGAGCTTTGGGGCTGTTGTGTTTATCATCCTCCCGAGTCACAGGTACGCCGTTGCCCTTGGCTTTCTGGAGAGAAAAGGGCAGGGGGTTTGGAGGGGGGGGGCAATGACCCATGGCTTCTGTCCTTTCCATCCCCCTCCCCAATTTTTATTTCCCTTTCCAAAGCACAAGAGCAAAAGAAGAAGAAAAAAGGAAAAACTAAAAAAAAAGACTCGGGCCTGGGTTGCAGCCCCTTCCTTGCCTTCTCTTCGGCGCCTCGCGGTCTCTCTCTGGGTTTCTTTCGTTGTCACATTGGCCCCTCCCCTCTTGAGAATGTATTTTTGGTCCTGGGGAGGGGGCTCTGCAGCCCCTTCACTGACACACACACACATGTACATGCCTGGTTTGTATATAACTGTACTGATACCTCGGTTTTTGTGAGTGGTTATAATTTTTTTTTTTTTTGGGTTGTTTTAATTTCTCATCACAGCATTGCCTTTTTTTAAAAAAAGAAAGATGATCATGTCCTTTTGGGGAGGGGGGATCATCTCTTCCCCTCCCATCCTTCCCTTCTCTCTCTCTCTCTCTCTCTTCCTTTCTCTCTCTCTCTCTCTCAAGGATGCTGCCGTTTGATGTAGTTTTACAGGTTCTAGATTAAAACTTTCCAGAAAGCACCTCTCTAGCGTCAGATTCCTGTTTTTGGTTCCATGTTTCCACTTGACACGAGGGACAGAAGCTTCAGCAGCCCAGCCCACAGCCAATCCCCCACCCCCACCCCCCCAGGACTTGGGGACCAGCAACCTTTCATGCGGGGGGGGGGGGGAGAGGGGAAGACACTCCTTCCTGCTCCAGCGTCGCATCTCTGGGAAGACTCTGGCCGGTTTCTTATTAAAGCCAAAGAAATTAAAAAAACACATGCTCCAAGCCTGTTTTTCCAAAATGATGGGGAGGGGGAGGGAAATGGGGGGGGGGTTGCTCTTCCTTGATAAACGCCCCACTCTTCAAAATGATGGGGAGGGGGAGAGAAAGGATGCATGGGAGGGTGGGTATCCCGTGCCCACCCCGCTTTCCAGTCAAGCACCGTCCCGAAAACTTGTACCAAAATATCTTTTTATTGAAAATGCCGCGTGTCGGCGAAGGGAAGAGGTGAGTTGGGGGGTTTTTCTAGGTTTGAAGAAAGTTTTTTTTGGTGGTGGGGGGCATGTAAATGGTCCTGTTCCTTCCTCTTAAGGCGACTGACAGCTGGCCCTCGGATGCTCGCACGCTGCTTCCAGGAGAACAGATGAGTAAGTATAGAGCAGATCCGGGTTTTTTCGTCGTCCGTGTAGAAATTCCAAGTCCTCGTTTTCCGGCATGGGGATTTCTGGTTCGGGAGCAGTCAGCCTCTTCCCCCCCACCCACATTCCCCAAAATTGGGAGACACCCCCCCTCCCCAGCTTTTCTCCCTTCCCCCTCAAATCGTTATCATCCCCTTCTTTCCAAGCAGAGGAAATATACTCCGTCCAGTTCTATTCCAAAGCTACATCTTCTACCGTTTTCTCTTTAACCCGCCAAGCCCCCTGCCCCAATGCCAGTATCACCCCATCCAGGGCTGCCAGCTTTCCAAACTATGGGGGAGGGGAGGGCAGGAGTGTTAAGACACCCCCCCTCTTTCTCCTGCCCCCTCCCCGCTGCCTCCAACCCATGCCGGTGGGCGTAGAGGGGGGTTCGTACCGTTCCCCGCTGAACCCCACCCACCGGAGGCCACGGCGAGGCGGGCGCAGAGGGCCCCCCCTTCAGAGGGACCCCAAGGAGGGCAGAGGAGGTGGCTCGCCCGTCCCGCTGAGCAACATTGGGGGGTGCTGGGCTCCCCGGGCCGGGGCCTGGCGAGACCCCGCGGGCCGGATGAGTGGAGGCGGCAGCTGGTTGACGGAAAGTCTGGGCTGGAGGAAGCGGCCTTGCTGCAGGGGTGGCGGCTGGCGGTGCAGCATGGGTGCAGTAGGCAGCGTGGGCCTCAGCAAGGGGGGAGGCTGGGAGAGCGCCACGGGGGGAGGCCGGGGGGAAGCGGGGAGGGGGGGAAGCGCCGGAGGAGGCTGGGGCGGCTGGGTTGGAGGCGGCTGCACAGATCGCGATACAGCCGTGATCTGGACCTGGAAGGATGAAAGGAACGATGTCAGCGCCGTGCCGGGTACCCCAATGGTGCCCGGCATCCCCCCCCCCAAGGCCTTCCCCCTCCCCCTGACCTCGTCCTCTTCCTCGCTGCTGCTCTTCTGCTCCTGGGGGGGAGAGCTGCCGTGGGCGGGGCCCAGACTCAGGCCCTCCTGCTCCGCCTCCCACTCCTGCAGCACCTCCTCCAAGTTGAACCGTCGGCGGTAGCTGACGAAGAAGGTTTTCACCTGCGCCACCGTCTTGTTGCTGATCACCTCGGCGATGGCTTGGAAGTCTTTGCCGTATTTCCGGATGGCTGCCGTGGGGGGGGGGGGGCGGGCAGGGGGCGAGGAGGGGGAGAAAAGCCAAGGTTGAACAGAACACCCTGCGTGGCGCTACATGGGCAGCAAGAGCGTGGCTCCCCGTCTCTTGCATCAAAGCCGTCAGAATTCGGGACAAAGACTCCCTGGTGCCCCCAGGGGGACACTGCTTATTTATCCTACTGGGGGTGTGGGGGTGGTCTCCCACCCATTCCATATGATGGCCTAGGTCAGGGGTCACCAACATTTTGGACCTCAGGGACCACCAAACTCATAATTTTAAATCCCAGGGACCACTAACCTAATTTGTGGGTGTGGCTTGGTGGTCATGTGACTGGCTGGGCATGGCTTTATGTAAATATTATAAATATATAAAGATTAATTTTTTATTTTAAAAAAAGGGCAACTTTTACCCAAAATCAGGCAGATTTGAGTTGCTCACAGAATCATTCAGTGATCTATCTATCTGCCATCGGCTACCTGAGTCTGTCACATAAAATTTGCTTGCCAGTGAGTCTGCACTGAATAACAGAACCTTCAGTCCTAAGGGTAGGTTCGGCTGTGCTTCAAAGCAGAGCCAAAGATCCAAAGACTAGCTAGAAAGTAAGAAATCCAACCATTTCCTGCTTCCTAGCTAATCTAAATCTCCCGGCGCAGCAGAACAGCTGATGGTCGGAAAAAGGAAAATTAGCAACTTAGCAAGTTTGCCGGGTAAGGAGTCGATGGACGGGGAGGGTTCCTGCGGGCCATGTGGGCGGCGCAATTGCTTTGCGGGGGGGGCCTTGGGGGGTGAGATTTCTCTGCGGCCCGCCTTCTGATGCAAGTGGGGGAAACTCACCCTGCACTGCCAGCAGCTGCTCATCGGTCGTCCAGCGGGAGTTAAACTTGATGTTAGTCTGCAAAATTTACCGGTTTGAATTGAATCTCGGTGGGGGGAGGAACACCCTTTTTGCCCCTCCCTGACCCCCCCGCAGAGCACTCTGGAACCCCAAAACCAGAAAGGCACTGCCCCCTCCCCCAAAATCCTTCAGGGGGTCCCCTTGCTGTTCTCTCTAAATATTGCCCCCAAATCAGTTAACACAAATACTTAGGGAATGAACTGAATTTCTACAGATTCTACATTTATTTCTGCATCCGCCTTTATTATTTTTATAAGTAACTGAAAGCAGTGAATGTGTCTAATGCTCCTTTCTCCTCCTCCTCCTCCCTACAACAACCCTGCGAGGTGGTTAGAGTGGAGTTATTGGCCCAGCCGGCTTTTGTGCCTATGGCGGGGCTAAAGCTCAAGTCTCCTGAATGATTGGCTTAAAGTTCCTAGTTGTCTTTCATGCCTAAGGTGGGACTAGAACTCACTGCCTCCTGGTGATTGGCTCAAAGTTCCCAGTTATCTTTCATGGCTAAGGCGGGACTAGAACTCATTGACTCCTGGTGATTGGCCCAAAGTCTCCCAGTCATCTTTCATGCCTAAGGCGGGACTAGAACTCATTGCCTCCTGGTGATTGGCCCAAAGTCTCCCAGTCAGCTTTCATATCTAAGGCAGGACTAGAACTCATTGCCTCCTGGTGATTGGCTCAACATCTCCCAGTCAGATTTCATGCCTAAGGCGGAACTAGAACTCACAGTTTCCAGGTGATTGGCTCAAAGTCTCCCAGTCAAAGGCGGGACTAGAATTCCCCCACCTAGTTCCTAGCCTGGAGCCTTATCCAGGCTGGACCAAAATGGCTCCCTTACTCTTAAATACATTCAAACAACCTTTCACCTCTTGCCCTACCTCCTATTTTGGGGAGCACGGGGTTGCACCTCCCTTGTCACCCGTGCCCTGAATGAATTGGGGCGCTCACGTTCTTCCCTCCCGGGGACACCCTGCATTGGCAGACAGGTGAGCACTCACCTCAGTTGGACGCAGTTTGTGTATCCCTTCGCCTAGCGCCTGCTTCATGCTGCTGTTGATCTGTTTGATGCTCTGCACCTAGCACAGAAGGGATTGGGAGTCTCAGAACGGGGGCGGGGGGTTGTTTCCAATTTGGGGGTGGGGGGGTGGGGTGAAGCACCCCGCAAGTTTTAAAGGATGGAAGAGGAGACCCAAAAGGCGCTGGAGATAAAACTACCTAGAACTAAGGTGAAATTTCCTGACAGAACAATTAACCCTCCAGAATTTTGAATGCTTCAATACGGGAAGTTTTTAAGAAGAGATTGTCTGAAGTGGTGCAGGGTTTTCTGCCTAGGCAGCGGGTTGGACTAGAAGACCTCCAAGGTCCCTTCTAACTCTGTAATTCCATTCCATTCTGTTCTGTTCTATTCTCTGCCTCCAATTCTATTCTATATTTCATTCTCTACTTCTTATTCTATTCTAATTTCTAATTCTATATTCTAATCTCTACTTATTCAGTTCTAATTTCTAATTCTATTCTAATTTTATTCTATTCTATATTGTATTCTCTATTCTACTTTCTAATTCTGTTCTATATTTTATTCTCTACTTATTCTATTCTAATTTTTAATTCTATTCTAATTTTATTTTATTCTATTTTCTATTCCTATTCTATTTTCTATTGTAACCCTATGACTATCATTAAGTGTTGTACGTTATGATTCTTGATTCTTAATGAATGTATCTTTTATGTATACTGAGAGTATTTATACAAAGACCAGGGGTGGGATTCAATTTTTTAACAACCAGTTCTGTGGGCGTGGCTTAGGTGGTAGGCGTGGCTTGGTGGTCACGTGACTAGGTGGACATGGCTAGGTGGTCATGTTATTGGCTGGGCGTTGCCAACTCAACATCACTCACATCGAGGCACGCATCTCCTCGCCTGGCCTCTCATGACTGTGGGGATGCTGCAACAGTCGTAAGTGTGAAAAAGGGTCATAAGTCACTTTTTTCAGTGCCGTTGTAAGTTTAAATGGTCCCGCCACACAAGCAAAGTACCAGCAAAGAATGGGAAAAAAACTCCAGAGACGTTCCTCAGACAGGAAGTCTAGTCCTGCCAAGAATGTAATAAGGGTTAACGGAGAGGCAGCTTCTGTAAGCAACACCAGAATGTTTCCTTCCTGCCTTCCTTACAGGATTAGGCCAGGAATGTCTTCTAACAACTGGTTCACCAAACTGCTTAGAATGTTAACAACCGGTTCTAGCGAATAGGTGCGAACCTGTAGAATCCCACCCCTGATCAAGACAAATTCCTTGTGTGTCCAATCACACTTGGCCAATAAAGAATCCCATTCTATTTCCTCTTCCTATTCTATTTTATATTCCTGTTTCTACTCTAGTCCCCACTTCCAATGGAAGAAAGTCAACACTTAAACTCGGCTTCTATCCTGCGCCCCTGTGACTTTAGCAACCCTCGCCTGCCAAAGACACCTTTTTAAAAAATAAGGAACCCCGTTCAAATTTTTAAAAAATATTATGTAAGATTTTGGATTGGAACTGCATACCTGGCGTTTGAGCGAAACCAGCTGGGAGTCGAGGTGGCGCAAGGTGAGCAGGGCCACGTCAGGGCTGGTGGAAAGGCCCGTGATACCTTCTTGGCTCAGGTACATGCCCTTGGGGGGGCGCCGGCGAGCACGGAGAGGATGATGCCGATACTGGGGCAGCTGCACCTCCTTCTTCATGGGCCCAGATTTGCTGCTGGAGGGCTTTGGATAACTAGGCTGGAGGGGGGGAGAGAAGAGGGGGCAAGGGATGAAATGGGAGGGTGTCCCCCCTCTGGGAATCCCCCTCAAAACAATTCCTGCTCTGGAGGAATTTGACTTCCATGTGCTTCTTGAACAGCTCCCAAAACCCAGGTCACCCCGTCTCCACGTCGTAGGGCGAGGATGCCAGGAAGAGCTTCTCTTTCCCAGAACACCCCTGGGCTCTTGATCCGGTACCGGTAGTCCTTGATTTTGCGATCCAAATTCCATGCCTGAGCGAGACCATCGCAAAGCGAGCTTTCGCTCCGTTTTACGACCGTCCTTGCCGCAGTGGTTTGTCATCGTTAAAAGCGAGCAACCCGGTGGTTAAGTGAATCTGGCTTCCCCCGTCGAGAGGTCGCACAAGGGAGACACACCGCGACCGTCATAAAAGACGAGTCGTTTGCCACGCGCCTGAATTTCGATCCGGTGGCGGCTGGGAGATGCTGCAAGGCTGGTGAAAAACAGCCATTTTTCTCCCGTGCCATTGTATCTTCCGACCGTCGTTAAACGGAAGGTTGTAAGTTGAGGACTACCTGCAATTGGTACTATGCTGGACTCTTGTCTGCACGAGGGAGCCTTCCCGGTCCCATACCTCCTTCTTGGGATCCATGGCATCAAATTCTCCTTCGCTGGCCTGCCGGGGATCTTCTAATTCATCGTTGCTGTGAGGAAGGAAATGCGGCACCTTGGAGTAGAGTCTTCCTCAGCCACCCCAGATCCTAGATCCTGTTTCCACCTAATTAGGGGTTTAATCCTAGTTTGTTCCCAGTTCCCAGATGCAGTGTCCCATAAAAACACATCTGTGTGGTTGGCCTGTTTCTTCATCTGTGTCCTCTCTCTCTCTCTCTCTCTCTCTCTCTCTCACACACACTTTTTCTCCTTTCTCCCTCTCAAACATTTTCTCTCTCTCTCTCTCTCTCTCACACACACACACACACATAGCCCTGAAGAGCTACAGGAGACCTTTTGGGGGGGGGGGGTTGACATAACCACCTACAAAGCTCTCCCGATCACCCCAAAACAAGCGCCTTCCTTCCTTATGCCCTGTGGCAGACCAGATCCTTTTAGTGGATCACCTGTCATCCTTTTCTTTCCTGCTGAGCAATTTGCGGGCTTGGCGATCCATCACACTTGTCCGACTTCTGGTCTTCTTCCAGGAGTAGTAATATTTCACCAGGCTGGGAATTAACTTGTCAGGAAGCTACATGAGATGGATGGATGGAGGGAGAGAGAGAGAAATGTTGGTGCGTCAGTTGTTATAAAGTGATGATCACCCGGTCAGCCTTCTCCTGAGAGGGTTTATGGTCAAGAAATCCAGTCTCTAAGCTTTTGTATAATGATCCACCCTCAGTGTAAGGGCTGATGGGATCCACACTTTGGCCAAACTTGTGGGTTTGGCTTCACACACAACACAACTGAA
Organism: Bungarus multicinctus; assembly: GCA_023653725.1. Taxonomy (NCBI): domain Eukaryota; kingdom Metazoa; phylum Chordata; class Lepidosauria; order Squamata; family Elapidae; genus Bungarus; species Bungarus multicinctus. The sequence goes on from CM042847.1 coordinate 7,188,087, forward strand.
ATTATTTCAGTTGCCAAGCATCTAAATTTTGATCACGTGACCACGGGGAGGCTGCAATGGTCATTAAGTGTGAAAAACGGTCATAAGGCCCTTTTTTTCAATGCTGTTGTAACTTTGAACGGTCACTAAGTGAACTGTTGTAAGTCAAGGACTACCTGCAACTGAAAACATCTCATTCATTCATTCATTTTCACTAATTTTTTTTCTTTTTTCTTAGAATCAAATTATATCAATCAACTTCATTGGCTATTATGTCAAGTTATGTCAGTCAACATCATTGGTTATCAATGTCAATTTATGTCAATCAACTTCACTGGCTACCATCTCAATCAACTTCATTGACTATCGTTATGTCAAGTAATGTCTATCAACTTTATTGGCTATCGTTATGTCAAGTTATATCAACTTCATTGGCTATAGTTATGTCAATCAACTTCATTGGCTATAGTTATATCAAGTTATATCAATCAACTTCATTGGCTATCATGTCAATCAACTTCATTGGCTATTATGTCAAGTTATGTCAATCAACTTCATTGGCTATAGTTATATCAAGTTATATCAACTTCATTGGCTATCATGTCAATCAACTTCATTGGCTATCAATATGTCAATCAATTTCATCAGCTATAGTTATGTCAATCAACTTCATCAGCTATAGTTATGTCAATCAACTTCATTGGCTATCATGTCAAGTTATGTCAATCAACTTCATTGGCTATAGTTATGTCAATCAACTTCATTGGCTATCAATATGTCAATCAATTTCATCAGCTATAGTTATGTCAATCAACTTCATCAGCTATAGTTATGTCAATCAACTTCATTGGCTATCATGTCAAGTTATGTCAATCAACTTCATTGGCTATAGTTATGTCAATCAACTTCATTGGCTATCAATATGTCAATCAATTTCATCAGCTATAGTTATGTCAATCAACTTCATCAGCTATAGTTATGTCAATCAACTTCATTGACTATCATGTCAAGTTATGTCAATCTACTTCATTGGCTAGTTTTGTCAATCAATTTCATCAGCTATAGTTATGTCAATCAACTTCATCAGCTATAGTTATGTCAATCAACTTCATTGACTATCGTGTCAAGTTATGTCAATCTACTTCATTGGCTAGTTTTGTCAATCAATTTCATCAGCTATAGTTATGTCTATCAACTTTATTGGCTATCGTTACGTCAAGTTATGTCAGTCAACTCATTGGCTGTCAGATAAGAAAGAGAAGAGTAACCTGGTTTGAGCCCGTCTCACCACAGCAGTGCCATAACCGCCGGGTGAGGCCGACTGGGGCATTTATTTACCATCTGCTGGATGCGAGCAAAACTTTTGCCGTGGAAGCTGAAGGCTTGTTCGAAGAGGACTTTATCCTCCACCGTCCATTCATCGGGGAACGGCGTGAAATTGGCTAAATCGGCCAGCGACTTCTCCACGTCGTGTTTATGCCACAGGAGCATCCCCAAAGCCTGTTTTGGGAATGGGGAAAAGACAAAAAGAGATTTGAGACCGCGGACGCGAAGAGGTGAGAGTCCCTTTAAAAGTAAGTTTCTAGTCCCTGTGGGAACGCTGAACTTGAATAGGATGGGAAGTTTGGCTGGGCCTTTAATGCTATTTCTTTGTTTACCTGTTCGATGTTGTAGCCATGCTTTTCCTTGGCCATGGCGATGTATTTGTCCACTAGGGGGAGTAAGAGAGAAAAGTCAGGCTCTGGAAAGGGGGCGGAGCAATAAATAAATAAGACAGGTAGTCCTTGATTTACGACCATTCGTTTAGTGTCTTGTCAGACCGTTTAGTCTCTGTCCGACGTTACAAGAGGACGGGGAAAAAGTTGGCTTTTTTCAGTGCCCTTGTCAAGAGACCCAGGATTTTGGCAACATAGCTGATTCTGTAAGCTGCTCAGAGGGGGCACTAAAATTATTTTAAAGCGGTATATAGGTGATCCTGGACTTACAACTGCTCATTTAGCGACCATTCCAAGTTACGACGTCGCTGGGAAAAAAGTGACTTATGGCCGTTTTTCGACAGTGACAAACGTTGCAGCCATCCCCATGATCGTGCGATTAAAATTCAGAATTGTAGCAAGGAAGGGTCGTAAAACGGGGCAACGCTCACTTAAACAACATAAAATCTGGGGCTCAATCACGGTCGTCAAGTCGGGAACTACCTGCGTAAGTTTTAACTGCTATCGTCCGAAGGTCGCAAAAGGGAATCACGTAACCCCGGGACACCGTCATAAATATGAGCCGGTTTGAATTTTAATCACCTGACCACGGGGAATGCTGCAACGGTCGTAAGTGTGAAAAACAGTCCAAAGTCGCGTTTTTCAGTGCCGTTGTAACTTCGGGCGGTCACTAAACGAACGGTCGTAAGTCAAAGACTTCCTGTATTGGACACCCACCTTCATTTCCAATCTCACAACAATGCTGGGAGGAAGGTTTCAAGCTGCAGCCCTTCTGCTGCTGCTCCGCCATCCTTTTAAGCGGGCACTCCTCCCAAGAAACCCATTTCGGGACCCCCGAACCCCAACCCTGATGCCCCCAGCCCCCCCCCCTCCCCCCCACTTCTGCAAAGGCTGGACTGCCTCTCCTGCCAATCCACACACACACCAACCACAGCTTCCTGTAACCAGCCAGATTAAAAAACCTGGGAGCACATGAACGGCATAACAATTGTTTCTAGAGGGAGGGAGAACTGCCAATCAAAGGCTGTGCTACCAGCTGAGGGTGGAATAGATGGAATCCCACCCACCCACCCACCCACCCCTCCTAGAAAACCCAGGGCAAGGTTGCTTCTGGAAGTGAGGAGGGGGCTCCAAGCAGTACGGAAGAGAGAGAGAGAGAGAGAGAAACTGTCAATTCATGCAAAGATCAAAATAGCTTGGAGGGAATAAGGTTCTGGTGCTGGTGGGGCATTTGGGGGTGTGTGTGTGTGTGTGTCACAATAAGGCAGAGGGCTCTTTTCACCGGGGAGGGGGTTTTGCACTCACATTTGGCGTCCGAAACACAGTGGTTGGGTGACCAAACCAGCATCCCTTTCAACTCCTTATTGCTATACCGAGCTGGACTCCCTGGGAAGACAAAAGAGAGGGGCCATTAAGGGACAAACACATACACACACACACACACACAGAGGCCAAATCCCTCTCCCCACCCCCAAAGAAGTGGGAAAGGAGAATGGAGAGGGAAGAAGGGGTCATCAAGAAGAAAGGGAATCCCACCCACCCCTGCATCCGTAAGCGGCCATCATTCATTCATTCTTGCAGCTTCGGTCTTTTTTATTATTATTGTTGTTATTATTATTATTAGACAACAGGCACTCCTCCCAACCCACAAAAAAATAGACGCACACTCGCACGCTCACACTTAGCCAGCGTGCAAGAAGGGTCTTCACCTCCACCTAACAGTCCCCTAACTAAGAGCCAAAGTCTTAAAGGGGTTAATTTAATAAGGGAGGGCTGAGGGCAGGACTGCAAGGATGGAGGAGAGACCAGGGGGAGGAGTTATTTTATTTTTTCAAGAGTGGGAGAGTGGGGGGGGGGGGGGGGGGAGAAACTGCCAGGAAGGTGGAGAGAGGTGAAACCCCCCCCACCCCTCACCCCTCACCCAATCCACCCCAATCTCCCTTTTTCTGGCTGGCTCCTTCCAGAAGGATTATATATTATTTATTCAGCATAGGTCACTTGCAATCACGGATACAAAAATTTAGTTTAAAGAAAGAGGGAAGGGGAGAGGAGAGGAGAGGGGAGGGAAAGCAGCTTTCCCATTTGCCTGCAGCCTGGCAAAAGTGTGTGTGGGGGGGGGTTTGTTCCTTCCCTGCCCCTCCCCTTCCTCCCCACTTTTTTGTTTTACCTGGTTGCACTCTGGAATGACTGCCTGGTAATCTGCTCCCACACGGATCATGCTATCTGCAAAAGGAACAAGAGGGCCAAAAAAAAAAAACAACAACTCTCAAGTTAACAGGGGGGAGCAAAGGGGGGGGGGGGACACACACAACTGGCTTCCTGAGGGTGCTGAGTTGCCAGGCAGGAGCCAAGCAACCTGCCCCAGGTGCCCAGAAGTTGGGCTTGTTTTTTTGGATCCAACATCTTCAGGCGCCCCCAGGAAAAAGCTTTGGCCGAAAGGCACCGAGAGGGAGAGGGAGGGGGGGCGGATTTGCAGATGTGTTAAAACAATGGCAACCCCCCCCTCTCCCCGTGCTGACCACAGCATGCCAAAGCCCTCACCTGAATGGCCCACAGCAGAGTTCCCCCCCCCACCCAAAAAAAAAACCCTTTCCCCTTTCTATTTTTTGCTTCCTTGGCCTGCTGATGGGAGCTGGGAGATGGCCACCCACCTTGACTGAGCAGAGACCAATTGGGGGCCCAAGGGAGCCTTCTCTTCCCTCCCTCTCCCCCCCCCACATGTTCCCTTCCCCCCCCCCCACTAACCAAGGCCCCTGATCCTCTCCAAAGTGAAGCCACCAGAGGAGAGTTGGGGAAGAGCCCGTGAGGCTGGAGCCCTCCCCCAACTCCTGGTCCTTGCTGGCTGGCTGACAATGTCCCTGAATCACAGACCTTTGGGTGCTGGAGAATCAAGGCCCCCTTGGGGCAACCTCCCCCTCCCCCCCCCAAGAAAACAATAAGAGGAGAATAACTGAGAAACCTGCCAAGGCAGCCTCTGCAATTGAAGTTTGAGCCCCCTCTCTATTCCTGCCTCCCCCACCAGCTGCTGTCCTTTTGATTTTCCTTCCTTCCTTCCCTTTTCCTCCCCTTTGTTAAGTCTTCCTTCCTCTTCTGTCTGTCCCCTCCCCTTCATTCCTCCCTCTCCCTCCTTCTTTCCTCCTTCTTCCTTCCCTCCCCTTCTGTCCCTTCCTTTCCCTTCCCTTCCCTCCCCTTTGTTATTCTTGCCTGCCTGCCCAGCAGCCTTTATTCCTTGCCCTTCCCTCTCCTTCTCCTCCCTCCCACCCTCCCTTTCCTTCCCTTTCATTAGTCCATCTCCTTCCTTCCTTCCTTCCTTTCTCTTCCTTCCCCCTTCATTACTCCATCTCCCTCTCCTTCCTTCCTCCCTACTTTTGATATCCTCAAACAGCTGACTGAGCAGCAGCAAGCATCTGGAAACATTTAGCCAATGACATGCCAAGGAGCTCCCAAGCGTTTACCCTTCCTGGCACAATGTCCCAGGAAACCATGTGTGTTGGGGGGGGTGGGGGGGGGGGGGGGGTGGGGGCAGCTTCAGTGAGCTGAGAAGAATCTCAGAAGGATCTCAGAATTGGTGTAACTTCCACCTCAGCCCTTTTTTCCCGAGGATGGGATGGAGAGGTGGCAGTGGGCCATTTCAACTTCCAAAACCCTTGGGTTTAGGGGGAGGCTATGCAACCTCTGTTCCTCTCCCACCCCCACTCCACCAAAAACCACAACAAAAGCCAATACATCCTGCATTTCATGGGCAGCAATCCAGGTGGCTTGGACTTGGGGGGCATTTTCAGCGAGGTGGGGAGACTGGCAGAGACAGATGGGCATTTGAAACAGCTGGAGCCCTGCTTCCCCGTTCCCCTCTCAACCGGCAAGTAGGTAATTGGGGGAGGGGAGGGCTGAATTAGCAAAGCTGCCAGAAGCCCCCAAAGGGGCCGGTCTGTGTGACCAAGGGTGGAGGGAGTTGCATCCCACCTAGCAAAACAAGGATCCCTGGGGCAAGTCGCTTTGAAGGACGCTTCTCTCGCCCCCCCACCCCCATCTGAGAAGCGTGGTCTTGACGTGAGGAATAGCCAACCCTACAGACTCCCCCCCCACCAGACAGGGGAGGCTTAGTTCCACATTCCCCCTCCCTAGAGATGTCTACACAAAGCGAGAGGGGGGCCGGGCGTCCCGGTGCAGGACGCCCTCCCAGCCCACCCCCCCCCCCGCCATGCCTAAAAGGGGAGCAAGAGCAGAGAAGGGCCGAGCGGAGGGGCGGGCCGAGAGAAACCCAAATGGTCATCGCTTTTCAAACGAAACTCCCAATGCTTAGGATGGGGGGGGAGGGAGGGGGCGGGGAAAGCGCCCGAAGCACCCGTCTTTCTCCTCCTAGCACCCATGGCGGAGCGGGGAGGGGGGGGCGGAAGGAGATGGCCCAAAGGCGCACCCCCGACGGGCGGGGGAGGGGGGGGGGCGCGCCGTTGCATGGTGTCCCCAGGCAGCCAAACCTTCTCCGGGAGGGAGGGGGGGGGCTGCTGCCAAGGCTCCCCCCACGCGACCCAGACTCTGGCTCCCTTCTCCCAGGAAGGCAGCCCACCACACCAACAACGCACCGCCCTCACCCCCCCGGCAATAAACTCCGCGCTCCCAAGTCTACGTGGTGCCCCCCCCCCCCCCCCGCTTCGACCACAGCATCCATGTTATGTTGTGTGGCAGTTGCGGCCATCCGCACGCTGCACTTCGCCGGCCATACGCGGGAGGGGCAAGGTCCTTTTCCCAAGCGCCGGTGGTCCCAGATCAGGCCCACCCACACACAACGCCGTGTCCCCGTTTCACCCCCCCACCCCAACCACGTGGCGAAGGCAGATGGGAAGAGACGCAAAGCAGGGCGGCGAGGCTTCGAGCCCAGCCCCCTTTTCCCCCCTCCTTGCACCCCTGTGGGCCCCTCCCCCCCTTCCCCTTTTTATCCTTTTCTTTTTTTTTTTTTTTCTTTCTTTCTCAATTTCCCCCTTACCCTTTTCTTCCATGTTTCCCCTAGTCCTCACCCGGGGGTGCGGGCTCTGCGGCCCGGGTGAGGAACCCCAGTGACCTGTCACCTCCTGGCCCTGATCGTCCCCCCCCCCTCCCGCAGTCCCCTGGCCTCCTCCGTTGCGAGCCTGTTCGTCCTCGCTGCTTGTTCGTCCTCGGAGTTAGGCGTGGGCGCCGTGGGGTAGACCGACTGGCCCGGCTCCTGGAGAGACCCGATTTCTCATTGACGGAAGTGCACCTGATTCTCTGCTTCCGGCCTCTCCGGGGAAGAACTGGCAGTCTTCTTGGGGGCGACCGCCGCCACTACCCCGCTGCCCGGGACTTCCCAATTCAGAGGCGCCGGAACCACCACGCTCAGCGGAGCCGAAGCGGGCAGGGGAAGTGGGCGGGCCGGGAGGGACTCCCCGACAAAGAGACCCGGCTGGCTGGCTGGCCGGGTGGGTGGCGGCGAGGCTTCGGCTTCTCCTTCCTCTCCTCCTCCTCCTCGCCGCGAGCGCCGTTCCCCTACCTTCTTCTCGCGTGGATCCACCAACCCGCCCGCTGGTGCGGCTACTGCCTTGCAAAAGTGACGGTACAATCCAGGACGGGGCAGGCGGAGCGAGAAGGAGGGGGGGAACCTCGGGGGGAGGGGGGCGCCGGCCTGGGGGGAGGGGAGATCGAGGTGGGGGAGGAGGTAGGGAGGTGGGGGCGGTATAGGGGCGCGCGCCGATGAAGGACCACGGATGCTCTCCCTTTAAAAAGAATGGGAAAGCAGAATGGGGGATTTGTTGTTTTAAAACGAGCCTTAAAAAAATGGGGAAGGGTCAGTTTTCTGCTCCGGGAAGCGCTCCCCTCGCAACCCTAATATCAGCCTGTGCGGGGGGGCCCCCACTTCGTTGGGAGATGCAGTAACTTGTGCCAAGGGGAGGTTGCAACTCCGGTGCCCACAGGGGAGATCAAGGAGACTTCTGCCCCCCCGCCCCACCCCTACCCCCCGTCTTCGAAGGCGGGCGGGGCCCTTGCTAAGAGCAAACCAAAAAAAAAGTCTGCCGGAACGACCCGGCTCACTTCTACGAGCTGCTGACCTTTCTCTTCTCACAGTTTCCTACTACTCTCTTTCTCTTCCTTTCTCTGCTTCCTCTTCTTCCTCCCTCTCTCTCTCTC
>CM042847.1:7274253-7306753 GCA_023653725.1 Bungarus multicinctus
TCTCTTCCCCCCTCTCTTTCTATATCTACTGCCTCTCTCTCCCCTCTCCTTTCTCTATATCCCTCCTCTCTATTTTTCTCTCTCTCGCCCCCTCTATCCCCCTCCCTCTCTTTCTCTCTCCATCCGTCCCTCTTTTCTCTCCTCTCTCTTCTTTTCTCTCTCTTCGCTCTCCCCCCCTCCTCTCTTTCTCCTCTTCTCTCTCCTCTCTCCCGCTCTCTTTCTCGCACTCCCTCCTCTCCTCCTCCCTCCCATCTTCTTTTCCTCTCTCTTCCTCCTCTCTCTCTCCAGCCCTCTCTCTTTCTCTCCCTACCTCTATCTCTCCCTCCCCTCCTTCTCCCTCTCTCTCTCTCCAGTCCCTCTCTCTCTTTCTCGTTCTCTCTCCCCCTCTCCCTCTCCCTCCTCCCTACCCCTTCTCCACCGCCCACTCTCTCTCTCAAATCCCTCCCTCGTCTCTCCCTCTGTCTCTCTCTCTCGCCTCCCTCTCTCTCTCCTCTTTCTCCTCTCTCCCGCTCCCTTCCTCTTCTTTTCCTCTCCCTGCACGTCTCACCTCCCTTCTCTCTTTCTCTCCCTCCCTCCCTCTCCTCCTCCTCCATCTCTTCTTTTTTCTCTCTCTCCCTACCTCCATCCCTCTCTCTCCCTCTCCCTCCCTTCCTCCCTCTCTCTCTCTCTCCTCCCTCCCTCCCTCTTTTTCACAAAAGCAGTCACAAAAAACATGATCCCATCTTCTTACTCACTCCCAACCTTTGCAATTTCCCAGGAACGGAATAATTTTCACCCCTCAGCGCCGTGAGAATGAATTTCTGAAAACTGCGGTGACCAAAACACACCTTTCCAAACAAGAGGCCCTCTGCATACAACTTGGGGGCTGCTGACTGTGGGTCAGCTGTGCCATTACGTCCCGTAACCCTCTCTGGAGAGGCTTCGAAAGCTGGGCCATGCCGCACATCGTCTGGCGTTGAAGGTGTCCCACACCCTTCCTTCCTTTAACAATGCGAGTTTTCCGAGTTTCCACTGGCATCCGGCCGGGAATTGCTTTGGAGCAACAGATCAGGACATCTAAAGCCGGGATGGGAGCATTGGGTGGCACATTTTTGCAGGGTGGGAATAAGCCTTGCCTGAGCCTATTCACTGCTAAACATGGTTGGTTTATTTTTACGGCAAAATCCCGCTTGTTAGCTTATCCCCCAATAGATTTCAGTCGGGGTTAGTTCAGGATGAGCCGCACTGTCAGTCCTGCCCCAACCTGATCCCTTAGAAAAAGAGAGACCCTCGACTCCATTAGACCGAAGCAAAAGCTTCTTTTACTAAAGGAAGTTGGTTGCAGTAAAGTCAAGCTCGATCAAAAGCTATCCCTCTCCCCAAAAATGATACAGAAAAGGTTCTCTTCTTTCTCCCTCCACTGTGACCAGCCTGTATTTCTCCAATCCGAGTTTGTTTTGAGAACGCTGAGATGTTTTGGGGGCAATTCCCATTCTTTCTGAAGGCGCAGGGCCTTGGTGCCCACTGGTACAAACTGGTTCTGGGCGTCTCTGGTCTTTATCACTTGTCATTCCCCTCTTCCTCTTTCCCATCACGTACACACACAGTTATTGCTGATTTGTGTAAAAAAAAATAATCCCTCACCCCTCCAGTTCTTGATGCCAGGATGCCGGGATCTGGCAGACTCGACTCCCGCCATGTCTGAATGGTAAACCTCGGTCCGCGCCAAGCAAGACACGGAGGCCAAGGCCTGTGGCATCTCCCAGGGAGAGTCAATTTCAGGGTGGGGGGGGGGAGAGAAAGGGGGAGGCAGACCTCCATATTGCAACAAGCAGCCCCCTGCCCCCACTTCGCCTGCATTCGGTCTCCTTCCCTCGCTCATTGCCGCTTAAGCCGGGCTTCCTATTCACGCTTCTTCTGGGGTCTCCACAAAATCAATTTCAAAGTGCAAATTGAATCCAAGCTTCCATACAAAATCTTGTGTCAGGGCTGGGGGGAGGGGGAGGGTTGCGGAGGGGAGGAAGGGGGGATGGGGTCAGAAGGAGCCAGAGGAAATATTACAGGGGAGGCCTGGCTCGTGGCTCACCGAGAAATTGGAGGCTTTGTGAAGATGGAAAGCGCAGGATTGAAGCCACGACACGGGCAAAAAGATTGGATTGAGGGACGGCTGGATAGAGGATGGTTTAATTTGCTTACCCCCCCCCCCAAAATAATAATACAATAGATACAAACTCAAGGTAAACCGCACCAAACTCGATTGCAGGAAATACGACTTCAGCAACAGAGTGGTCAATGTCTGGAATACTCTACCTGACTCTGGTTGCTTCCCCAAACCCCAAAAACTTGAACCTTAGACTGTCTCCTATTGACCTCACCCCCTTCCTAAGAGGCCTGTAGGGGGCGTGCATAAGCGCACCAGCGTAACTACCATCCCTGTCCTATTGTTTCTTTTATTTTTCTTATATGTATCCGTTTCATGTATTCATAACTATATATATACTTATACCTATTATCTTGTAAGCGATTGACAAATCAAATTAAATAAATAAAACAAATGAGAGCCTTTAAGCAGAGAAGATTGAAATAATATGCGGGGGAAAGGTGTCCACCCCGGCTACTGTCTCCCATGCGAATCCTTCCTCCAGATGGGGAGGGGATGGGTAAGATGACCTCCAAGGGCCCTTTGCAAATTAAGTCTCCCAGTGGTGGTGGTGGTGGTGGGGGGCATGCATTCCTACGGGGAGTCCTCAACTTCAGACCACAAGGGAGCCCACTATTTCCATGGTTGGGTGAGTTTTGCCTCGTTGGACGACCTTCTTTGATGCGGTTGTTAAGTGAAGCACTTCAGTTGTTAAAATTAGTTGTTAAGTGAATCCGGCTTCCCCCAATGACTTGGTTTGCGAAAGGGGATCATGGGACCCCGGGACTGTCATAAATATGAGTCAGTGGCATCTGAGCTTGGATCATGGGACCACCACGGGGAAGCCGCAACGGTCGTTAAGTGTGAAAAACGCTCCCCCGTTACTTTTTTCAGTGCTGCCGTACTTTCGAATGGTTACAAAATGAATGGCTGGGAATCGAGGCCTTCCTGTATTCCGGCTAGTCCCAGCCCCTTCCCCACTTTCGAGGGTCCGCTTTCAAATCTGCCTCCTCCTCCTTCTTCCTGCAGACCCAGCCACGCCAAGGGCCTCCTCGGCTGCAGAACCGGTTCCACCCTGCTGAGTTAGGGACTTGTTATCTCAGCTATGGTTTAATTAAAGCTTGTTTATCCCCAACCTCTGAGCGGCCCTTTGGGAGGCAGGGAGACTAATCTGGGATGCTCTGGGGAAGCCGAGGGCCTACAAAACAACTCTGCACCTTCTCACCCTTAGTTTTCTACTCAGTTTTCTTCCTTCCTTTTCTTTCTTTTCTTTTTCTTTCATTCCTTCCTTCTTTCTTTCCTTCCTTGTTTTCCTTCTGTCCCTCCCTCCATCCCTCCCCTTCCGTCCCTCCCTCCCCCCTTCCTTCCTTCCTTCCTTCCTTCCTTCCTTCTGTTTTCCTTCCCTTCTCTCCTTCCTGCCTCATCCTTCCTTCCTCCTTCCTTCCTTCTGTTTTTCTTCCCTTCCTTCCTTCCTTCCTTCCTTCCTTCCTTCCTTCCTTCCTTCCTCCCTCGCCCTTCCTTCCTCCCTTCCTCCCTTCCTTCCTTGTAGACTTAATCTGCTCACAGATTGAGGACAGGATTTGACACATTTGGGTGTGCGTACTCCAGACTGTTTGGACACTTAACAGACACAGACACAAACACACACACACTCAGCTCCGCAAACTCCAGAGAGGGGTTAGAGATGATACAACAGTTTCGTAAACACGGGCAACGTGAGGGAGGCTTCAACAGCTGGCTTTCCATTTCATCTTTTCAATGGGCTGAGCTAAACATTTGCTTCGACACCCAGCTCTCTCTGCTAATGCTGTTTTCTCTTGGGGGAAAGAGAGAGAGAGGAGTCTCTTCCCTCCTTCAATGGCTTTTATCGCGGGGCTTTTCAAGCAAAGGCAGCTTAGAGGGATGCCGAGGGCAACCTGCTCCCAAATTGCCATTTCAGCCTTCACTTCTTATATAAAAGCAACATCAAACTAATTGGAAAGCGGGCCTGCCAGATTATTTGGCTCCAAATAATTGAACAGCTTTTTTACAAGTAGCTCCACCAGGGTTACTCCACCTTGGCTATTTTAAGACGGGGCCGGCGGGGTGGGGGGTGGGGGGGGGTTCAGTTCCCAGAATTTCCTAGTCAGCATACTTTAAGAAGGGAGGGCTTCAGTTCCCAGAATCCCCCAGCCAGCATGCTTTAAGAAGGGAGGACTTCAAGTCCCAGAATCCCCCATCCAGCATACTTTAACATGGGTGGACCTCAACTCCCAGAATCCCCCAGCCAACATGCTTTAAGAAGGGAGGACTTCAACTCCCAGAATCCCCCAGCCAACATGCTTTAAGACAGATGGACTTCAACTCCCAGAATCCCCCATCCAGCATGCTTTAAGACAGATGGACTTCAACTCCCAGAATCCCCCATCCAGCATGCTTTAACATGGGTGGACTTTAACTCCCAGAATCCCCCAGTCATCATGCTTAAAGAGCTAGTTCATTATAGCTCTGTATTCCTCTCACCAGCAGACTTAAGAGTTACCTTCGTGCAAAGGAGGGGGATGTTCTCCAAAGAAACACTTTCAGCAGTATAAATGGACACACTCACTCACACACACACACACACACACACAAATACTCATTTACCCATCCCGCAATCCTTTCCCCTTCATCTAGTAACTCTGAGAATGCCCTCGTCCTGCGGCAGCCTCCATTGGGAGTCAGTGACTTTAATAAAACCCCTTCAGCAAATCTGTTCCAGAGATATTTAGGTGCCTTGTAATATTCATGAAGGGGAGATTAAATATTGAGATTTATGCCAATAATATATATATAAAAGCAGCTGAGGTGATGTATGCGTGTGTGATGAGGAGGGTGTCAGTTTTGTTAAACAGGCGCATGGATGTTTGGCTCGGCTGTTGATAATGAGAAGGGAACAATGATAAATGGCTTCTGGAACCAGAGGGCTCCTGTGCCACGTTAAGAGAGCCGGTCTCTGGGCTTCATCCAGATTTTACAGGTAGTTCTTGACTTACAACTGTTCATTTAGTGGCTGAAGTTACCAAGGCACTGAGAAAAGTGACTTAATGGCCGTTTTGCACACTTATGACCGCTGCAGCATCCTCAGGGTTCCGTGTTGAAATTAGGAAGCTTGGCAACTGACTCGTATTTATGACGGTTGCAAACTCAATGGGAAGCCAGAGCCACTTGGCGACTGTCTTCCTGACTTAACAACTTGTGGCGATCCGCTTAACAATGGTGGCAGGAAAACTCGTCAAATGGAGCAAAACTCACCGAAGGAGGATCTCATCTTAGCAAAGGGAAATTTTAGGGGCTCAACTCTGGTTGTAAGCGGAGGGCTGCCTGTATTATGGGATGGTGCGCTGTCCGTGGTTCCCAATGAAGGCAGATGAGTGTAGAGGGACTTGCATTCTTTGCAGCCCCCAAGTTTTGCTGCCTACAGCAAGTGCGGGGAAAGCTTTGAGGCTAGGATTGAAGTTCTGACTTGTGGGAGCACTCACAAAATGGCTGCTGGGGTACCCAGGCGGGCGCGTGACATGGTTAGGAAGCGGGATTTGTTGAATTCCCCGTTCACAATCTGCGGAGGCCGTGAATCTCCTGTGAGCAGCCCTGAGGTTTAACTCCGGTAGATTAAGTGGGATTCTCTCTTCCCCAGTTGTGATTAACCCAGTTTGCAAAGGGATTAAACTAAACTCGGAGGAGGAGCAACCTGGACCGAAGGAGGCCCTGGGGGGATTTGAGGTTTGCCTGAAAGGAGGAGGGGAAGGAAGAGAAGGGAGGGGAGGGGAGCCCCGTCCTCCTTCGGTGCAATTCACGCTCCTGGTTGCAACAGGTGAAATGGGTGGGTTCTGATATGCTCCTCCAAAATTTCAATACAATCTACTAGCCCCTAAGAAGAACTTCAAACCGGAGCACATGGCAAGGATAATTACCTATCCTGTCCAGTGGAAATCAAGAACAAACTCCTGTCTTTGGAATAGGAATAGGAATAGAAATAGAAATAGAACAGAGAAGAGAAGAGAAGAGAAGAGAAGAGAAGAGAAGAGAAGAGAAGAGAAGAGAAGAGAAGAGAAGAGAAGAGAAGAGAAGAGAAGAGAAGAGAAGAGAAGAGAAGAGAAGAGAAGACAAGAGAAGACAAGATAATAAAATAGAATAGAAAATAGAATAGAATGGAGAAGAATAGAATAAGGAATAGAATAGAATAGATGTAGAGGAGAATAGAGAAGAGTAAAGAAGAAAAGAGAGAATAGAATAGAATAGAAAATAGAATAGAATAGAGAATAGAACAGAATAAGGGATAGAATAATATCGAATAAGAATAGAATAAGGAATAGAATAGAATAAGAGAAATAGAATAGAATAAGAAATAGAAATTAACAATAGAATAGAATGAAATAGAAATACGAATAGGAATGGAATGGAATAGAATTAAGAGTAGAATAGAATTAAGAATACAATTAATAGAAATAGAAATAAGAATAAGAATAGAACAGAATTAGGAATAGAATAGAATAGAATAGAATAGGAGCTGGAAGGGACCTTGAAGGTCTTCTAGTCCAGCCCCCAGCCCAAGCAGGAGAACTTCTACCATTTCAGATTGAATGCCTGGATTCTGAAACTTTGGAATTGGACTGCATACCACCCAAACCGAAGCCCTCTGTGGCTGCCCACCCCCTGCCCCATTTCAACGGACAGCTAATCCTCAACATACGACCACAATTGATCCCAATGTTTCTGCTGCTAAGCAAAATGTTTATTTTGCGAGTTTTGCCCCGTTTTACAAACCCTCCTTGCCATGGCTGTTAAAGTGACTCAGTGCGGGTCTTAAGCTAACGACATGGTCGTTAAGTGAGTCTGGCTTTCCTTTTTGACTTTGCTTGTAAGAAGGTCACAGAAAGTGACCTCGGGCATAACTATGAACCAGTTGACCCTGTGGCCATGGAGTGGGGGAGCGGCTGCAACAGTCATCCGTGCGAAAAAGGTGTCCCTTTTTTCCAGTGCCGTCGTAACTCCGAACGGACACTAAATGAACTGCTGTAAGCCGAGGACTGCCTGCCTTTTGGAGCAGTGGCTGCCCGACTGAGTTAGAAAGCCAGCAGGGCCTTTTGCTTGTGGGGGGAAAACCTAGCAGAGACACAACCCCCACAATGGCCTTGGCGGCCCTGTGGTTTTACGTTGATGCGTGAACGAAGATCTGGTGGTCCATCTCCCACTTCCCACCCACCCCTGGCCATGCCCTCTGAGGCTGCTGGGACTTGTAGTCCGGAGCCACCTGGAAAGCTCTGTGTGTGTGTGTGTGTGTCTCGGGCAGAATCAGCCGAGCTACATTTAGCTCCCCGGTCCCACGGGGCTGGATTGCATCACCTCTTTGTATCCCCTCCATCTCTTGGCTCCGTTCTGGGAGGACACAGTCTGAGAGGCCCACCCCGCCTTTAAGAGACCTCCAGCCCAGGAACAACCTCCCTGCCTCCCCCAGGCCTTGCAAACCGGGCCGGGGGGGGGTGATTTTTCATGGCTCTGAAAAGGGGACAAACCTTGGGGAGTCGTCAGCGTGGATGGGGAAATTCGTTTCCCTGGTTTTGCAATGGAGGGAAATGCTCGGTCCTGCCTGCTCTCAGCATCCCCCTAAGGAGGCCTAAGGGCAGCCTGGGGACACCCCCCTCCCCAATTGCACCCCCTTCTCCTTATAATTTCTCCTTGCATTGTGTAATGCCCTGGGGAGTGGGGGGGGCGGGGGGGGGCGACACCTCTCCAGCAGCCTGGAGGTAAATCTGGAAGCTGCAAGGTTTCATCATCAGGGCCCCTCCTCCTCTTCCCTTTGCTAGGAGACCCGCAGGAGGAGAGAGAAAGAGCATAACAACAGGTTTCTTGCAATACCTTTAAGAAGGATGAGAGGATTCAGCAGGGGGAGAGATTACTCCTCCCCCCTTTTCAACTACTCCCAGCAGGGCCTGGTGGGCAGGGCATGTGTGTATGGGGGGGTGTGAACGTAGGGGTAGGTGGATTGGAAAGCCATTTCCAACACTTCTGTCTGACCCAGCAACCCAGAGGCAGCACCAATTCACCGAAGGGCTTATGAACCGACTGCGGGGTGGTGGAGAGGTGTGGCTGGTGGATTTGCTTTCGGCCCAGGCTGTCCAGCTTACCTTCGCTGCAGAGGGAAGGGAGGAAAAGACGAAGGGAGGAAGAAAAGAATGGAGGAGGGGAAAAAGGAGGGAAGGAAGGAAGGAAGGAAGGGGAGTGAGTGAGTGATGGAGGAAGGAAGGAAGGAAGGAAGGAAGGAAGGAAGGAAGGAAGGAAGGAAGGAAGGAAGGAAGGAAGGAAGGAAGGAAGGAAGGAGAAGGGGGAAAGGAAGGGGAGTCAATGAGAGAGTGAGGCAGGCAGGCAGGAAGGAAGGGGAGTGAGTGAATGAGTGATAGAGGAAGGAAGGAGAAGGGAAGGAAGGAGGGAAGAGGAAAGGAAGGGGAGTGAATGAGAGAGTGAGGCAAGCAGGCAGGCAGGCAGGCAGGCAGGCAGGCAGGCAGGAAGGAAGGAAGGAAGGAAGGAAGGAAGGAAGGAAGGAAGGAAGGAAGGAAGGAAGGGAAGAAGGGAGGAAGGAAGGGGAGTGAGTGATTGAGTGATAGAGGAAGGAAGGAGAAGGGAAGGAAGGAGGGAAGAGGAAAGGAAGGGGAGTGAATGAGAATGAGGCAGGCAGGCAGGCAGGCAGGAAGGAAGGAAGGAAGGAAGGAAGGAAGGAAGGGGAGTGAGTGATTGAGTGATAGAGGAAGGAAGGAAGGAAAAAAGGAGAAGGGAAGGAAAGAGGGAAGAGGAAAGGAAGGGGAGTGAATGATAGAGTGAGGCAGGCAGGCAAGAAGGATGGAAGAATGGAAGGAAGGAAGGGGAGTGAGTGAATGAGTAATAGAGGAAGGAAGGAAGGAGAAGGGAAGGAAGGAGGGAAGAGGAAAGGAAGGGGAGTGAATGACAGAGTGAGGCAGGCAGGCAGGCAGGCAGGAAGGGGCTTCAACCTCAGTGGGAAACTAACTCAGCAGATCAGGCAATCCCAGCGTCCAGCTCTGACCACCTCTTTGCCAAATTCCAGATTCCCTTCCTGAATTTTCCCTCCCCTCCAAATGTCTGTGTCAGCCTCCTCTGGTCTCTTTCCAGACCCACATCGCCTTTCACTCGCTTGCCTTTTGCCCCTGAATTTTTTCCAAAGCAAAAGGGAAGGAGCCGCGGGAGGCACATCGTCTTTCTCACACGCCAAGGGGCACGCATGAGCACTGAGGCCCTCCACGGCTCCCACGCCTTCCCATGCGCCAGAACCGGTGCCAGGCCAGGCCTCGAACGATCGATAAAGCTTCGTCTCCGGACACATTTCCCAACGAAAGAGCAGCTGCCTTTAAGTCAGAGGAAGAAAGATGGCAGAGAAAAAGAGCTGAGAGCCTTCGGCGCATCGTATCCAGAGGTTAAAGAAAACCCAGCCAAACTGTATTTATCGGCTGATTGATCTCGGCCTGGCTTGACCAAATGAATGTTCAAGCTAGAGAAACACAATTTTGTTTCCTGGAAGAAAAAAAAACACACACACAATGGAGGAGCCGCGATTTCCCCCCAGAAATGAAAAGCCACCTTCGGTACGCCAAACAGGCTGCGTTCCGGTGACTCAGCCCTGATGTATTTTATTTATCTACTAAATCTATACATCGGCTGTCTCAGCCTGTCAAGCAACTCTGGGACTGGGAGGCTCGCAATTCAACGGCTATTTTTGCCCTTCGATTAAGAAAGATTTCTCCCAGATCGAAAGATGACCCACCGTGCGCGGCTCAAGCGAACTGGGAAAACGATAGATAGAAAGATAGATAGATAGATAGATAGATAAATAGATAGATAGATAGAAGATAGATAGATAGATAGATTAGATAGATAGATAGATTAGATAGATAGAAGAGAGATAGATAGATAGATGATAGATAGATAGATAGATAGATAGATAGATAGATAGATAGATAGATAGATAGATAGATAGATAGATAGATAGATAGATAGATAGATAGATAGATAGATAGATTAGATAGAAAGATAGATAGATAAATAGATAGATAGATAGATAGATAGATAGATAGATAGATAGATAGATAGATAGATAGATAGATTAGATAGAAAGATAGATTAAATAGATAGATAGATAGATAGATAGATAGATAGATAGATAGATAGATAGATAGATAGATAGATAGAGATAGATAGATAGATAGATAGATAGATAGATAGATAGATAGATAGATAGATAGATAGATAGATTAGAGAGATAGAGATAGATAGATAGAAGTAGGATAAGATAGATTAGATAGATAGATAGATAGATAGATAGATAGATAGATAGATAGATTAGATAGAAGATAGATTAGAACTAGAAGATAGATAGATAGATAGATAACTAGATAGATAGATAGATAGATAGAAGATAGATAGATAGATTAGATAGAATAGATAGATTAATAGATGATAGATAGATAGATAGATAGATAGATAGATAGATAGAATAGATAGGAAAGATAGATTAAATAGTAGAAAGATAGATTAGATGATAGATAGATAGATAGATAGATAGATAGATAGATAGATAGATAGATAGATAGATAGAAGATAGATTAAATAGATAGTAGATAGCTAGTAGATAGATAGATAGATAGATAGATAGATAGAGTTAGATAGAATAGATCGATAAATAGATAGAGTAGATAGATAGATAGATAGATAGATAGATAGAATAGATAGATAGATTAGATAGAGTAGATAGAAGATAGATAGATAGATAGATAGATAGATAGATAGATAGATAGATAGATAGATAGATAGATAGATAGATAGATAGATAGATAGATAGATTAGATAGAAAGATAGATTAAATAGATAGATAGATAGATTAGATAGATAGATAGATTAAATAGATAGATAGATAGATAGATAGATAGATAGATAGATAGATTAGATACAAAGATAGATTAAATAGATAGATAGATAGATAGATAGATAGATAGATAGATAGATAGATAGATAGATAGATAGATTCTATGGAACCGGTAGCTCTGAAGAGCAGCTGACACCGAACAGGTTCGCTGGGATGCTGTTTGGCCCTCCTGCCTGCCCAGGCTCTAGGCCAGTGGTGGCTAACCTTTTGGGGCTCCTGTGCCAAAAATTGTGCGTCCGCTTGCACGCTTGCACTCACGTGCCAGCACCCAGAAGGCAATGCACGCCCACCCCCCATGCCCCCTATGCATGCACGCGCAATACCCACTCACCCACCCTGCCACCCCCTTACCTGCACTGCGTCTCACAGCTGATTTTTGGCGGGTTTGAGGCCTTTTTCGGCCTCCCCAAGGCTAGAGGAAGGCTTCCGCAGGCTTCTGCAGGCCGAAAACAAGCGCCGTTTCGTCACTTCCTGTTCCGAAAATACCGGAAGTGACGAAACGGGGCTAGTTTTTGGCCTTCAGAAACCTGCAGAAGCCTTCCTCAAACCTTGGGGAGGCCGAAAAAGGCCTCAAATCCAGCCGAAAATCAGCTGTGAGGCACACGCATGCCCAGTGAGGTTTGCCTGCAACTCACACGCCGGCACAAATGGCTCTGCGTGCCACCTGTGGCATGTGTGCCATAGGTTCGCCATCACGGCTCTAGGCTGTCTTTTAGTGGCTGCGTTTCCCTCCTCGGCTGCTTTTGCGCGGCACAGCTGAGTGCCACTCATCAGCTGGAGAAGGTAAATGCTTGCCGGAGCCGGTAGCACACACGCGCACGCTCCCCAAACCAGTTGTTATGCCGGTCAGATCCCAGCCCTGATACAGGGAGTCTTCAACTTACAACAGTTCATTTAGTGACAGTTCAAAGTCACAACACCACTGGGGGAAAAAAAAAGACTTCTGATCATTTTTTCACATTTGCAATCATTGCGGCAATCCCCAGGGTTGTGTGACCACAATTCGTCATGTGATCAAAATTCAGACCCTTGTCATGTGACCACAATACAATTCAGACCCTTGTCATGTGACCACAATTCAGATCCTTGTCATATGACCGCAATTCGGACCCTTGTCATGTGACCACAATTCAGACACTTGTCATATGACCACAATTCAGATCCTTGTCATATGACCGCAATTCGGACCCTTCTCATGTGACCACAATTCGGACCCTTGTCATGTGACCACAATACAATTCAGACACTTGTCATATGACCACAATTCAGATCCTTGTCATGTGACCACAAGTCAGACCCTTGTCATGTGACCACAATTCAGACATTTGTCATATGACCGCAATTCGGACCCTTGTCATATGACCACAATTCAGACCCTTGTCATGTAACCACAATTCAGACCCTTGTCATGTGACCACATTTCAGACCCTTGTCATATGACCACATTTTAGACCCTTGTCATGTGACCACAATTCGGACCCTTGTCATATGACCACAATTCAGACACTCGACAACTGACTCGTACTTATGATGGTGGCAGTGCCCTGGGGTTCACACAATTCCCCTTCTGCGACCTTCCGGCAAGTGAAGTCCATGGGGAGCCAAATTCGCTTCACGACTGTGTGACTCATTTAACAACTGTGGTGATTCACTTAACAGCCATGGCATGAAAAGTCGTAAAATGGGGGCCAAAACTCACTTCTCAACTGTCTTACTCAAGCAGCGGGAATTTGGGGCTCAACCGTGGTCATAAGTCAAGGATTACATCTATTGAATGTGTCCTTTTCCATGGCTTGGGGTCCCACTTTGGTCATAAATTGAGAACTACCTGCATTTGAATGCGTCTTTCCCAAAGGCTCAGGGTTCCCCCGCTGCGGTTGCAAGTTGACAACTCTGCCTTGAATGCGTCCTTTTTCTATTCCTTCCCGCCATCCATTTTTCCAACCTGGCTGTTTGTTTTGCACCAAGGAAAGTGCTCCTAATGGCAACCTCCGCGGTTCGAAGCCCATGAATCACTTGCCACAGGCAGCCAGGAAGGAGGGAAGGAGGGAATCCAGGCGCTGATGAAAATTAAAATTGCTTTTATTGATTGCATCCGTAGGAAACCCAGCCCCTTCACTCCGCTGCAGAGAGAGATTCAAATCTACCAAGCCCTGCTTGCCACCGGCCTTTCTCCGTTGTTTCTTTTTACTTTTGCAAGTTTGGCTTCTAATTCCTTCTCCCTCTAAGTCCAGAATTCCCTTCTTTTCCTTTTTGTTTTTTAATTTTTTAAATCCCCTTGACTGACTTGGCTTCGAACCAGCCCCTAATAAAAAGGCCCATCTCGTTTCATTTAGTTATTTTTCAACTCTTCACTTACCAATGAGGCTTGGAGGGTGATTTTTCATATCCAACAAGACTGTTAAAAGGAAATCTATTTGGAAGCCTTTATTTTTTCTCTCTCTCTCTTTTAAGCAGGGAACATTCTCTTAATGTTCTTTGTTCACGTAAATTTCCGGGTCTGCATTTTAACGTGATTTTTCGAGAGGTGAGTTTTCTCTCATTCTCACTTCTCCTTTTCTTTTCTAAGGGAAAAAAATGGAAGCTGGACAAGGAACCATCATGATGTGGCAAAGGGGGTATACAGGTAGCTCGACTTACGACCACAATTGAGCCCAAAATTTGTGGTCACTAAATGAATTGTTGTAAGTCGACTGCATATATTTTTGTCTTTTCCAGTGATCCCAGTTTCAATTTCCAGTTTCTGCTGATATATATTTGGAGTAATGATCTGTCTGTAACCTTTGGAAGACATGTCCCAATGGGATTGTTGATGGGAATGGACCATTCTTATTTTGATTCTTTTCTTTTTATTTATGTTTGTTTTAGCTAAGATACTTTTTAAGTATTTAAGAATGTATTGAAAATACAATTGGTCCTTGACTTACTGTCAAACTAAGCCCAAAATTTCCGTTGTTTAAGTTGAGACATTTGTTAAGTGCCCCATTCCCTAGTGGAGGGAACTTCTCTATGTGCGTGCACAACACACAAACTGGTGCCCTGGTGTTCATAGAGGGAGAGAGAGAAAAACCACTGCTTTTTCAGTTGCGGTCTCACAACCCTTCAGATCAATCAGATTTCTGCTGCGCTCTGGACAAAATCAAGCTTTCATAAGGGGCTCATGCACAATGCAGCTCATTCATCGCAGCCACAGTCATTTCCTTTATGAAAAAAAAAAAACAACTGATGCATTTCTGTCGCATCGCCGCCCATCGTCCCCCGAACCTGCCCCGATATCCAAGCCCAGAAAGACAATCTCATTCTGTATAGAAAACGGTCGTTGAAGGCATGGGAACCTCTGCGTTGGCGCCCGAGGGCAGGAGGATGGATTGGGAGCTGGCCCGCCGAAAAACATTTTTCCCAGGAATCTGGTGGGTGCCAGCCAGGAAGGGTGGGTGGGTGGGTGGATGGGTGACACTTTGGCATTTGTGGAAGAGGAAAAAAAACAAACTCCAAAACCAATAAAAGAATATTTGTAGCTCGGAGTTGAAATGAGGGCACCTTCGTGCTCTCTGAGCTGGGTGGGTTGTTTTCTTGCAGACGTTTCAGGAGCAAACTAGGTAATATCATCAGTGCTACAAGGGAGGGGTTTGCTGCAAATGCTCCTTCAAGCACTAGTTCCCTAGTTGAGTAGTTCCTCCTCCTTCTCTCCACAAACCCCACCTTTCTAATATCAATGATGTTTCCTACTTGGGTCATGAAATATCTGCAAGAAAACAACCAAGCTCAGAGAGTACCAAGAACCACATAGTTGTTGTTGTTATCCTCCTCCTCCTCCTCCTCCTCCTCCCTCTTCTCTACAAACCCCTTTCCCTTCTAGCACTGATGAAAACCAACCAAGATCAGAGAGCATCAAAGACCACAATCCTCCTCCTCCTCCCACACTCCCTTCTAGCACTGATGCTGTTACCTAGTTGGATCATGAAATGTCTGCAAGAAAGCCACACTTTTCTCTTTCCCCTCCCCCTCTCCCTTCCTCTCTTCTTCTTCCTCCTCCTCTTCCTCTTGCTCTCTTCTCCTCTTCTCTGCAAACCCCCTTCCCTTCTAGCACTGATGATGTTACCTAGTTGGGTCATGAAATGTCTGCAAGAAAACCACACTTTTCCCTTCCCCCTACCTCTCTCCCTTCCTCTCCTCTTCTTCCTCCTCCTCTTCCTCTTGCTCTCTCCTCCTCTTCTCTGCAAACCCCCTTCCCTTCTAGCACTGATGCTGTTACCTAGTTGGGTCATGAAACGTCTGCAAGAAAACCACCAAGCTCAGGGAGCACCGAAGACCCCTCAAAGTCCACAGCATCTCCTCTTTGCTTCCAAAGCTCACCCAGCTACCCTTTTCCAGCGTGGTTGCAAAAAAAACAGATCACATTTTCATGGCTACACCCCTGGGACGCTTTTTTCACCACCAAGTGTCTAGCCTTTGGTCCTGGGGGAAGAGGCAGGGAGGAAAGAAGGGGGGAGACAGGCCCCAGCATTCTCTGTCTGTCCCCCACCTCCATTTTTGACAACGTCTACTGATTGTCTGTTGCCGTGAACTTTTAGCATACAATCCTTCTTTTCTTTTGCGGGGTGACAAAGCAAAGGGGCCCCCGCCACGACTGTCTGAAAGGCTTGGAAGAAACATCAACAGGGGCCCCATTCATGTCTCCACACACAACCCCCCTCCCCGGTCAAAAGAGGCGCCGTTGGCAGAGTGCACGGGAGGTTAGGATGAATCCTTCCCTTGTCCCCGCTGGTTCAAATGGGCTCTGCCGGCGGATGGACGTAGAGGGGGTGGTATGTGCCTTAGCCAGACCAGCGTCCGCTGCAGAGGTCACTCTGAGAGATTTCCAGATATTAAGGACACCCAGTGCTCGGGGGGGGGGGGGGAGGATGCGTTGCTCCCTGCAGGATCAAAGCCAGATCTGTTCAGATGCCTTTAGTTCAGGTACCTCAATCCCTGCAACTTTAAAAAAAAAAAAAAATCTGGACTACAACTCCCAGAATTACCCAGGTAGCATGCTGGCTGGGGAATTCTGGGAATTAAAGTCCAGACCTCTTAAAGTTGCAGTGATTGAAAAACTCTGCTCTAACTGGTAGGCTGGGTTACAATTACAACAGTCTAGACTACAACTCCCAGAATTCCCCAGCCTTCACAGACTGGGGAATTCTGGGAGTTGAAGTCCAGACCTCTTAAAGTTCCTCAGATTAAACTCTGTTCTAACTGGAAGGCTGGACTAGAATTACAACAGTCTGGACTACGACTCCCAGGAATCCCCCAGAGAATTCTGGCTTGGGGGATTCTAGGAGCTGAAGTCCAGACCTCTTAAAATCCCTCAGGTTGAGAATATCAGTTATAACAAGTAAGCAGTTTCCCACCCTCTGTCCCCCCCCCCCCGGGGGACGGGGGTGGGTAGGGGTGGGAAGGCTGCTGGTTTTTATTAATGTATTGCATTTTTTAATTAGACGTTTTGAGGGAACATGATGAATTAGAACGATCAATTAGAAAGGGAAGGAAGTGGAACGAAAGAACAGGCCGGATGAATACATGCAAATGAGTAAATGAGGGATTTACAAAAGGAACTGGAGAGTATAATTTGTCAGGATGGTGTGAATGGATTGGAATAATTGAATATATTGTAACGGTTCACTCTAGGGCGGTCGAAGCGAGGCATAAAATATCAGGACCACGGTCAGCGCAGTATAAATCACAATAGGAAATTGTGAACGGCAATGAATTCGACCTACAGCTGCTTGTTGAGTGACCACTCGAAGCTACAACAGCAGTAAAAAAAGTGACTTATGACTAATCCTCACCCTTATGACCGTCGCAGCCTGTCCACGGTCACATGATCAAAATTCGGGTACTGGGCAACCCACTTGTATTTAGGATGGTTGCCACATTCTGAGGTCACGTGATGAGCAATTGTGACCTCCCAGCTGGCTTCTGGCAATCAAAGGCAATGGAGGAGCTGGATTCACTTAAAGACCATGCAGTTTACTTAACAACCGTGGGGATTCGCTTAAAGACCATGCGGTTCACTTAACAATTGCAAGGATTCGCTTAAAGACCATGTGGTTCACTTAACAACCATGGGGATTCGCTTAAAGATCCTGTGGTTCACTTAACAACCGTGGGCATTCGCTTAAAGACCATGCAATTCACTTAACAATTGCAGGGATTCGCTTAAAGACCATGAAATTCACTTAACAACTGCAGGGGTTCGCTTAAGTCCATTGGCACAAAAGGCCATTAAATCAGGCACGACTCACTCAACAAACTCTTTGCTTAGCAATGGGAATCCTGGCTCTAACTGTGGTCGTAAGTCGAGGACTGCCTGTAACGTTCGTTCTAATTCGGAAGTCTGATGAAGACTAGGATGTTGTGCAGTGATGGATGGAAGGTTTTCTGGCCGGCATCTAAAGCTTTTCCCGACCGGTGTCCATCCAGCTCCAGCTAGGATGGCCAATAGCCGAGGACCATGGGAATTGTAGTTCCAAGCAACCCGAGGACCATGGGAATTGTAGTTCCAAGCAACCCAAAGATGGGTCACGTTTCTGCCCCCAAAGGAGAAAATGACAACTGCACATAGACATCTCTGTCAAGAAATATAGGGAGTCCTTGACTTACAGCCTTTCATTTAGTGACTGTTCAAAGTTACAACGGCACTGAAAAAAGCGACTTGTGATTACTTTTCACACTGACTTCCCATGGTCACGGGATCCAAATTCAGACGCTTGGCAACCGACTCGTATTTATGACGTTCGCGGCGTCTCGGGGCTGTGTGTGTCACGAGATCCCCTTTTGCAACCTTCTGACCAGCCGAGTCCACAGGGGGAAATTTCACAGATTTATTTCACCACCTGATAGCTGGCTTATCAACTGCAGGGATTCGCTTTAACGACGGTGGCGAGAAAGGTCGGGAAATGGGGCAAAACTGACTTAACAATTGACTCGCTTTAGCAATAGAAACGTTGGGCTCAAAAGCTGAGGAATATCGTTTGGGGGGGGAAGGAAGAGAAATAAAATAAAAACAAATAAATAAAAAATAATAAAATAAATAAAATAAAATATAAGATAAATATAATAAAATGAGTAAAATAAAAGAATAAAAGAAAAAATAATAAAATAAATGAAATAAAATAATAAAATATAATATAATAAAATAAAATAATAAAAATTTTAAAAGGCAGTGGGGACGGAGAGCAGAGAGACCACAACACACATACACACACACTCACACACACACACACACACACACACACCAAACCGGAAAGAGATTGTGGAATTAAACCGTCCACTCCTGCCTGGGCAGCCTCGGCGGCCTTTGCGATGGCCGTGGCCCATCCCCGATTTCTCGATGAATAATTGAAACGCTCTGATACATTTATTATCCCTTTAGTGCCAAAGTGGCACAGAAAGACTGGTGGTAATTGAAAAATAGAACACAAATCTCTCGTTGAAAGGCCTGTTTCTTATCGCAGAGTAAACATGTCAGGCCTAATAAACAAGGAGGAGAGGCAAGATGGGGCACCCAGGCCTGGCCGTTGATTTAACCGCTGATTTAGAACCCGGGGCCCCCGGTTTGCCTTAGGAGAAATGGGTCCAGTATGGTGCCTTTTTTTAAAAAAAAAAATGGTTTCAGGAGGGCGTGGGGAAGGATAATCATAATAACCGCATTAATTAAAACAAGGAAGGTGAGGGTGGTTTTGTCTTTTTTCCCCCCTTCTCTCCCTTCTGGGCTCCTATCGACCCGATCAAACGTCATTTTCATTTGTGTGTGTGTGTGTGTGTTTTTTCTCCAATTGGCTGGAAAGAGGTTTGGTGTCAAGTGAGATTTTTTGGCAGGGATTGCAAAACGGGCCCAATTTGAAGCTTGGCACGGCTTCCCTCCCTCGTGGGCCAGGAGGCAAGCAAACCACTTTGCGAGGATGAGTGATGGCTTAGGCAACGGACAGGGGGCGAGAAGACACCCCCCCCCTTCACAGAATTGGAGTGAGGGTCTCCAAATCTGGCCCCAGCCTCTGAATGTTGCCCCCTCCCCCCCCAGGCAGTTTGGGCAGAGTTGCCCAAAAGGTCTCCTGAATCCGAGAGAAGGGGAGAGGGAGTTTTTAAAAATGCATGTGCAGGAGGGGCAGTTTGGAAAAAAATAGAACACAGTCAGCTGTCCCAAGGATCTGAAATTCAGATTATTTGCATAGATCTGCTCCCCCCTCCTGCTAAAGGGGAGAGGTTTGATAAGCAGGAAATGCAGCCATATTGAGGGGCTTCGTCTCTAGTTGTCAACATTTCGAACGGGAAAAACACAAGCGGAACGGAAGAAAGACACACTAAAGCCACGTATTTTATTTTTGCATTCATCGATATAAAACCAGTAATACTAGATGGGAGGAACCATCTGTGTAGCCACCGCAGATAACACTCATTGGGGCAAACTGCAGCCACTTAACAGGTAGTCCTCAACTTATGACAGTTCGTTTAATGACTGTTCAAAGTTACAACGGTACTGAAATAAAGAGACTTCGCACCCCTTTTTCACAGTTACAATTGTTGCAGCATGTGTTCAAAATTCAGGCGCTTGGCCACTGACTCGTATTTATGACGGTCGCAGTGTCCTGGGGGTCACATGATTCCCCTTTTACGACCTTTTGACAAGCCAAGTCAATGCTGGATTCGCTTAACCACTGTGTGACTAACTTCACAACTGCAGTGATTGTTCTGACCCAAACCTGGTTCCAAGAGAGCAAACACGAGATAAAGGTAACAGTACCACCTTTTAATGTTTCATTTACTAATCCCGTTCCTTCACGGATAAAAGGCTGCTTCCAACTAATTAGCTCCAATAAGAAAGAGCCTTGCCAAGTTTTTGCAAGGCTGCCAAGAACAGCAGATAAAGTTACTAAACAATAAATCAAAGAGTCTCCAAACATCAACTCAGATATTCCTAACATCCACAAGGCTTGAGTGTAAAAACTTCTTTGCTTCCTGCAAAGAACTGTGGTTTCTCAGCTGGCTTTTATCTTCTCAGGGAGGGACCATTACCTTGCAGCCTTACTCCTGAGTCGCCTGTGCTGCTGCAGCTGCTCTTTCCTTCGAGCAGCCCTGTGTGTGCGCGCACTGGGCACAGGTTCCTCGGGAACCTCTTCATCACTGCTGCCAGCTTCCACAATCTCTGAAGGCAACACTCCACTCCCTGATGGTCCTGGCCCCATCCCTGCATCACACGCAGGCCCCTCATCTGAGTCCTCACTCTCTGAGGCCTCAGCCATCCGCACCCGTTGCCGGCGAACCGCAACATTGATTCATTTAACAACTTCGACGAGAAAGGTGGCAAAATGGGATAAAATTCACTGAACAACCATATCGCTAACAACCTCAGTGATTCCCTTAACAACGGTGGCAAGACAGGTCGTCAAATGGAGCAAAACTCACTTAACCAATGTCTCGCTTCGCAACAGAAATTTGGGGCTCCGTTGTGGCCATAAATGGAGGACTGCCTGTAGAGCTTTTTGAGGCTTTTGAACAATTTAGAAGATTTTCTAAGGAAAGGAATTGGGGGTTATTTTGCTCCTGAAAAAAAAAAAAAACCACCTCCCCAGACACCCACACTTCAAACTCTAGGGAAGGAACATGACGGAGCAGAAATTCTTAAAGAAATTGATTATTTTCCCCCCAAGAGGCAGCAAGGCTGGTTGGGGACCGGGTGCCAAGGGAAAGGCTTAAAACTCTGGTTTTAAAAAGCAAAGGAAAAGAGAAAGGAATTCCTTTCTAGCTGCTGTGAGCACCTCCTTCCAGCCTGAAGGAGGATTGTTTGTTGCAGGAGGAAGGACGCAAAGAGAGCTTGTCAAACAGGCAGACAAGCCGCCATCCGGCACGGATTCGTCCCTTTTCCTCGGTTTCAAATACACCTCGAAGAGGAAGCAAGTTAATTAAGACTAGATCTGGAATATTGCTTCTAGTTTTTGGTCACCCCGTTACAAAAAAAGAATGTTGAGATTTTGGGGGAAAGTGCAGAGAAGAGCAAGTAAGATGATTTGAAGGCCTGATTGAACAGATGAAAAAAACAGTTGCAGGAATTGGGTCTGGCTAGTCTAGAGAAAAGAAGGACCAGGGGGGACAGGAGAGCAGTCTTCCAGTATTTGAGGGGCTGCCACAAAGAGGAGCGGGGGCGGTCAAGCTATTTTCCAAAGCACCCAAAGGCCAGACAAGAAGCAATGGATGGAAAGTAATTTAAGGAGGGAAAGCAAGCTAGAACTAGGGAGAATTTTCCTGACGGTGAGAACAATTAACCAGTCGAACAATTTGCCTCCAGAAGTTGTGGGTGCTTCATCAATGGAGGATTTCAAGAAGGGACTAGACAGTCACTTGTCTGAAATGGTAGAAGGTCTCCCACTTGAGCAGGGGGTTGGACTAGAAGACCTCCAAGGTCCCTTCCAGCTCTATTCTGATTGATGGTTAAGTTGACAAGATGCAGAATTGCACATCCCCATTTTTAAAAAAATAAACAATAATAATTGCTCCTTTCCTTGCTTCCTGTCTGCCTGCTTTCCTGCCTGCCTTCTTCCATCACTCCCTCCTTCTTCCTTTCCTTTCCTTTCTCTTTTATCTCCTTCTTTCTCTTCCCTTCCCCTTTCTTTCTCCTTCCTTCCTTCCTTCCCTTCCTTACTCCTTTTCCCTTCCCTTTCTTTTCTCTTTTCTCTCCTTCTCTTTCTCTTTCTTTCCCCTGCCTTCCCTTCCCTCCCTCCTTCCTTCCTTCCTCTCTTCCTTTCCTTTCCCCTTTCCCTTCTCCTGGGAATCGGGCACATTTAAACTTAAGCTTGCTTGTACATTGCATGACCTCTGTAGACGCCATACAGTAAATAAATAAAATGAAATGGACACAAAAGATTGATTGCAACGACAGGGTAAAAATCCAGCTTTTCTCTACCTCACCTTGAATATAATGTTTGTCGTTGTTTTTTAAAGGAAACTATCCTTTGACATCTTGTGTAAGCAGCTTTTGGAGGGATCTGGAAGAGGAAGCTCGTGGAAGCTTCTCTGATTGACAGTTTGTTGTTTTCTTCATTAGCTCAGCCCGACAGAGATTTATGGGGGATTTTTACGAATAGCCCAGTTCCGAGGTCCAGCTTTTTAACACCACGCCGAGATTTATGGCACTTAGTCGCAGGAGAGTGCATTAGCGGAAGGCCATCCGTCTCTTCCAGGGCCCCCCCCTTGTCCCCCTCAAGCAAAATGTTCAGTCTCTTTCTTCCTCTCTTTTTAATTTGATTGCAAAACAACTTTTAAAGGCAGTGGGAAATAATAATAATAATAATAAAAAAAGAAACTTAAAAGTAATGGACTGAAATTGTAGTTCTGGACAAAGGGCACGCGGGAAAGTGGCAGCTGAATGGATGCAGGTGGAAAGGGAGGAGGAGGAAGAAGAAGGGAGAAAGAAGGACATGTCAAGCCTGATCTGGAGTCTATCCGCCAATCTTGGCTTTCAAAACCTGAAAAGGACGGAGAGAGAATTCGCCCCGTTCAATCTCAGAAATAGTCTGTTTGGCCGAGCTTTTGTTTGTTATATTAAATTTGGAGGGGATGGTGAATGCCTTTCCTGAGAGGTTTAGTCCCGTAAATGAAATAAAAAAAAGGGCTTTACAAAAATCGCTTTAGGGGTGGGGCCGGTGGCTGCGGAGACACATACTTCGGAATTATTATTATTAATTTAAAAAAAAAAAAAAAAAATTTCACTCGCGGATAAAATGACGTAGCTGAAAAAACCAAAGGTATGTAATGCCCAGCATTATTGCTAGGCGTGTGCAATGAATATCGGCCATCAGAAGCAAGGCAGGGAGCTTACAGGGAGTCCTCAACATACAACCGTTCGCTAGCGTCTGTCTGAAGTCACATTGGCACTGAAAAAAGTCACTTAGGACCAGCCCTCGGACATACGACCATTAGAGCATCCATGTGGTCATGGGAGCAAAATTCAGGGGCTTGGTATGTCTTATGGGCTGTTTTGCAGCATCCTGGGGTCATATGACGGCCATCTGCGACCTTCCCAGCCGGCAAACTCAATGGGGGAAGTTGGATTCGCTTAACGACTGCACGATCCGCTTAACAACTGCAGTGATTCGCTTAACAACCCTGGCAGAAAAAAGGCTGTAAAATCAAGCGCGACTCACCGAACAGCTGCTTCCTTTAGCGATGGAAACTCTGGCCCCAATTGGGGTTGTACGTTGTGGACTAGCTGTAGCGACAGACGCAAAAATTTCATTGCACTAAATGTTGTCATTTTTTTTAACCTTGTTGGTTTGCATTTTTCTGCCGCGGCTGCTTTATTTGCAGAAGGAAATTTTGCTGCTTTTGCAAGCCATTTTTGTTCGTTTTTAATCATCTAAAACCCCCACCCCACCCCAGGCTTCCTAGATTACACATACACACATACAAACACATACACGTGTTTGGAGGGGGGGGCTCTCCTTCAGAAAGACAACCCCCTTCTTTCGCAAGCCAAGCCAAATCTTTAGAGACACTCACTTCCAGGTGTTCAGGCAACATCTGTAGGGTGCCTCTGTCCAGATGTGCTTCGACAGGAGCATTTTTCAGGAGAGCTATTTTTAGCCCCTCTGGGAGCCATGAAAGAGAGACTCCCAGTTGTCAGGATGACTGTTTTCGGGGGCATCAATCTTAACCGGGTTTTAAGTGAGTCTCGTCACATCTCAGGTGGGTGGGAAGATATGCGTGTCCTCTCCGAGATGGAGAAAGTGATTTTGATCCCTCTGGTGGTTTCTTTGGGGTTTTATCTCCTTCCTTCCTTCCTTCTCTCCCTCCTTCCCTCAGTCCCTTTCTCTTTCTTTCTTTCTTTCTTTCTTTCTTTCTTTCTTTCTTTCTTTCTTTCTTTCTTTCTTTCTTTCTTTCTTTCTTTCTTTCTTCCTTCCTTCCTTCCTTCCTTTTTCCTTTCTTCCTCCCTTCCCCATCTCTCCCCCTTCCCTCCCTCCCCCCCTTCCTCCCTTCTGTTTTCCTTTCCTTGGCCAGAATTCATGCTGGGGATTGACTGATTGACTGACTGATTAAATTTGTTTGCTGCCCATCTCGCCCCAAGGCCACTCGGTCAAGGATTGAAGTTTCCACAAGCCAGCACAGAGGCTGGCTCAAATCCCAGCCTCTTTGCTCAAACACCTTGAGGACTACATGCTTAGGAAAACCATTTCTTCCAAGCGGGCAGGCTATGGAAAGGCAGACGGGGAAGCCTCTTTAGCCAGGCCTCCTGCATGATGCTCTCGGTCAATTCCACCCCATAAGAAGGCAATCCTGGCTAGCTGGTGGGGGGGAGGAGGATGAAAGGGGAGGAACGAAAGGAGGGTCACTGCTAAGTTTGCAGCACGGGGGTTTATTTGCAAGCCGGGGGAGCACAGGTTAATGGATGGGAGAATAAATTCCCCCCCCCACCCAATTGGATCTTGTTTATCAACGGGTAAAAAATAAAAAAAAAAGAGGAAAAAAGGCTTGACAAGTTCGAGTTTTATAACGAGTGAAACCGAATGGGATCACCCGGGTTCAGACATAAATAAGAGACCCATTAATGCTGGCAAGGAGGTTGCTGGGAGGGGGAAGCCTTGAGGAAAGTGGGGGGGCGGGGAGGGAGGCAGGGCTTTGCTTTGCTGGACCCCTTCATCTTTTTGGCTTGCTGGCAGGCTGGATGGCAAGGCTGGCCTTGCAAATATTTGGGCTCAGCAAGGGCTGGGCTGCACTCCTTATTGGAGGGTCGGGGGGGGGGGGGCGGTTTGCAGAATTGTAAACAGCCCCTTCGTTGTTGCAAGTTGTGGTGTTACCAAAGTTAGGTTTGCAAGAGAAGCACCAAGTTCAAAGAGCACCACAGTCGTCGTTCTCCTCCTCTTCCTGCAAAGCCCATTCCCTTCTAGCATTGATAACGTTACCTAGTTTGGTAATGAAACATCTGCAAGAAAACCACCAAGCTCAGAGAGCACTAAGGGCCATGTAGTCCTTCTCCTCCTCCACCATCTCCACCTCCTCCTTCCTCCTCTCTGCAACCTCCCCTTTCTTCTAATACTGATAATGTTCTCTAGTTGGGTCATCAAATGTCTGCAAGAAAACCGCCAAGCTCAGAGGGCACCAAGGAGCCCACAGTTGTCACCGTCTTCCTCCTCTTCCTTTCCACAAAACCCACTCCCTTCTGGCACTGATTATGTTACCTAGTTGGGTCTTGAAACGTCTGCGAGAAAACCACCAAGCTCAGGGAGCGCCAAGGACCTCACCGCCGTTCCCAAACACAGGTTATCCTTGACTTATGGCCACAGCCCAACATTGCCACTGCTTAAGCGAGACATTTGTTAACTGAGCTTTTGCCCCGTTGTACGACCTTCCGTGCCACCGTTGTTAAGTGCATTGCTGCAGTTGTTAGGTTAGGGACACGGTTGTTAAGTGAATCTGGCTTCCCTCGTTGACTGTGCTCGTCAGAAAGTCACAAAAGGGGACACTGCGACCGTCATAACCACGAGTCCATTGCATCTGAATTTTGATCACGAGACCATGGGGGATATTGCAACAGTTGTAAGTGGGGAAAACGGTCCTAAGTCAATTTTTTCAGTGCTGTTGTAACTTTGAACGGTCACTAAACGAACGGTTGTACGTCGAGGACTAATTTGTATCCTGTTCTATTAGCCTCTTACGGCTGCTTGCATAATCATTGGCTATTGGAAGAGGCTGCCCAGTGTTGCTCTGTAGGAGTAACCGGTCTCGTCTGAACTTTTCTACTAAACTTTCTTGAAAATGAGGGCGAGGGGGGGGAGGAAGGGGAGGGGGGATTTCCCCCCCCCCTTCATAGAGGGGTGGGAGACTTAATTTCTTTCTAGCCCAAGTGAGCTTCAAATATGCTTATATATAAATCCATTCCGTGGCATTTAAGAACTAAGCTTAAAAGATTAAAAGAAGAAGAGGAAGAAAAAAAATTACAGGAAAGCTTGCGTCGGTTAAAATATATCTTTTTCTCTCTCCTCTGAGCACGTTCTCACATACGTGTTTGTATGCCTCTTATCCTAAAAATGTGCTTGGTTTTTTTTTTTTTTTTTTACATCCATGTTTTCTGGCCGCCAAGAACGGCAGTGAAAAATTTGGAGAAGGACCCAAAGAGAAAACTGGTTACATGGAAAGCAAGCTGGTTTGCTTAAAAAAAGAACGAGATTCCCCTCTCTGTCACAAGCTGGCATGTATCCCTGTTCAACCATCATTGCAAGAAATGGCTGCATTTCACTGCCGAATAAAAAGATGGAAATACCTGATGATTATAGTCCTTGATTGTTTTTTTTTTTTGGCATGTTTAAAAGGAAGGCAAAATACAGCTGCAGTCACATTTGGATGATTTTCTGTTCTTACTTCGTTTTTACTTTTGGTGAGCAGCGACGAACGCTGGCTTTTATTTATTTATTTATTTATTTAAATTTCTACACCGCCCCCTCTCCCAAAAAGGGACTCAGGGCGGTGTATTTATTTATTTACTTAAATTTCTATATTATGGCTTTATTCTATTATGGCATAGTATTTCTATACTATGGCTTTTATTCAGGGACGCTTTCGATTCTGAAGTTTCCTGATGCTTTCTGTTTTTGATCGGGGGGGGGGCAGTAAACAAATTTAGGGCTCAAATAAATAAAACCAGGACCTACAAGATGCAACAAGTCGGTTGACAAGGTATGTGAGGAAAGTTTGCTTGAGCGTGTTGGACTTGGGGCAGCTTTACTACTAGGCAGGAGACAGAGAGGGTGACAGCTAAATCCCAAGTGTCTTTGGTCCTCCAAAATGTGTTGGCCTCGGAGCGGGAGAAACCAGACAGAAATCGCAACCGGATAAACTTAATTCTGTGTTTTATTGTAAAGCTAGCTTAACAGAGTCTGGCTGGTCTGAAAGTACAATTCTCCCGCTGTCAATATTTACAGGCTGAGAAACTTAGAGGAGGTCCATTGTGAGCCTCTTGCCTTGCCCATTATAGGTAGCCCTCGAATTATGACCAAGATGGAGCCCCAAATTTCTCATGCTAAGCGAGACAGTGGTGAGTTTTGCCCCATTTTACGACTTTTCTTGCCACAAGGAATCACTGCAGTTGTTGGCTTCATTTAGGTTATAATGCCGGTGTGATGACCCGGAGTGTAACACTAATGTAATAACATCCAAAACGTAAATAAACGTCCGTTAATGCCTCCAACTTGGCCCCCACTGTTCAGAAATTCTCAGTTGGAGATTAAACTTATTCAAAAATAGTCTTCAAAAGAAAAACAGTACAGTCTGAACTTAATGAGCAGATAGAGGTGAAATAAAAAACCAAAACAAACTATAATGAAGGAATTTCCACAATGGACCAGGATAAGTAATTACCAACTTCAAGGAGATAACAAGGCACAGTCTGTTGGAAGGATGCCAACCAAGATAACTTCAGCCCAAAATAAAACATGCTTTGCTTCTAGCAACGCTGTGTTTTAACCGTCTCTCTTATATACTATTCTCCCCAGCTGGAACCTATGAGGAGGATCATGGCCGCTTCCTCTCTCGTAAGCCAAGTTGCTCCCTTCTCCGTTCCCCTAGGATGAAGAGGGGATGAGCCTGGTTCTTCCTCTGACTGCCCAGCCGGCTTCTGCCCTTCCCCAGCCTCCTCCACAACCTCCGGAGCCATACCTCGACTCCCTGTCGGCTGTTCCTCTTCTCCCTCAGAGTCCAACTCTACCAAGGGCATGACAGCCGGCAATGTTGCTCCTAATAAATCCTTTGAATTCTTCTGAAACTTAGTCCGAGGCTCATGATTTAATTAGGGCAATCGTCGGAACCCTGACAAATAACAGAGTTGTTAAGTGAATCTGGTTTCCCCACTGACTTCGCTTGTCAAAAGGGGATCGCCTGACCTCCGGACATTGCAACCGTCATAAATATGAGTCAGTTGCCAAGCGTCCGAATTTTGATCACGTGACCAGCGGGAAGCTGCAACAGTTCTAAGTGTGAAAAATGGTCACAAGTCCCTTTTTTCAGTGCCCTTGAAACTTTAAACGGTCACTAAACAAATGGAGGTGAGTCAAGGATAACCTCTATATAGCTGAGGGCTCAGCTGTTCCCTTCCCTTCGCCTGTCTCCCAAGGTCTTCCCCACATATCATTACAGAACGTGTGTCAGAAACCAGACACAACTTGCTGTTTGTGGGGAAAACAGAGGATCTATTGGAAGTTCAACACTTATGAAAGTCCTTGCTTTGTACACAAGACACATAAATGTGCAGTGGAGCCTCACATTTATGGTAAGAACAATTGAAGGAGCAGGAAGCATTCAATTCAGGGGTGGGGAATATTTTTAGGCCTTTGAAAGGGGTGATCACATTGAGCTTAGGAGGAAGTGGGTCAGGACAAAACCCTGATTTGAAAATCAAATAAAAAGAAGGATCCTATTCTGAAAGCACTGGACATACATAAGTAACCAGTGGTGTCTCAATAATTAAAATGGATATAATTAAAAAAAAATCAAAAGTGGGACTTGGATATCTTCCCTATATTGGATTTGCAAATGAGAATTGCTATAGCTTTGAAGGATTGTGCGTGAAGGGACAAAGAAAAAAGAAAAGAAATCAAATTCCAGGACATTATTTGGAGGGACTTAAGAGCAAGATTGTAAACGGAAGGAATGTAAAGGTGGTTTATTTGATCAAGGTTAAAACTGTTATGTTGTTATCTTTGGTAATTCTTAATGGATTTTTGCTGATCAGGATTGAACAATGAGGCTTTAAGGATGTGTTTATAGAGAAGAGATATGGGAAAAAAGAAAACATTAAGAGAAAGCGATAAATTACTAAAATTGTTTATATTTGTTGAGATGAAAGGAAAAGTCATTTCTTTATACATTTCTCTTTCTTTTTTACTATACGCCAAAGTTTGTTTTCTATTCTGCCAACCATCTGACTGATCGACCAATTTCATTTTTTTAATGGCCTCGCTATATAGATTATGTAAATGAACTGCTATGACAAGCATTTTTGGGATTTCTGGGACAGCCTGGATAAATTTTCACTCAGAATTTTTCTCTCACCCTAAGAAGCAGAATAGAAATGTGATAACAAAGAGGCCTTGGAGGTAGGGGTGGGATTCAAAATGTTTAACAACCGGTTCTGTGGGCGTGGCTTAGTTGGTGGACGTGGCTTGGTGGTCATGTTATTGGTTGGGTGTGGCCAACTCAATATCACTCACATCGAGGCACGCATCTCCTCGCCTCTCGTGACTGTGGGGATGCTGCAACAGTCGTAAGTGTGAAAAACGGTCATAAGTCGCTTTTTTCAGTACCATTGTAACTTTGAATGGTCACTCCACACAAGCAAAGTACCAGCAAAGGAGAGGGAAAAAACTCCAGAGAAGTTCCTCAGACAAGAAGTCTAGTCCTGCCAAGAATGTAATAAGGGTTAACGGAGAGACAGTTTCTGTAAGCAACACCAGAATGTTTCCTTCCTGCCTTCCTTACAGGATTAGGCCAGGAATTTCTTCTAACAACCGGTTCTCTGAACTGCTTAGAATGTTAACAACCGGTTCTAGCGAATAGGTGCGAACTGGTAGAATCCCACCCCTACTCCTAAGGCTGCATCCTAGGAAAATAACCAGACCAAACAGCGATACGGTTCACATGAAATGCTTCAATGCAGATTTCCCCAAGCAGTGGTTCATGGAAGAATCTGCCACTGGCTGAATTTGGAAAACAATCCATAAATTCTTAAATGGGGTCTAGAAACTACAGGGAAGAGAATAACAGAGTTGGAAGGGACCTTGGAGGTCTTCTAGTCCAACCCCCTACACCATTTCAAGCATAATGGCTATCCCATCTCCTCTTAAAATCCTCCAGCAATGGAGGTTCACGTAAACACATGTTCACATAACATGCGAGAAAAACACATTCCCACAACACGCACAGTTTCAAACACATTCTTTTCATGAATGTGAAGAGAGGCAGAGTTTCAGGGCAGATGGCTTCGATTCTCCCCACCACATCCCCCCCAAAAGAGAAATAAATGCAGGCCTGGCTTTGCAATGGCTATTATTCGCGAAGGCAATGACACGGGGGGCAAAGTTAATATGACTTGTTGAGTAGCAGACACAGAAGGAAACCACAGGGACGTAGAGAAAGAGTCACTTTCGCAGCAAGGGAGGGGGCACTACCGACTTATTTTTAAAAATGAAAGAAATAAAACAGAACGAAGCAAAGAAGGGAAGGGGAGAAAGTGAAAGTGAAAGTAAAACCAAGCAGAAGCAAAAGAGGAAAGGTGAAAGTGAAACTGAGGGTGAAGGCCGAGACGAAGGAGAAGCTGAAGGCCGAAGTGAAAGGAAAGTGAAAGGAAAGATGAAAGTGAAGTTCGGCTAAAGTGAAAACGAAAGTGAAAGTATATGAAAGCGAAAGCAAAAGTGAAGTTAGGAGGAAGTGAAGGAAGGTGGAAGTGAAATTTAATGGAAGTGTGAACGAAGGTGAAGGTAGAAGTGAAGTTAGGGGAAAGCGAAAGCGAAAGCTCTGTTGAGTGAAAGTGAATGTAAAAGAGAAAGTGAAGTTAGGTGGAAGCGAAAGTGAAAGCCAAGATGAACTTGGAAATGAAATAAGGTAAAGTAAAAGGTGCAACAGGCCGGTGGAAGTGGTTGGACTCTGGTTCCCATCACGGCCAGCAATCAAAGAGGATGGGTTGTGTAGTCCCACAAATTCTGGATGGCCCTAGGGATCATGTCAGCTGGCAGGGAACATCTGCTTTCGTCACGGCTGGGCAAGATGTGAACTAGATCCAATCCAGCTGGGCCTTCTTTACCCCCCCAAACATCTGCTGGGCCAGCCACCTGCCGTGCGCCCGGATCCTATATTTTCCTTCCCTTCCCTTCTCAATCAGCCGAGATATTAATTGCAAAGCCATGGAGGAAGAAAAAAAAAAAACTCTATCAATTAGAAAACTTACCGCCGCCTCCTCCCAGCAGGGAACTGTTAGCTAAAAGGAAAACAGAGAGAAAAAAGAGGTTGTTAAATTGCTGCGTGGATAGGAGCTATTTTGGTTGATTCACATGCTTGAGAGTTATTACACAATTTTGCAAGCTACAACCTGTCCCTGATTGGACCCACAACCTGAAAGGAGCATCCAGAAATTGGGATTTTGGTTTATCCCCTCAGGGCCAGGAATAGTCCAGATCCACAAATCCTAATGGACTGATACAGCTTATATAACATAACATAACATAACATAACATAACATAACATAACATAACATAACATAACATAACATAACATAACATAACATAACATAACATAACATGTATTGTATTGTATTGTATTGTATTGTATTGTATTGTATTGTATTGTATTGTATTGTATTGTATTATATATACAGTACAGTACAGTACTATACTATACTATACTATACTATACTGTACTATATTATATATATTGACATGCCCCTGTCGGAATCTGACTTGGAGGGGGAAGCCGAACAGCTGGCAGGGAGTGGGAAGGTGGCTCCATTGGCTGTGGAAGAAACTGGGGAAGGGCAAAGTCCGGCTAGGCAGAGCAGGGGAGAGGTAGAACAAGGGAGAGGGAGTTCAGAGGAAGACCCAGGCCCACCACCCCCTCTTCATCCTAGGGCATGCAGGGAGGAATGGAGAAGAGAACAACATGGGTTGCCTGGCTCACGGGGGGAGGAAAGGGCCCTGATTCCCTTCATTAGCCACACCTAGGAACACAGTGCATAAAAAAGGCAAATTGCGTGCAGCAAGTTGTTGGGGGCAAACGTGAATTCATCTTGTATCATCATGGCTTATCTGTGTCCTTGGCGACTTCCCAACTGTGTGAGTTTTGCCGTGCTTTCAAGTCTGAAATTCCTTCTCCTGCCCTGCCAAATTAGTTACTTCAGTTTGGTGTGTTTGGATTTTAAGTTACAGTTTGTGTGTACCTTGTTTTGGACTGAATTTGCTACAGTCAGGCTGTTCCTGGGAGAGGTTTTCTCCAGCCAGAAAGTAACCTGGACATTGGGGGCAAAGTTGGAGCTAATAAAGGGACTCTTCTTGCTTATCTGACTATGTTGCCTTTGTGCCATGCCCCTTTGGGTCATCCCTTATATATATAGGCAGCTTAGAGTTTAAAACTGTGCGGGGAGTCTTTGACTGACAATTATTTTGTTTGATGACCGTTTCAAGTTTCAACGGCATTGGAGAAAGTGACTTATGACCGTTTTTCACACACAGATCACAGTCATGTGATCAAAATTCAGACCTTTGGCAACTGACTCAAATTTATGACGGCCGCAGCGTCCCCCCGGGAGTCACATGATCTTCCTTTCTGACGAGCCAAATCAATGGGGAAGCCAGATTCACTTAACAACCTTGTGACTAACTTAAACATCTGCCGTGACTCACTTTTTTAAAAGCCCCGTT
>CM042847.1:7311753-7602646 GCA_023653725.1 Bungarus multicinctus
CATTCCCGACTGAAACATCGCAAAACACGTTCAGATCATAATTCCAAGCTAGTTTAGAGGGGGAAAGCTATAAATCTTCGGCCCACTTGGGCCTTCCAACTTAATTCTTCTGAGCTCCAGAGCTTTGCAAGGTCACCCTGGAAAAATTGAATCCAGACAAAAGCTAAATGTTGAGATGTTATAGAGCAGATTTTTTTACCAGATAGGACTCTCCGGCACCTCTAAGACAGGAACAGAAAAAAAAAAACCAAAAAACGAATTAGAACAGGGTTGGGGTTACCCTTATCCTGTGGGACCTAATGGGAGTAGGGCGGGGGGGCGTCTTCCCTCTTCCTTGAGCAAATCATAATTCCCCTTCACTCCTTTTGCTTCCTGGATGCTGAAGCATGAAGCCTTTTGTGAATGGCCGGTTTCTCCTGCCCGAGGAAGCGAGAAGCCGGCGACTGTTTAGATGGAGCTCATTTTTTTTTTTGACTCTACGCAAAGCTGAATCTTCTCTTGCCTGCCTTTCAGAATTAGACAAGCCAAGGGGAGCCTCGCTCCCAGGAGGAAAGGGCAATCAAAACGTTGACAAGGCAGAAAGGAGAAGCCAAATTGCCAAAAAGGAAAGTGTGTGTTTGTGTGGAGGGGTGGGGGGGGGGGGGAGAGAAACACCCCAACCATTTCCCGGCCTTTGCTTCAGGAAGGCCGAAAAGGAGTGGGCGATGGCTAGAAGGAACAACTGTAGAATCTTTTCTGTAGAATCAAAAGGAGAATATCGTCGGCTATTCTACGGAGGTCTGGAGCTTGAAAAACGGGGCTTGTCGAATCAGCGGGCTTTGCTATTCTGCCAGTTGTCTCAACGCGCCGGACCCGCCGGGTTCCTGCTGCTCCGGGTCGTTCTCCATCTCACCCACCCGCACCCTGCCAATCTCTCTTCAGAACAAGCGGGCTCCTGTCAATCATGCCTGCAAAAGGCTTCATCGCCGGCCTCCCCAAGAGGGCTCGGATAGACCCGCCGACCTAATTGAAGTTGTCAGTTCTTCCTCGGCTGGCTCCGGAGCCTGCAGGCAGCTGGCAGAGAGTGGTTGAGGGTTGGGGGGGACTGGGGTTGGATGGAGGATCGTCTTCCAGAAGGCGATATGGATCCCCCCCATCTCTGTGCCAGGTTTCCAGCAGGATGCTGCGGGTTGGGGAGGAGGAGGGGATTTGGATGCTGCGTTGCATCCTCCAAAGGGCTCTTATTAACCCATCAGAAGATAGGCAAGGGACTCTGAAAGTGGGGCTCCTTGGTGTTCTCGGAGCTTGGTGGTTTTCTTGCAGACGTTTCATGACCCAACTAGGTCACATCATCAGTGCTAGAAGAGAGTGGGACCGTGGAATGGAGGAGGAGAACTGTGGGGTCCTTGGAGCTCTCTGAGCTTCCTTGTTTTCTTGCAGATCTTTCATGACCCTGATTAGGTAGTATAATCAGTACTAGAAGGGAATGGAGATGATGGGGGGGTGAGGAGGAGGAGGAGGAGGAGGAGAAGAGGAAGAGGAAGAGGAAGAGGAAGAGGAAGAAGAAGAAGAAGAAGAAGAAGAAGAAGAAGAAGAAGAAGAAGAAGAAGAAGAAGAAGAAGAAGAAGAAGAAGAAGAAGAAGAAGAAGAAGAAGAAGAAGAAGAAGAAGAAGAAGAAGAAGAAGAAGAAGAAGGACGATGACTGTGGGGGGTCTTTGGTG
Organism: Bungarus multicinctus; assembly: GCA_023653725.1. Lineage (NCBI taxonomy): Eukaryota > Metazoa > Chordata > Lepidosauria > Squamata > Elapidae > Bungarus > Bungarus multicinctus. Next base: position 7,313,454 of record CM042847.1, read on the forward strand.
CTCTCTGAGCTTGGTGGTTTTCTTGCAGACATTTCATGACCCAACTAGGTAACACCATCGGTGCTAGAAGCCGGTGGGGTTTGCCCCGATGATGTTACCTAGTTTGGGCCATGAAACGTCTGCAAGAAAACCACCCAGCTCAGACAGTACCAAGGAGCCTTTATTTTACTCCTGAGCTACAAATATCCTCCTTTATTGATTCTGACATCTACTCCTGCCTTGCGCAGGGGGTTGGGCTAGAAGACCTGTGTCCTATGATTCTATGCTCTATCTTTCAGAAGACATTGGACAAGCATTTGTCTGAAATGGTGTAGGGTCTCCGGCTTGAGCAGAGGGTTGGACTAGAAGCCCTTCAAGGTCCCTTCCGGCTCGTGTTATTCCCCTCGTGGTTAATTTGGCAATGCCAAGCCAACTTGCTCCCCCTCACCAAAGAGGGATGGATAGTGGAGATGCTTCAAGTCAGCTTGACTGGAGGACCTCAAGATCTTCTGAAGGTCTGGCCTCGACTTACGACAACAATCAAGACCAGAAAAGCCACTGTTAAATGGTCTTTAAGCGAGACAGCAACCATTTGGGGGGGAAGAACGGCTCCCAACTCCTGTTTCTAAACCTAAAAACCCTCCATCCCAACGTGACAGTTGGCGTGATTCCTGGCCAGTGGAAAGAGTTCACAGGTCGCACCCGGTGCCAAACCACAAACCACGGCCCACCATGCCAAAAAAGGGTCCGGGGTTAGAGTGGGCCTTTACAGATCGGGTTGGGTGGCACCGATCCCGGCAAGAGCGTCTCGGAGAGCGGCTTTCTTTTGACGCGCCTGTCTCGTTACCGCAGCCAGCTCAGCAAGTCGAGGCAGAGTGTGAGATGTTAGCAAGCTTGTGAGTTGTTGTTTTCTCCCTCCCTCTTCCGCCCCGGTCAAGCTCCCCTCCTCTCTTTCGGCAGCCCTGTTTGTGTGTGGGGAAGGGCTGCTCAGGCCCACCGACCCCTGGAAGTTGGGGGCTGCTTTGAGTTGGCAGATAACAGCAGAACAGAGTTGGAAGGGACCTTGGAGGTCATCTAGTCCAGTGGTCGCCAACCGGTGGGCCGGGGACCACTGGTGGTCCACGAGAACATTTTGGTGGTCCGCAGAGAAATGTCCCTCCCCAAAAGCAATGGCTCCTCCGCCCACATGGCCCACGGGAACACAAGTCTTGTGTCGCTTGCATTGTGCACAACACGAGGTAGTGAGGGAAGGGGGGAACTTGCCCCACGCGCCCCACGCGCCTGGCCTGGCCACCAGGCTGCTTCTTTCTGCTTCTTTTTTCTTCTGCTTCTTTTTTCTTCTGCTTTTGGCTGCAGGCAAGGAAAGCAGCAAAAGTCTTTCTTATCTCTCCCCCAAACTCCGCCAGAAATGAGTCTTTGGGACCCTGCAAGGCCTCCTGCTCCAAGAGGCTGCGCCAGCAAAGACACATTCCTGGCAGAGTCTGGGGGAGAGAAAGAAAGACTTCTGCTGCTTCTGCTGTTTTCCTTGCATGAAGCCAAAAGTCTCTCTCTCCCCTTGAGAACGGAGCTGGAGACAGGTATCCTGTGCTCCCAAATAAAGAACGATCGATCGGTAGGGAAACGGGGTGGGGAATTTTCTTTTTGGGGGGATTTTCCCAGGGTCTCTGGTCCACAGGATTTAAAATTATGAGTTTGGTGGTCCCTGAGGTCCAAAAGGTTGGCGACGCCTGTTCTAGTCCACCCTCTGCCCTATACCAATTTCAGACAAATGCTGCGCCATCTTTTCTAAAGCCAGCAATCAGGGACCGTCAGGGAGAAGTGCTTTGGCCACTTGTGTTCGTGCAGGGGCTGCCTGTCCCTCTGTGCGCCCTCCCAATGGCCCCCCTTCATGCTCCAGAGGCCGGGCCAGAAGCAGTCACGGCCCCCTCTGGCTTCTCCCCTTCCTTAGCATCAGGCTTTTCAGTTGCTGGGCAACCTGCGCAAGGCTCTTACTACCACCACCCCTTCTTCTCCGCTCTGCCATGGCTGATCAATTTCAGCAGATGCTTGCTCAGACGGAGGCTCACCTGCGTATCCTTAGGTTCATTTCCACCCCCGTTCCCCAGAAGGGGGGGAAAAAGGTCAGCCAGAGAAATGCAACAGTGACACACACACACACAATGCAAAGCACAAGTGGCTTTTGGGAGTGTGATTATTGGTGATATTGACATCATGCATGCAGATTGGAGGAGAGAGAGAGAGAAAGAGAGAGGGAGAGGGAGAGAGAGGGGGGAGAGAGAAAGAGAGAGAGGGAGAGAGAGGGGGAGGGAGAGAGAGAGAGAGAAAGGAGAGGGAGGGAGAGAGAGAGGGAGAGGGAGAGGGAGAGAGAGAGGGAGAGGGAGAGAGAGCAAGAGAGAGGGAGGGAGACCCCAATTTGTACTTCACAATTCTCTGGGGAAGCAATGGGGCCTCCTTGGTGGTTGCTGGAGAGGACACCCCACAAACAGATTATTGCTCTGTGCCCAGAAAGCAGCTCCCGGGGTCCCTAAACATGGAGGCCAAATTTCAGCAGGAGCCCTTGGAAAAAATACCTGGAGCCAAAGGGAAGTGGCTTGTCCATCACACAGCTGTGAGATTTGACCAGGGTTTGCTGATCGCTGCCCTGACTAAAGTCAGGGTGGAGTGCATTGGCGCACGCCCCTCCAATTCCCCCAAGTGCCTTGCTGCTCCCCACATCTAGGTCGAGAGGCTGGCTTTGCAACAATGAGGACTAGTCTCATGCGTTTCCTTTCCTTTTACAATTCACTGAGGAGCATCCTATGCCGGCTGGGGGATTCTGGGGGAGTTGGAAGTCCACATGGCTTAAAGTTGCCAAGTTTAAGAAACAGAATCCTGCGGTGGCAGTGGCGTATGGAAGAGAGCTCTCACAAATCATCGGAGATGGAGGGGTGACCTGCGAATAGCCAGCAGGAAACCTGGTAAAAGCACACTCGGTCTCAGATCAAATGGGTCGCTGGCAGGCAGGTATGATGAGGCCCTAGGCACCTGAGATCCAGTTGAGGCATGGAGGCACTGGCAAATTCTTTATTTCCTGACCCAAAGGTTTACATCATCAGTGCACCTAGGGTTACCTACTTTGAGTAATGAAACGTATGCAAGAAAACAGCCAACCAAGGACCCCACAGTCCTCCACTTTGCAAGCCACACTCCCTACTGGTGCTGATAATGTTACCTAGTTGGGTCATGAAACGTGTAAAAGAAAACAACCAAGCTCAAAGGGCATCAATGATCCCAACCACCACCACTACCTCCTCCTCCTCCTCCTCCTCCAACCCCATTCCTTTCTAGCACTGGTGATGCTTATCCAGTTGGGTCATGAAACTTCTGCAAGACAACAACTGAGCTCAGAGAGCAGCAAGGATCCAACAGTCCTCCTCCTACTCCACTTTGCAAGCCCCACTCACTTCTAATACTGCTGATGTTACCTAGCTAGGTAATGAAATGAAAACAACCCAGCTCAGAGACCACCAACAGTCCCGCCATCCTCCATTTTGCAAGCCCCACTCCCACTGATGATGTTACTAGTCGGGTCATGAAACGCCTGCAAGAAAACAACCAAGCTCAGAGAGCACCAAGGACCCTCACAGTTCAACCCTGAGTAGCAAAGCAATGGATGGAAACCTCAATAGCTCAAGGGGTGCCCCACCATCACTCACTTGAGACTTTCAAGAAGAGATTGGACTGCCATTTGTCAGAAATGGTGTAGGATCTCCCACTTGGGCGGGGGGTTGGACTAGATGACCTACAAGATCCCTTCCAACTCTGATAATCTGTTATCTGTTACTCACCATCCTGTTTTATTTATTTATTTATTTTTTGCCCCCCCCCTAAAAGCTGCGTTCTCCAAGTTTGGTGGCAAACTGCAGTTCATCGAGGTGCGGTTTCAGCAAGGAATAAAATAACTCAGATATATAAACCCCCAGATTAGTTTAATCCGCTTACAGAGAAGAAGAAAGAGGAACATCTCAGCCTTGTCATTGCCTGACATCGTTCCGCAAAGAGCTAAACTGAAGCCCGAGTCACCCAAAAAAAACAAACCCCAGCTTTTCATCACCGGCAATTGGTAGGTTATTCTCCTGACATCCCGTTCCGGAGACTTCTTTTTAAAAAAAAAAGGAAAAGAAAGAAAAAAGGAAACGGAAACAGAAACAGAAAGAGGGGGGGGTGGGAATCAATGCCTACCATTTTTGAATTATTGACGGATGTGGGTTTTGCGTCCCGATGAGTGGGATTGTTTCTGGATTATCGACAGGTAATTGTGCTTTTGATATGACATCGATAAGGGCAGATCCGCCTCCGGGAATAAACACCAATCGGTTAAGAGAACCAGGGGGGATCTGGCACGCCAGAAGCTTAGCTGTCTGAACCTTGATGCAGGTTTGCAGGTCGTCCTCCACTTACGACCATTCGCTTAGCGACCGTTCGAAAGTTACGAGGGCAGCGAGGGGGAAAAAAAGTGACCTGTGATCTCGTCGCACATCTTCCACCTGTGAAGAAGGGCTGCAGGAATTGGGTATGTCTACTTCAATGAAAAGTAGGATTCGGGGTGACACCCTAGCAGGCTTCCAATATTTGAGGGGCTGCCCCAAAGAAGAGGGAGTCAATTTATTCTCCAAAGTACCCAAAGGCAGGACAAGAAGCAACAGATGGAAACTGATCAAGGAGAGAAACAACCTAGAAATAAGGAGACATTTCCAGACAGGGAGGACAATTAACCAGGGGAACTGCTTGCCACCACAAGTTGTATGAGGTTTTTAAGAAGAGAGTAGACAGCCACTTGTCTGGAACGGTTTAGAACTCCTGCTTGAGCAGGGGTTGGACTAGAAGACCTCCAGGTCCCCCTCCAGCTCTGTTATCCTGTTATTCTGCACACACACACAATCAAAATTCAGGCACTTGGCAACTATGTGTATTTGTGATAGTTGCAGGACCCTTGGGTCACGTGGTCCGCCATTTGCGACCTCCCTAGCTGGCCTCCAACGAGCAAAGTCAATGGGGCTCAGGAGGGAAAAGTCCGATTCGCTGAACAGTTAGAATAGAATAGAATAGATTAGAATAGAATAGAATAGAATAGAATAAAATAGAATAGAATAGAATAATAGAATTGTTTACTGGCCAAGTGTGATTGGACACACAAGGAATTTGTCTTGGTGTAAATACTCTCAGTATACATAAAGAAAAGGTACATTCGTTAAGGATCAAGAATCATAATGATAGTCATAGGGTACAATCAACAATCAAATCATACTAGGAAACAGTCAATATAAATCATAAGGATACAAGGGACAAAGTTATAGTCCTACAATCACAAGTGGGAGGGGATGGACGATAAGGAGTGATAAGAAGATTAATAGTAATAATAGTACAGACTTTGTAAATAGTTGGACAGTGTTGAGGGAATTATTTGTTTAGCAGAGGGATGGCATGGGGGAAAAAACTGTACTTGTGTCTAGTTGTTCTGGTGTGCAGTGCTCTATGGCGTTGTTTTGAGGGTGGGAGTTGAAACAATTTATGTCCAGGATGTGAGGGGTCTGTAAATATTTTCACAGCCCTCTTTTTGACTCGTGCAGTAAACAGGTCCTCCATGGAAGGCAGGTGGGTGGTAATTGTTCTTTCTGCAGTCCTAATTACTCTCTGGAGTCTGTGTCTGTCCTGTTGGGTTGCAGAACCAAACCAGACAATTATAGAGGTGCAGATGACAGACTCCATCATTCCTCTGTAGAACTGGATCAGCAGCTCCTTGGGCAGTTTGAGCTTCCTGAGTTGGCGCAGAAAGAACATTCGTTGCAGTGTTTGGCCAAATAAAAGATCGTAAAATCAGAGGCGGATTCACTGGAGAATGGTCTTGCTTAGCGATGGAAATTGGTCTGCCCGTGTGAAAGCACTCGGGGTGGGGAAGTCTGGGAGTGGAAGCCCACCCATCTCAAAGTGTGCTTACGAATGGAGCTAGAAGGAATCATTTAGCCAAAATGCAAGAAAAGGAAAATGGGCAAAGCAGGAGCAAGATTCTCAAAAGGCGGCTTCATTAGCGGGCAGGGCAACGATGAGGAATGGATAAATATTGATATCTGCCCTGGAAGACAGTAGTTAGCGGCGCAAGCTGGAAGGAGCAACTTCTTAAATCTCTCTGGGAGGGTGATGCTAGATCAACTTCCCTCCGGAGGAGGCCAGCCTCCTTCACCCCTGTGCTGGACTGCAATGCCCTCCCACTCGGATAACAGATCGTCAGAGTTGGAAGGGACCTCGTAGGTCATCTAGTCCAACCCCCATGCCCAAGCGGGAGACCCTACACCAAGGTTCAACGGGCTGCAAAGCCTGCCCATTTGGGGAGGATCCTGAGCTGTGCTGAAACTCTGGGACACCAAATACACCCATTTCCTCATAAATAACCACGCTGAAGTTCATTGGCTTCTGACTTCTCTTGTCCCCCAGGGTTAAAATAATATCCAAAGCTATTTGATTTGAGTTGTTAAGAATGAGAGAAAGAAAAAGGTGAGTTATTTGGGAAGCAGGGTTAGCCTAGGAAGAACCAGACAGAGGGGCGTATACAGGGGTGGGGTTCTACCAGTTTGCACCTATTCGCTAGAATAGTTGTTAATATTCTAAGCAGTTCGGAGAACCGGTTGTTAGAAGAAATTCCTGGCCTAATCCTGTAAGGAAGGCAGGAAGGAAACATTCTGGGGTTGCTTACAGAAACTGCCTCTCCGTTAAACCTCATTACATTCTTGGCAGGACTAGTCTTCCTGTCTCAGGAACTTCTCTGGAGTTTTTTCCCCTCCTTTGCTGGTACTTTGCTTTTGTGGAGGGACCATTCAAAGTTACAATGGCACTGAAAAAAGTGACTTATGACCCTTTTTCACACTTACGACGGTTGCAGCATCCCCCATAGTCATGAGAGGCCAGGCGAGGAGATGCGTGCCTCGATGTGAGTGATATTGAGTTGGCCACGCCCAGCCAATCACATGACCACCAAGCCACGCCCACCCAGTCACATGACCACCAACCCATGCCCACCAACTAAGCCATGCCCACAGAACCGGTTGTTAAAAAAATTGAATCCCACCCCTGGGCATACAGAGTCCTTCTCTGAGGGTGATGTAGGGTTAGGAAGGGCGACAAATCAGTAAAAGAAATTCAGAATCTGGAAAGAAAAAGAGACCAGGTAGGCAGGGATCGGTTTTTAAATCTCTCCTCCAAATTTCTTGCAGGCCAGTGGCTCTCAACCTTGGGGACTTTAAGATGGGGGGACTTCAACTCCCAGAATCCCCCAGCCAAGCATGCTTGGGGTTACTTCAGCCTCTTCTTACTCATCTAGGGACAGCAATCTTTCCCAGCCTCAGTTTCTCCTTCTCTAAAATGGGAACAACAGCCCCGTATCAGTTGTTGTTGTCACACAGCAGAATTTGGGGGAGGGTGTGCGAGCGAAGCACTCCACTCTCACCACCCACCCAGTACAATCCAGGCCTGATTCTCACTGACGTCCCCATATTTTTTGGGGGGGGTCACAGATGTGTGGGTTAATATAAGGTAGTCCTCAACTTACAACAGTTCATTTTGTGGCCTTTCAAAGCTACAGCGGCAGTGGGGAAAAAAAAGTGGCTTAGAACCGCTTTTCACAGCTGTGACCATTGGCAACTGACTCATATTTACGACGGTCCTGATGTCCCGGGGATGAGGTGGTCCCCTTTTGCGATCTTCCTGACAAGCCAAGTCAAACGGGGAAACTGGATTCACTTAACAACTGTGGGACTATCTTAAGAACTGCGGGGATCCACTTTGCGACCGCGGCAAGGAAAGCCCTACAATGGGGAAAAACTCGCTTAACCCAGACAAATTCGTTGAGCCAGGTGAAGTTTGAGGCACTGTTGTGGCCGTAAGTCGAGGACTACCTGTCATCCTGGACGAGGGTCTCCTCTGGATCTCAGCAGGGCATTGGGTGCCCAACGGAGGCTCCTATTGCTCAGGGTGGGCAGGCTTCAAAGGACACCCAGCCGCCTCGCTGGCATTCAAGAGGGCTCGAGGCTGGCACCCTCCTCCCCAAAATTTAGCCCCCCCGGAAGGATTCAGCCCTGCAGGGAGACAGAAGGGAGCCTGCCTGGTCCAAATCCCGCTCTTTAGCAACCCCCCCCCCTTTCTCTTATCCCGGCTTTCCAATCGCCCCCTGGCATCGGGGAAGAGAGGAGGGAAGAGCAGCAGTCCTCCGTCCCCTCCCTGCCACCTCGGGAAGATGCACTTCAAAGCGAAGAAGAGAGGATGCTGAAGGCGCAGGAGGTCTCGCTTGCCGGCGCCGAGGCCCGGGCAGCAGCAGAACCAGCAGCGACGGCAAGAAAAAACAGCGGTGCTGAGCACAAACCAACAGCGCTCTTGATCTCATCTGGCGTTTGTGTGTCACCGCATCCTCTCTTCCGGAGTGTGGCATGCAGGCACACACGCTTACATACACACACCCCGACAGACAGACAGACAGACACACAAACACAGGCGCCGAGACCTGAACATTTTCGCTGCTTTCTGTTCTCTGCAGGAACAATGTCCCTGGTCTAATCTCTGCTTTCCATTTGGGGGGAGGGGGGGGTTGTTTTCCTCCCTTCCTCTCTCTCTCTTCCTCTCTCTTTCTCTCTCCCCCTTTCACATCCCCGCTTTCCCTCCTTCCCTCGCCTGCCCTGCTCTCCCCTTCTCTCCCTCCCTCCCCACCGTGTCATCACCAATTCCCTTCCCTCCTGGTTATTTGCTTCTCGCCACTGGAATAAGCAGCTGGCTGGCGTCATAAACTTTACCGACGGGGGAGGAAGGGAAAGGAAAAAAAAAAAAAGAAAGAAAGAAGGGCTCGGTCCATCCGCTCTCAACTGGACTAATCTCCTGACCAGGTAAGGCAAGGTCAATTTTATCCCCTGGCACAGCTCTGGCAGCAAACGGAGAGGCTCGGGGCAGCGAGCTGGCAGGATCTTGCTCTGCCAAGGGTGGTGGCGGGAAGGGAGAGGAAGGGAAGGGAAGGGATGAGCTTGCAAAGTGGCTGCCTTTTACCGAGATGGCATGGATGGATGGATGGATGGTCGAAATAAACCGAGAAGGAGAGAAATGTTTGCTCCCGGGAATTTTCTGGAGGGCATCAAACTGGCATCTGATACTTCTTTGGGGGAGGGCTGTTTTGATTTGGGGTGAAATCTTGGACTTGGATTGGCCTGCCGGTTGGCGAATACATCCAAGGCAGGGGTGAGACTGGTATTTCTTGCAGTGTATTTTTTACGGCGTCTTTTATTCTCCCTCACCCACCCACCCACCCACCCTGTGCCGTGCAAAAATTGTGAATTCTTTTCAGTGCGGTGGCTGTGCTGAGATGTTTTGGACTGGACTCCTCTTCTTCCTCCCTGGAGTAGGGAAGGCAGGATGGGCAGTGAAGGAAGAGAGGGAGTTAGTTTGGCCGGGCACATCTTCAGGCGTTGAGTTCACACCTGCCCAGAAGCAGAGAGAGCGGGGTGGGGGGGTGGGGGGGGGTGGCAAATCTAGCCGTGAATTTTCATGCATCTCTGGCACGGCCCTCCCTGGGCAAGACTGGCACCTGAATGCAGAGATGCTGGAGTCTGTGAGGTTGGCTGCGAACGAAACGTAGGGAAGACGCCGCGTCAACATTGACCACCTTAGTCAAAGGATGTTACCAACAATCTGCTTTCAGCAACGGGCTTGGTCGGGTGTGAGGGAAGAACCAGCTGCAAAATTCGAGCCCTTGTGTTTATATGTGTTGAGTGACCTGTGGTTGTTCCTTCTCCCACACCTCAAAAAATATGAAGCCTTGATTGGGTAGCTGAGGATATGTAACTGAGATCTGGATGGGAATCTAGATTAATTTAAAAAAAAAAAAAAAAGATTTAAACAGGGTGGTTGCAAACAGAAAGCCATGTTCTGCTCTCAGGGCCCTTTGCAGTCTTTCCCTTCAAGCACTTCGTGGCGAGAAGGGGGCCAAACCGCCCTCGACGTGCACATTCGGTACGCCAGCCGCCCCCTTACACACGCTTCGGGTGTGCAAATCTGGGTTTGCCAAGCTCCGAGTGAGCAAGGAAGATTGGCGGATTACACCGAGGGGGATTTTTGGACACTGGGTAGATTTGGGGCAACGGGAAGGGCGTTGAGCGACCCCGTTTTCTCCTGACTCAAATCTGCGGAGATTAATTTCCTCGCAAAAGGACCCACGCAGCAAAAGTGAAAGTTGGCGAGGTTTAAGGAAAGGAGATCTTGCAAGGAGTTTAGACGGGGAGGGGAGAGCAGAGGCAGATTATTGGATTAGCCCAGTTTTTAATCTCGGCCTTCCATCTCTGCCACCTCGCCTCTACACACACACACATACACACACACACACTCACACATACCAGTTTCCCCAAGAGGGCAGAGCCTCCGTTTAAATAAACAACTCATCAGATTTCACAAAATATCACAGAATTAGCGGAGAGGCACGAGAGAAAACGCCCTGGTTATGAAATGATTGGCAACAGCCCTGAAGGCCGTCGAGTGCAAATAGCCAAAGGAGATCAGAAAGGAGTCGATTTCGATCAAGATGTTGTGTTAGCTTCACACAATCCTTCTGAGCTACCCGAGTCTCTGGCTCGTAACCTGCTTGAGCAGGGGGCTGGACTAGAAGACCTCCAAGGTCCCTTCCAGCTCTATTCTGATTGAAATATGAAACCTCCATCGATTTCACAAGGTCCTGTTCCTTGATTCACCCCGCCTGTTACCCCCTCCGCCCCCCCCACAATTCAAGCAGGTCATTTTTTTAAGAAACAAGCTTTGAATCTTAGGGCTGCAGTTTGATCGTTTTCAAGTTTTTCTCTTTCTCTCTCTCATTTTATCAGTTCTTCCCACCCTCCAAGAAGCCGAGGTTTGACGTTTCAGGTGGACAATATCAGTTTGTCAGCATGGTAGGATCTGGACGGTGTCAAAGGGCATGGGTCAGGAGAAGAGACTGCAAGCTGAAGTTGGCTTGTGCAAATGCTTGGCCTTGTAAGGGATGCTGAAAACTAAAGGTGTAATGCAAGGCTTGTCTGGGGGAACCTGTGGAAACTGGATTGAGAACGACACACAGAGTGACAAATAAGAGAGAAGGTGATTTAGTGAGAATTTCCTCTCCTTTCAAGATGCTTCACAGCAGAAAGAACTTTAGAAGTTTGTAAAACGAGTTACGGTGCATAAAGCTCAGCCTACAATTTAGGTAAAATATGAAATCTGAAGTTGCAGATGGACACTTATCCCCTAAAAATGGGGCCCCAACTTAGAAGTTTATAACAACCTCAAAGGGAAATAAATAGATTTTTCTTTCTTTTTCTCCCTTCCTTCCTTCCTCTCCCTCCCTCCCTCCTTCCTTTCTCTCCCTCCCTCTTTCCCTTCTCCTTCTTTCCTTCTCTTTCTCTTTCTTCCTTTCTCCCTTCCTCCCTCCCTCCCTCCCTCCCTTCCTTTCCTTCCTTCCTTCCAAAAATTGGGGACTCATTCCTTAAATTCCTCCCTAACAAAAAAGCAAGAGAATGATTTCAGAATAATTTCCCAATGTGATGTCATTTTAACAAAAAAAGTGAGCTGTGGCTCACTTTTCACAAATACACATTCCCACGTAACAAACTGGTAAAGGTCTTGGATTTTTCAATAAATGTACATCTTGCCAGCCTTGGCAGTGGCTTCCAAGTAAACACAGCAGCTAAGGAGTAAAACAGGAGGGTGGAGAATACCCAGGAGAGTTGCGCCGCGGGTGTGTTTGTGCGTGTCTTGCTCTGCTCTTGGGTATTTCATCATCTGTCATCATCAATGGAAGGAGCAGAGGAAATTTTCAAGAGATTTGGTGCTGGGAGGCAGTGTGTGCATGTGTGTATACATTTGTGTGTGTGTGTGTGTGTGTAGAAGGCAAGAAAGTGTGCAGGAGTTTTGTGTATGGAGTGTAGCTCCATTTAAAACCGGGTTTGGATAGTTTAGGAAGGAATAAGCAAGGAGCAACTGATATGGCTTGGCCAAAATTCAAGTTGGGGATTGATTGAGTGATTGATTGATTAGAATAGAATAAAATAACAGAGTTGGAAGGGGCCTCGGAGATCTTCTAGTCCAACTCCCTGCTTAGGCAGGAAACCCAGTTTCAAACAAATGCTTCCAGTGCATGCACAACTTCTGAACCCAAGCTGTTCCACTGGCTAGTTGTGCTCACAGTCAGGAAATTTCTCCTTAATTCCAAGTTGCTTCTCTCCTTGATGAGTTTCCATCCGTTGTTTCTTTTCTTGCTTTCTGGTGCTTTGGAGAATAGCTTGACTCCTTCCTCTTTGTGACAGCCCCTCAAACTTTGGGAGGCCGCTATCTTGTCCACCCTGGTCCTTCTTTTCCTTAAACTAGACATATCCAATTCCAGCAACCTTTCTTCCTATGTATATTTATTTTGAGGCAAGAGGATTATAGGATTGCAATCTAAATATTCCTTTTTTTCTTGTTCATTAGTCAATTACATATCAATGGGAATGGCCTTGGGCACATCTGTTTCTGCAGCAGGGAAAAGCAACCACTTTTGTCTGTATTATTAGTAACATCTGTATTTACTGGTATTATTGGCAGCATTGTATTTTCTGAACCGCCCAATACATTTTCTGGGCAAATTTTTAAAGCATTGTTTGTAACTTTGATGCTTGTGTGTGAATTTGGGTTTTTTTTTTTTAAATGGAAGGAGATCTCTGCCTCAAATATAGAAACATTCAGAAAAGAAATCAAACAAGGAAGGCTCTCTACTAAGTTTCATCATGAAACTGCTAAAATCTCTAGTTCAGACTCCACTCAAGAATTTTTACTGCTTTATCTACCAGTATTTCTCAATCTTGGCCATTTTAAGATGGGTGGACTTCGACTCCCAGAATTCCCCAACCAGCAGGCTTTAGGTATGGGTATTTCAACTCCCAGAATCCCTCAGCAGCATGTTACTTGGGGAATTCTGGGAATTGAAGTCCACACACATCTTAACATGACCAAGGTTGAGAAACTCTGTACAAACTTCCAAAGGATGATATATTTTCTGAATGGGCCCAGAGACTATCTGAACCCCCTGCATCCAAGACACATGGATGAGCAGAAAACGTTCTCAATTCTTTCTTCCTTTCCATCCCTTTCAAGAGCATTTAAGCCAAAATGCAGTTCTGGTCATCCATAAACCAAAGAAAAAGACAGGGAATAGAATAGAATGGAATGGGATGGGATGGAATGGGAATGGGAAGAGAAGAGAAAAGAGAATAGAAAATAGAATAAATAGATAGAGAATGGAATGGAATGGAATATAGAATAGAATATAGAATAGAATAGAATCTAGAATAGAATACAATAAGGAATAGACTAGAATATGGAACAGAATAGAATAAGGAATAGAATATAGAATAGAATAAGGAATAGAATAGAATACAATAAGGAGTAGAATAGAATATAGAATAGAATAGAATAGCATAGAATAGAATAGAATAGAATAGAATAGAATAGAATAGAATAGAATAGAACAGAGTTAGAAGGGACCTTAGAGGTCTTCTAGTCCAACCCCCTGCATAGGCAGGAAACCCTACACCATTTCAGATAAATGGTTGTCCAACCTCTTCTTGAAAACTTCCAGTGTTGGAATATGGCTGCCATAGATGATGAGAAAATTATTTGGGTTAGATGTCTTGTAACTCTAAGCTGTGCTGATCAAGAGACCGAGACAGGCCGGAGAGATGGGCCTGGTTGTCTTTTATGCAGCCTTGGCAGAGAAGGCAGCAAACTTTGGGGTTGCACAAAGAGTTTGGATTAACCCCTCAGAATGAGTTTGTCCTATTTCCCTTCCGTGCTCTTCCTCCCATCTCTGCACCATGCCAGGTTTGGAAAAAGGAAAAAAAAAATTCCCTCCGGGCCACGTGCAACGCAGGAAGTCCCCAACTCACAACAGCTCGTTTAGTGACCGAACAAAGTTACAGCGGCACTGGAAAAAGTAGGCTTATGGCCCTTTTTTTCACGCTTACGATGGTCGCAGTGTCCCCAGAGTCACGTGGATCAAAATTCAGATGCTTGGCAATGGGCTCGTATTTATGACAGTCGTGACGTAGTAATCCCTTTTTTGACAAGCAGAGGAAGACAGATTTGCTTAGCGACCGTGTGGCTCACCAAACAACTGCGGCGATTGAGCTGTGATGAGGAGGTTGTAAAATGGGGCAAAGCTTAATAACCGCCTTGCTTAGCAATGGAAATTTGGGGCTCAGTTGCAGTCGTATGTCCGAGGACTATAGCTGTAACTGCAGAATTTGAGATCCACCCACTTCGACAGGCAGACGAAAGGCAGGCAGCATTTTCTGGCAAAGTCTCGCAGAGGGGAAACTCCTAAGAGGGAACTGGGGAGACCACGTCAACCACAGCCTTTGAGGCCTCTAAGGAACCTCTTTGGTTAGGAGCGGTCTACCTGTAACTACACGATGCAAGGGGCAGAAGAGAGCTTCCCCTTTGCAAAGCTTTGCCAGCTGAACGTCGGATCCCCACCGATTTCCAGCCTGACCCTTATTCCCATCCTCTGGAAAGAGTATGGGGTTGGGGTTAGGCGGGCAGGTGGGTATTTCTGTCCCACAAATTCAACGGAGGGGAACTTGCCGCTGGACTCGATCACTGCAACTCGGTGGGCTCCCTTTCCCTGTGAGATTAAGTGACAAAAGCCAGGATAATCCGCTTATTAAACCGGATTCAGGCTTGCAGGCGCACTTGATGTGCAGGCTTGTAATCTGGCAGGTGCCAGCGAAGGCCCATCCGGCATCCGGAGACGTTTGACCAACTCTGAGTGGAGGCAAAGGAGGACTTTGAGCCTGGTTTTTTTTTTCCCCTGGTCTTCACTTTGTTTTTTTGCAGTCCAGCCTTCTGCTGCTTCAGAGCATCACGGAGTGTCCCTCTTCTGCAGTCTCTCTCAGCCTCGGCCATTTGAAGATGTATGGACTTCTGACTGGGGGATTCTGGGAACTGAAGTCCATCTATCTTAAAGCATGCTGGCTGGGGAATTCTTGGAGTGGAAGTCCATCCATCTTAAAGCTTACTGGCTGGGGAATTCTTGGAATTGGAGCCCACTCATCTTAAAGCAGGCTGGATGGGGAATTTTTGGAGTGGACGTCCACCCAACTTAAAGCATGTTGGCTGGAGAATTCTGGGAATTGAAGTCTATCTATCTTAAAGCATGCTGGCTGGGGAATTCTGGGAATTGAAGTCTATCTATCTTAAAGGATGCTGGCTGAGGAATTCTGGGAATTGAAGTCTATCTATCTTAAAGCATGCTGGCTGGGGAATTCTGGGAATTGAAGTCTATCTATCTTAAAGGATGCTGGCTGAGGAATTCTGGGAGTTCTTAAAGCTTGCTGGCTGGGGAATTCTGGGAATTGAAGTCCACCCATCTTAAAGCAGACTGTCTTTGGGATTCTGGGAGTTGAAACCCACCCATCAGGTTTCTGATAATTTGCACTATTGATGGAAGGCACACTGGTGCTTCTTAGCCAGGAGCCTGCTTCCTCTTGGAGGGGGCTTGCATTTCAGCTTCTCCAGAGCCTTATATGGGGGTTACCACACTACCTACCCTGCATCCCAAGCAGGATTGAGCAATGGGGAGGGATGCCGGGATCCATCGTTCAAAACCCACCAGAGGCATCCTGGCCTGCTGGTCAGAGAGAGTCAAAATTGCCAGGCCAGCTGTCACGGGGTCAGCCACAAAGAGCAGAGTATATGGAGGAAGTCCATGCGGGGTGTGTGTGTCTCTCTCTCTCTTGTTTCCACCATCCCCTTCCTAATCTGTAGTCAACCTCGCCAGCATCTTGGGTGTGTGTGCTCGTCTCTCCAACCAAGCAGAAGCAGAGCAGAGGAGGAGGAAGGGCCACAGGGGGGAGCTTGCAAGCGATGGATCGGAGCGTGTTTACTTCTGTTCTCTCCACCGTTGGGAGTTTGCAGCTGATGTAATGGCCGGGTGGGTTGGCATCAGGCCCTCGGTGAAGCTGCGGTCCCACTTCTGCGGCGGTGGGACGCTGGACAGAAAGCGGGGCGTGGGGGTGGGGGGCGAGAGAGTCTCCTTGCCCCCAATTCCCAGCCCTTCCACCCACAGAGCCTGGGTGGGGCGGGGAGTGAGTTGAGGACCAGAAGGTCTTGGGGCTGGGCCTTGGGTCTCATTTTGCGGTGCCGGAGAAGGGGATTGATTTTATAACAAGACCTTCTCTCTGAGAGTAGCCAACTGGAGTGAAAACGGAGTGGCAGTAAGAGAGGAGGAGAGGCGAACATGACATGCCATTTGGCTCAATGCAAAATCCTTAAAATGGAAGTCGCCACCGGAAGATGCTGTGATTGCTGCTGGTTAAGATTTAAAACAAAACACACACACCAAAAGATTCACAATTGGCCAATTAGGACGCTCTTAACACATGAAAGCACAAGGAACCTCCAAGTCCAGGAACAGTCTACCTCAAGGTGACTGGGAAACTGGGGCCCTTCTTAGGATCAGTTCTAGTCCTCATTGTTTGCTCACCTGCCAGTTCTAGCAATGATGTTGGTGGTGGTGGGGGACGACACACAGGGGACTGCAGATTCGAACTTGCCTCAAATTTAGTGTGGCTTGGTTCAGGAAACGAAGGCCAGAGTCACTTTGAATAGTGAGACAGGCAACATATAAATTAGATAGTTGGATGAATGATTGATAGGTAGGTAGATAGGTAGGTAGGTAGATAGGTAGATAGATAGGAAAGAGGGAGGGAGGGAGGAGTGACAAGGGAATGAAGAAGGGAGAAGGAAAATGATAGATGCAAGGAGGGAGGGAGGAAGAAAGGAAGGAGAGAGAAGGGAAAGAAGAGGGGGAAAGGATAGATGGATGGATAGATAGATGGATAGATAGATAGATGCAAGGGAGGGAGGAAGAAAGGAAGGAGAGAGAAGGAAAGGAAGAAAAGGATAGATAGATAGGTAGGTAGGTAGGTAGGTAGGTAGATACAAGGGAGGGAGGGAGGGAGGAAGAAGAGAGAAGGGAATGAAGAAGGGAGGAGGTAAAGGATAGATAGATAGATAGATAGATAGATAGATAGATAGATAGATAGATAGGCAGGCAGGCAGGCAGGCAGGCAGGCAGGCAGGCAGGCAGGCAGGCAGGCAGGCAGGCAGGCAGGCAGGCAGGCAAACACCACAAAGGCATGATTTTTACAAATAAACCTCCCTCCTACATCGAATCTGATCTGATGGAGCTGCTCTGGGGCAGACCTGTCAAAACTGCCTTTGTTTCATTTGCGCTCCCATCCAGGGTTAATCCAGGCAGCTGTGACTGAGCCAACAAGCCACGGTTAGGAGAAGCCCAGTCTGGCGGGACGAGCGAATCACCCAGTTTAATTGGCCATCTAAGCTTCCAGCTTTCAGCTCAGACAGGCAGCACGTCAATCATCTCATTCCCGGCTTGTCGAACCTGCAACCGAGCTTCTTCGGTTTGTCTCTGAGCCCCATTTTCTGTCCTCCCCCCCCCCCCCGCTTCCTCCCCCTTGGCACGCTGGGCAGAGCCCCTCTTCCAGCTACCTGCCAAGAACCGCCACGGACCTGCCGTCTGCTGACACCGACTGCAATTTGCGGCTAATAAATCAGGTGGCGAGATTTGCAAGATCAAATAATCCTAATAACATTTGCATAATGTGCGCACTTTGCATAAATTGGCACGTCAAAGCGTGAGGCCAGCCCTCCCTGGGCTCCAGAACGATGATCATTACTGTTAAGAGAGAAGACAGGCAGGAAGAAAAAGGCCCCGGCTGGACAGCGGTGCCAGGGAGAAGGGCTGCCAGAGAAGGAGGGGAGGGGAGCGGAGGGGGAGGCGCCCCAAAGCAAATGTCGCTGATAATGGGGAGGGCTTCTGCCTCCCCCCCCCCAATAGGACAGAGATGTCAACAAATGTCTGCAGCTGCTACTCTAGTTTTGCCATCATAAGCTTTTCTTTGAGTGTTACCAATTTTTTGGGATGGTGGAGGGTTAGGGTGAATTGGCAGTTTTTCAGCCTGGGCTGCTTTGAGATGGGTGGACTTCAACTCCCAGAATTCCTCAGCTAGCAGAGTTTAAGATGGGGGTGGGGGGACTTCAACTCCCAGAGTTCCCCAGTCAGCAGGCTTTAAGATGAGGGGACTTTAACCAAAGCAAGCAGAGTCAATGGGGAAGCCAGATTTACTTAACAACCATTTTAATAACATAAAAGCGGCAGTGATTTTACTTAATAACTGCAGCAAGCAAGATCGTAAAATGGGGCAAAACTTACTTAACAACTCTCTTACTTAGCAACAGAAATTTTGGGCTTAGTTATGATCGTAAGTTGAGGACTATCTGTTCCGTTCCATTCCATTCCATTCCATTCCATTCCATTCCCTTCCTTCCTTCCTTCCTTCCTTCCTTCCTTCCTTCCTTCCCTCCTTCCTTCCTTCCTTCCCTTCCCTCCTTCCCTTCCTTCCTTCCTTTCTTCCTTTTCTTCCTTCCTTTCCTTCCTTCCTTCCTTCCTTCCTTCCTTCCTTCCTTCCTTCCTTTCCTTCCTTCCTTCCTTCCTTCCTTCCTTCCTTCCTTCCTTCCTTCCTTCCTTCCAGTTCTGTTCTGTTCTGTTCTGCTCTGTTCTAGCAGAGGCAGAATCAGGAGCAGAACCGTTTAGCCTGGCTAGCCTCCTGCCTTGTGCAATTCGTGATTCCTGGATGCCCAGTTCCTGCTCATTTAGTTCCATACAGCCTTCATTAAAACGGCAACTCTGTTCTCCAAGCTCACAATTCATTTCTTCACTTACGGATTTAATTGCTTATTAGGCTGGCAACTTGATTAAAGGAACTTTCCCCCCGTTGTGTGTGGGAGTTCTAAGCCTGCAAGAGGCATTTGCTTGGTGGTTTCTATTTATTATTAGTATTATTATTTTCCTGAATGGATCGGCATCTGAGCAAAATCAGGATTTCTGACTCGATCGGTTAGTTCCTTTTGCAAAAATGTGTCAGACTCTTAAAAACGAGGCAGCGTTGAGTTGGGGTGGCCTTCTAAACCGGCATTATAAATAAAGAAGCGTGCTGCAAATTAAAAAGGAGTTTTTTGTTTTACGTGCTGCAAACAAAAAACTCCAAGCAGCTGGATTTCTGTAAAGCTGCAAATGTATTTATTCATTTCATGGATGGTTTTTACTGTTTTAATATTTTTTTAAATTGTTTTTAGAATTTTAAGCTGTCCAGTGTCATTGGGTGGCTTAAATAAGAGATTAAATAAAGTGTAATAAAATAAATAATTGCTGGGTTTAATAACGGCATTGTTTGCTTGATTCAGAAACTGTCTATTGGTTTTTGATTTCTTGTTCCATTATCAGTTATGTGTCACCTGTTTTCTTTAAACCGGAAGAGGTCAGTGTGATTCCCTCACAGGTAAATCCATTTTGGGACTTTTACCTGGGCAGAACTAGATGGTCCTTGGCTTACAACAGTTTGCTTAACGACCATTTCAAGTTATGGCATTGAAAAAAAAGCAATTTAGGACCGTTTTTTCACATTTATGACCGTGGCACCGTTCCCATCTCAAACTGTGATTTACATTTGGATGTACTGTAGCTGTGAACGTTTGGTTCACATTTATGACGGTTGCAGCGTCTTGGGATCTGAGATCCCCTTTGGTGACCCCCTGACAAGCAAAGTCAATGGGGAAGCCCGATTCACTTAACGACTGCGTTTGTAACTCCGCAGCTGTGGTGATTTGCTTAACAACGGTGGCAACAAAGGTCATAAAATGGGGCAAAATTCTCTTAATTCTTGCTTAGCAACATAAATAGAGGGCTCAATTGTGGTCGTAAATCAAGGACTGCCTACATTTTTCTAAAAAAGCAGTTGGGAGTGGGGCACTCATTTTTTTTCTCCAAGTTTCTCTGTTTTGCACTCAAATTGTTCGGTTCAGGAAGAAAAAAAAAAAACACCACTTAGAAACAAAGAACGAATTCCTCCTCCTCTTGGAGCCGTACATTTGGCCTCGTACCAAAATCGCTCTTTTGAGAGTGAAAAGTTGTTTTCCCTCCCCGGTTGCTTATTGTAGCTTCCGACACTATCACACTTGGCTCTTTTGTGCAACGTTTCCGTGATCGGAGACAGAGGGGAGAGAGGGAGACAAGAGAGGCCTGTCGAAAATGCTTATTTCCGCCCCCTCCACTCTTTAAAAAAGGGAGAGAGAGAGAGAGAGAAAAAAAACCCAGCTAAGTTGGGAAAGAGAGATTGCTGGGTAATGTCTTTGACTGTACTGTTAGAATGAGAGACCCGTGAGATCATCCAGACCTGCCCTTTATCCCCAGAAGTGTGAGATTTCTGTCTACATTCTGGACAGGACTAGGAAAGGGAGCAAAATACAGTCCAGTCCTCAACTTACAACCATTCGTTGAGCGCCCGTTAGAAGTCACAGCCCCAAAAATAATGGCTTCAGGCCAGTCCTCGGACTTACGACCACCGTAGCGTTCCCCACAGTCACGCGATCAAAATTTAGTGCTTGGCAAACGGATGAGATTTATAACGGCTGCAGCATCCCGGGCTCCAGGTTATCACCATTAGTGATATTCCCAACCAATGGTGGGATTCAATTTTTTTTACTATCGGTTATGTGGGCGTGGCTTGGTGGGCGTGGCAGGGGAAGGTTACTGCAAAATCCTCATTCCCTCCCCACCCCACTAACCTGCTTTCCAGCTCTGTTCTCCTAGGCAGGGCAACCAAAGAAGACCCAGCCGATCAGCTGGGACTCGGGAGGTGGAGAATAGATGGGGTTGGCGGGGCCAGTCACAGGTGGAATTGGGCAGTTCTCCAAACTACTCAAAATTTCCTCTACTGGTTCTCCAGAACTGGTCAGAACCAGCTGAATTCCCAACCAGCTTCCGACAATCAAAGTCAATGGGGGAAGCTGGATTTGCTTAACAACTGCACAATTCATTTAAAAACTGCAGGGATTTGCATAACAACTGTGGCAAAAAAAGATTGTGGCTGGCTGGGGAATTCTGGGAGTTGAAGTCCACAGGTCTTACAAGTTACCAAGGTTTGACACCTATCAGATAACAGATGATAGATTTGGAAGGGAACTTTATAGGTCATCTAGTCCAACCCACCCCGCCCAAGCGGGAGACCCTACACCATTTTTAACAGATGGGAGTCCAATCTTTTCTTTTATGTACACTGAGAGCATTTGCACCAAAGACAAATTCCTTGTGTGTCCAATCACACTTGGCCAATAAAGAATTCTATTCTATTCTATTCTCACCCAGATTTCTAACTTGCCCATGGCAGCGATTCACTGAACAACATGGGCAAGTAAAGTCACAAAATGGGGGCAAAAGCTCATTTATAACAGACGTCTCGCTTAGCAACGGAAATTGTGATCTCAATTGTCTGGTTATTAAGTCAAGGACTACCTGTATTGACTGGGGCATGATGGGAGTTAAAGGCAGCTTAGAAAAGCCATATTTGAATGTACGGATTGGTGTCGGCGTACGGAGCTGCTCCGTCACGCAAAGGTTTTTCATAATTTCCAACGCACTGCAGAAATATATGACACTGAGTGCGGAGTGCAATTAGCTCCTTTGACTCTGTGGTTTTACCAGGCCCTCGTCATGGCCGGGGACTGCGATAAGGAAAGAAAGAAAGAAAGAAAGAAAGAAAGAAAAAAGGGAAAAGGAAGAAAAAGACCTATTGGAAATCAATAGTGGGAATTATTACAAAGGCAATGGGGCATTCTCTACCGCAGCCAGCGACGTGCTGTTGCTTATTGGGTTTGTTAAAAGATAACACACGTTGTGCGTGTTGGGAATTTAATAACAGCTGCTGGAATATGTATAACAAAAGAACAAAACAAAATGCAAGGAGAGGAGCTAGAAGCCCTTCAGTGAGGGAAACGGCTGTAAAGATCTGAGCAAATAGCATTTAGGAATAGGACGGTGGTTTCAATGGGTTCCAGAATCTTTTCAGGAGGGAGGGAGATTACTGACGCTTCTGGCTTATCGTTGGGAATTTATCGCGTAATTAGACACAGCAGAATACAACTTTTGCCTTTGTGGCTGCATTGATGTTCACCGCTCTGTTTTACTGTGATCTTGGTTTAATAGTAAACCCTCTGGGAGTTTAAACAGATTATGGGAAATATCATTGGAAAACTACCTAAGCTAACAACAGGATGGATAAATGAGAGTAGCACTCTCTTCAGGAGTAATCCATCTCTGGATATCGGTTGCTGGGCTGAAGAATAAGGGGAGAAAGGTGCATGATTTTTGACTGTCTGAAGGCATCTGGTTGGTTGCCACATCTGGAAATGAGGGAGAGAGTCACCCCAAATCATCTGGAAGACTGTTTCTCAAACAAGACCACTTGAAGATGGGCGAACTTCAACTCCCAGAACTGTCTAGACAGCAGGCAGCCTGGGGATTTGGGAAGTTGAACATCATCCTTCTTCAGTTCTGGGAGTTGAGATTCATCCATCTTCAATG
The DNA here is from genome assembly GCA_023653725.1 of Bungarus multicinctus. Taxonomy (NCBI): domain Eukaryota; kingdom Metazoa; phylum Chordata; class Lepidosauria; order Squamata; family Elapidae; genus Bungarus; species Bungarus multicinctus. The sequence goes on from CM042847.1 coordinate 7,335,943, forward strand.
CTGGGAGTTGAGGTCCATCCATCTTCAATGCTGGGAGTTGAGGTCCATCCATCTTCAATGCTGGGAGTTGAGGTCCATCCATCTTCAATGCTGGGAGTTGAGGTCCATCCATCTTCAATGCTGGGAGTTGAGGTCCATCCATCTTCAATGCTGGGAGTTGAGGTCCATCCACATTCAATGCTGGGAGTTGAGGTCCATTCATCTTCAATTCTGGGAGTTGAAGTCTATCCATCTTCAAGTTCACTTCATCTTCAAATCCACCCATCCTCAAGGCCACCCTGGCCAAGGTGGAGAAACACTGATCTAATGGATGCCTTTGTTTCCACATGTTGACCTTGGTTAGTTTTTTGGGTGACTGAGTGAAGTTGTGGGAATCCAATCCTTTGGATTAATTTATGTTTCGGTTTATTCTTTGACCGGAGCAAAGCAGTGGGTTCAGGAGCCGGTTGGGGAAATCTGGGAGTTGAAGTCCACCTACTGTATCTTCAAGCAACCAAGGTGGAGAAAGACGGATCTGAAAGATGCCAGACTGTGGAAACTGCCTGAAGTTGGGTCTTCTGAACCACACCAAGGAATTTTAGGGGCATCTTCTGAAGATCAGAATGGGAGATCTTTCTCACTCACCAAAATAAAGATCCAGATAGTCACAGTTTTTCTAAACAAGAACAAAATGTCAACCAGATCCCAGAGAAAAGCTCATTCTAGGGGGCAGGTGCTGCTACAGAGATGGTGCACTTCTGGGGTCCTGATAGATGACCTTGTTTAGTCGAAGGAGTCCAGAATTCACCAACTCTGCAGGATCAAATCAGAACGGGAAACAGATGCTCCTTTGAGTAATCTGGCCCTATGTCACCTTGAATGGTTAGAAGGAACCAGAAAAAAAAGACCAAGAAAGGAACTGGGGTTCCAGGGAGGCTTACAGTCCAAAGTCAAGAAGTGGATGGCAGCTCCCCGATTTGCTCCGAAGCCGCCTCCCTCAAATAGCCTCCCTCTTCCAGCCTCCTCTTTGGCACCCAGCTTCTCACCTGCTTGCAAACAGCTCCTGCGATTTTTGTCATTTGAAATACGTCACATTTCACCCCCCCCCCACCTCACAGCCCCCCCCCCCCCAAGCCCTGATGCAGCTTGGATAAATCAAGCAAGGAGCTAGGTTGCTAATGAGCTGTTTTTGCAATTTCTTGCAAAAATTGACACATTGGAAAAGCTGGGGGGTGGGGAGGAAGAGAAAGAAAGAGAAAGAGAGAGAGAGAGAGAGAGAGAGAGAAAGGCTTAATTGGAGAAGAGATGAAGCAGTTAATTAGAGCCAGGCACAAAGGGGGTGTCGGTATCGGCCCATATTTCAATTGTAAGCTGTCTTGACGCCATTTCCAGGCAGGGTGTTGCTACTCTGTGGCTCTGACAAGCCACTTTTGGGGTGCAAAGCCCTTCGTGTCTACTTTCTCCCCAGCCTTCATCTGGGGATCTGCAGAGAGGATCTTTTCTCTCTCAAGAAGGTGATTTTTCTACAGAGATTCTCACCCCTCCAGGTCACGGCTGTCCCCAAAATGTTTTTCCAAAGGCAACTAGGCTTTCTTGTTTTTCTTTGAAGACGTTTCACTTCTCATCCTAGAAGCTTCTTCGGTTCTGGCCAGAACTGAAAAGAACGAAAGTTCAGCTGCCTTTTGAAAAGCACCTTTGGGAGAAGGTGATCTCTAACCCTCTACTCCATCTTTTCTCCTGGGTGTGTAAATTATACCTAACGGGAGGCTTGCAAACCACAGATTGGTCGCAATTGGCTAAGGGGTTCTCCAAAGAGATCTTTCCCTTCAGGGATCATGTAAGGAGAGTGATCTGCTGAGAAGGTACCTTTCCCTTCCTCACTTCCATCTGGTCTGCATCCAGTTCCTTACATTTGATACGTGTTTGCCAAGCGCAAGCAAGCAGACACACACACACACACACCAAGAGTTCAAACTAGCTACTTTATTGTTTTGTGCCTGTTTCACAGGAATCTTCCCAGACTGGCAGATTTGCCTGGGAAGCAGCAGATAAGGCTGAAAGGCATTCAGAGAGAGTCGGTTGGATCTTGCCTTCTGGTGAGATGACCTCTCTCCAACAGTATTGTATACTCTCCCTTCATCTTACAACCAACGCAAGGTCACGTGATCAAACTGAGCAACTGACTCATATTTACGACGGTTGCAGTCTCCCGGGCTCATGTGATCCACTTTTGGCAGTGAGTCAATAGGGAAAGCCAGATCCTCTTCGCAACCATGTTATTGATTTCACAGCTGCAGGATTCGCTTAACAGCTGCGGCCAGGAAAGCCGTAAAATGGGGCAAAACTCACCTAACAAATATTTCACTTTGCAACAGAAATGTTGGTCTCAACTGCAGTCGTGAAGTCAAGGACTAACTGCATCTTGGCTTGGCGCTAGAAACGGGGGTGGCCAGGCAGGGTTTCTCAATGGGAGAGAAAGAAAATGCTTGTTTGTTACCTGCTATTTTTTGAAACGAGCAAATGCGCCAGATGGATTATTAGTCACTTCTATTATTCAAGTGTCCCTTCTAGGTATTGAGACATCAGCCAGTTCCATTTTCACATCCAGGCTTTTTCTCTACCCTCCTTGTTGACTTGTCATTTTTTAAATCCAAATCCCAAACAGCTTGATTCCCATTTGTATCCCCTTCTATTTCCTCTTTTAAATCCATTTTTATGGTAGCAGACAATCTCAAGATAAACGTCTGGGAGCATTGTTCCCTAATATCCTTGACTTTTTTCCAAAGCTGTTTCTCCCTTCTGTAATGCCAGGTCTTTTCTCCTTTAATTATCAGGCTTTAGCTCTTCCTGGTTTTGCCTCTGGTGTCCAGCCTTCTATGTCTCCTCTTATCATGTTTTTTTTTTCCCCTTCTTCTCTAATCCATAACGTTTTCCCACGGGAAAATTTCTTACACTTGGATCCAAAAATCTTCATATATTTTTAATAGGTTTTTAAACAACCCACGGGAAGGATTCTTGTAATTAATTGCAAAAATCTTATTTCCCATCCTGCAGGCCTCTTAGCCCGTTTATACTTCCAAAATCAACGTTTTAATCAACCGTTTGCTGTTTATTTCATTATTTTTTTTTTTTCCAAGTTCTTAAATTTACATGAAAATTTCCTTCACTGAGGATTGAAGGAGAATCACCCAGTGTAATGAAACTTGTCGTTCTGAAGGTTCTTAATATCCAAAGAGCAGCTAACAAGCCATTTCCAGAAGTAATTAAGAAAGGAAGTGGGCGAACTCATTGTAGGTTTGAAGGCTCCAAAACTGAGTTGACTTTTCCTTGGTTCCCACAGCTCTAAAACCCATCAAATTGGTGTTTTTATGACCTCTGTATGGAGCACATGGGTATTCCAGGTCCTCCCCTTTATCCAGAGAGGAATTTTGTAGCACAGATGCATATTGGCCCTTCTTCTGCTGTGGTCATCCATCTTCAGTTCAGAACAGGGGCTTGGCTACCCCTTGTAGTCATCTGAATCTTTGCATCTCAGATTTTGGTAAGATTGTAACTTCAGTGAGATTATTGTATCCAGAAAGGTGGAAATAACACCCACAAGGGAGGAATGCTTGGTGAAAAGGATGAAACTTGCCGACATGGCTTAACTGATTTCTTTGACCAGACAAAAGATAACATCTATCTTTATTGTTGACTTGAAAAAGTCCTTTATGGACTTTTTGCACGAAACAGGAAAAAAATTATCAAGGAGAGATCCAACCTAGAACTAAGGAGAAATTTCCTGACAGTGAGAACAGTTGATCAAGGGAATGGCTTGCTCCAGAAGTTCTGGTTGCTCCATCACTGAAGGTTTTTAAGAAGAGATTGGACAACCATTTGTCTGCAAAGGTGTAGGTTTCCCTGCCTGAGCAGCAGGTTGGATTAGAAGGCCTTTAAGGTTCCTTCCAACTCTGTTCTCCTGCCCTGTTCTGTTGAAAAAAATGAACGTATGATTTATGGTTTTGACGATTAAACAAGCTAGGTTATAAAGAGAAGACAACAGTGCTGCAAACCAGAATAAGAGATAAAGTTACAATTGTAAGAAGTGTGAAGATAAAAGCCACTCCTTTGTCCTCCCCCTCTCTCTCTCTCTTTCTTTTTCTTTCTTTTCTATTTTTCTTTTACCTTTTTTCCCTTTCTTGCAATTTTAGCTTTCTGATTTGTCTTTTTCCTTATCTTGTATTATTCTTTGCTTTTTAATCTTCCATTTTAAAGCAGCTGTAATAAAAATTGTGTGTGTGTCTGTGTGTGTGTGGCTAAGTGCAAGTGAATAAAAAGATTTGGTAATCTGAAGATAGATGGATGAATGGATGGGTGGATGAATAGCTAGACAGGTAGAAGATGGATGGATAAAAAGACACTCGGACAGACAGACACACAGACACACAATTATATGAATCTTCTTCAACCATGTTTTCCCAGAAGAGGCAAGGCTCTAACAGACCAAGAAACCCAATTTCCCAAATTGTTAGCCTGTCAACTCATTTACAAGCTTTGGAAAATCCCGATGGAGTCCTTCTGCTTATGAAACAGCCTCTACTTCTGCCTTCGGGAATGCAATGTGAAAAATAACAACCCCCCCCCCCCCCCCCTTCGGCAATTGCACAAATATTGCAGCTGAGAGGTCTGGGCAGGGTGTGTGTGAGAGAGTGGGGATGGGAGGAAATGTGTCAGCGGTGATGAAAGGATAAAAGAGAAGACCACTACTCTGCAATCAGGGTTCGAACAACGCACAAGACTGTGCCTCCGTGCGTGTAAAAAAATAATAAATGACGCTCGTGGGTTTGCAAGCACTTTGGGGATGTAAGAAATAAGGAAATTCAAAAATAAAATGGTATATAAGATGCTTAAATGTTTCACAAATGGGGGTTGGACTAGATGACCTGCAGGGTCCCTTCCAATTCTGTTAATCTGTTATCAAATGAAATATATCCCCCTATGTATACGTGCTTTGCTTATATACTTTTGATATGTTCCATTGTTAAGCCTTTTTATATTTTTATCTTATGTATAATGATGTCTTTTAGATGTTGTTGTTGATGATGATGATGATGATAATGATGATGATGATTTGGGGGGGAGGGCGGTTTCGCACATGGTCCTGAATTCAGAGGGCAAACTGTGATGGAATAAATTTTTGCTATAGGATGGGAAGGACACCAGAAATTGTGGTTTTAGGGCTAGAGATTTTTTCGAACCCTCCCTCTGGTTTTTCAATGCAGGTATCTTGATCTGGTAGCCAAAAAAATGCCCGCAGAGGGCAATGCAGGGGAAGTATATTAATTAATATACTGTATATATGTAGATGTATCTAAAGCAAAGTTTGCTGTTGTCGCCTCTTGAAAAAGTACCTTTGGGACATCCTTCCCTGCTGAAAATCTACTCTACTGTAGCCTTCTCTGTAAACCTGTCAGTTCCTCGAAGATTCAAACGCTTGGCAACCGTCCCGTATTTACAATGGTTGCAGTGTCCTGGGCAGTGGTGGGATTCAATTTTTTTTACTACCGGTTCTGTGGGCGTGGCCATGTGAGTGGGTGGGCGTGGCTTTTTTTTTTCTTTTTTTGCAGCCCCCACCCGTTTTGGGGGGCCTTCTGGGCCTCAGAGGAGTCTCTAGGGGGGGCGTTTTTGCTCCTAAGGCTCAGGAAGAAAGAAAAACAGAGCATGGGAGGGGTATGCAGCACCCCTCCACGCTCCGTTTTGGGAGCTTCCTGACCTCAGAGGAGCCTCTGGGGTGGGGGGCGTTTTTGCTCCCCTAAGGCTCCTCTGAGGCTCTGGAAGGCAAAAAATGGAAGGGGGCGGGGGGCTGAGCCATTTTTTTGCCTTCCTGGGCCTCAGCAAAGGGAATCCGGCACAGCTGATCGTATGTACAGCTGATAGTAGGGAGGGGAAAAGAAAGAAAGAGATACGTCAGGCAGGCGGGGTGAGAGAGCATTGGGCAGGAAGGCAACCGGGTCGGGGGCATGGCCTGCCAGAACTTACTACTGGTTCGGCAACCCACGCCAAATCCTTGCAACCGGTTCGGCCGATCCGGAGCGAACCGGCTGAAATACCACCACTGGTCCCCGGAGTCACGCGATCCCCTTTTGCGACCTTCTGATGAGCAAAGTCAAATGGGGAAGCCCGATTCGCTGAGTGAAGACTAACTTAACAACTGCAGGGATTCGCTTAGGAACAAGCAGGGTCGTAAAATGGGGCAAAATTCACTAAACAACCATCTCGCTTAGCAACTGAAATTTTGGGCTCCAGTGTGGTCGGCAAGCTGAGGACCTCCTATCGGCAGGGTTATATCTTCGGCCTTTGAATCCACCATGGGAAGCTGCTTGGAGCATGGGAGCATCGGTTGTTTTTCTTGGGTTTGGGGGGGTTTTATGTGGATTTTCGTTTCGAGGCAGAAACACATCCTAATTGAGGAATCACAATGCTAAAGAGAAGCTTCTCTGGAGAGAGGCAGAAATGGGCACCGATATATAATCGGTGTCACATTGATGTACCAGTATGGCTTCACTCCATCAACTATCTATATCTATCTATCTATCTATCTATCTATCTATCTATCTATCTATCTATCTATCTATCTATCTATCTATCTATCTGTATCTCTATCTATCTAACTATCTCTATCTATCTATTTATCTATCTCTCATCTATCTATCTCTATCTATCTATCTATCTATCTATCTATCTATCTATCTATCTATCTATCTATCTATCTATCTCTATCTATCCATTTATCTATCTATCTATCTATCTATCTCTCATCTATCTATCTATCTATCTATCTATCTATCTCTATCTATCTATCTTCTATCTCTATCTATCTATCTATCTATCTATCTATCTATCTATCTATCTATCTATCTATCTATCTATCTATCTATCTATCTCTATCTATCTCTATCTATCTATCTCTATTCTATCTCTATTATCTATCTATCTATCTATCTATCTATCTATCTATCTATCTATCTATCTATCTATCTATCTCTATCTATCTATCTATCTATCTCTATCTATCTATCTATCTATCTATCTATCTATCTATCTATCTATCTATCTATCTATCTATCTATCTATCTATCTATCTATCTCTATCTATCTATCTATCTATCTCTATCTATCTATCTATCTATCTATCTATCTATCTATCTATCTATCTATCTATCTATCTATCTATCTATCTATCTATCTATCTCTATCTCTATCTATCTATCTTCTATCTCTATCTATCTATCTATCTATCTATCTATCTATCTATCTATCTATCTATCCATTTATCTATCTATCTATCTATCTATCTATCTATATATCTATCTATCTATCTATCTATCTCTATCTATCTATCTTCTATCTCTATCTATCTATCTATCTATCTATCTATCTATCTATTTCTCATCTATCTATCTATCTCTATCTCTATCTATCTATCTATCTCTATCTCTATATCTATTTATCTACCTATCTCTATCTATCCATTTATCTATCCATTTATCTATCCATTTATCTATCCATTTATCTATCTATCTATCTATCTATCTATCTATCTATCTATCTATCTATCTATCTATCTATCTATCTATCTCTATATCTATCTATCTTCTATCTCTATCTATCTATTTATCTATCCATTTATCTATCTATCTATCTATCTATCTATCTATCTATCTATCTATCTATCTATCTATCTATCTATCTATCCATTTATCTATCTATCTATCTATCTATCTATCTATCTATCTATCTATCTATCTCTATCTCTATCTCTATCTATCTTCTATCTCTATCTATCTATTTATCTATCTAACTATCTCTCATCTCTCTCTCTCTCTCTCTATCCTGCGCATTATTAGGAAGAAAAAAAAACAATCCGCCTAGAGGTTTTCTGTATTATACATAGTTTTGCAAGTGGATTTTCCTTCTTAAAAACTAGTGAAGTGTGCTGCTTAAAATGCACATTTTACAAATATGTGCAGGCTTCTTCAGGGACCCATCTTCCCCAAAATACAATCAAAACAGGTATTTGGCCAAGGAAGGGCAAACGTTTTTCGGGATCTCATTTGTGGCTGGATAGATTTTATGTTTCCTTGAAAACTGTGGCGTTGTTTTTTTTTTTTTTTAATGTTTCCTCTCTAGAAACAAAGCATATCAGCATCATCTGAATGGGTGGCGTTTCTTGTGGTTGCAATGTGTTTTATTCGTGGTCTGAGGGGCCACTAAAATAAACAAAGGTTAGCGTTTGCTACCATCCGCAGCTTGATCGCTTAAACTGTGCAGCAATTTATTAATCTGGAATTAAAACAAAATTAAAATGCACATTCTCTTTTGGATGGCCGAAGCGATGTTTTTACAGCCTGACGGTCTTCAACGCATGCGCAGGCGTGTTCAACTTTGCAGGCGAGGGACGTTTGTCTGGTTTTGCTCCTAAGTTGTTTTACATTGGACGTTAGTTAAAATAGACACTTGTGCTTGAAATTACCAATGGTTAGGTACAGAAATCCCTCCATGTGATTCAAAGCATAGCTGCTTTTCTTCCTGCTTTCTAAGCCACATACAGTGAACAGAGATTAAAGGGGCATGCTACCAGCTTCTAAATCCTACTGGCTTGTTTGCTAACTTGATTACTGAGATTTTTCCGGCAGCTGAATTACGACTGAGAGTGTAGGAGGCAAGCAAAGTAGAAATTGCTTAATAACTGAATCAAATATGGGGAGAATCATATCGACACGTGTGGATATGATTCTCTCCAACTCTAATTCAGTTATTTTGCAGTTAACTTTCAGCTGTAACTTTTAATTCATAGTACATTTTGTACAGAAGAGTTTCTTGATAACTTTAAGATGCCTGGACTTCGACTCCCAGAATTCCCCAGCAAGATGTATGGATTCAACTCCCAGAATTCCCCAGCCAGCATGTTTTAAGATGGGTGGACTTCGACTCCCAGAATTCCCCAGCAAGATGCATAGATTAAACTCCCAGAATTCTCCAGCCAACATACTTTAAGATGGCTGGACTCCAATTCCCAGAATTCCCTAACAACATGCATGGATTAAACTCCCAGAATTCCCCAGCCAACATGTTTTAAGATGGGTGGACTTCGATTCCCAGAATTCCCTAGCAAGATGCATAGATTAAACTCCCAGAATTCCCCAGCCAGCATACTTTAAGATGGGTGGACTTCAACTCCCAGAATTCCCTAACAAGATGCATGGATTAAACTCCCAGAATTCCCCAGTCAAGATGTTTTAAGATGGGTTGATTTCAACAGGACAAACTTAGAACTTCACTTGGGAAAGGATTGTGGTCCTGCCAGGCCTGTGTGCACTTCCATGTGTGTGTTGAATGACTCATTTTGTGCAACACAGTACTTTTAAGGTGTCAGCATGTGTGTCCAGGCCATTCACCAGAGGCAATCCGCTAACAGGCGAATACAGAGACAGTAACTGTTCATACAAGGGACATTTTAATAAGACTCAATGTTCAAATTAAAGCTAAAATTGCAAGCAGTTCCCTGGGACCCATTTGATTGATTGACCCACCGACTAATTACGTGGCATCAAGTCATTTTTGACTCCCAGCGACTGGATAGATAGAATTTTTATCCGTGATGCTTTGATTAGGGGGAGAAAATGGGTATTTTGCTTCCCCTTTCGGAATTACGGGAAACTGTTTTAACGCAACCTGAACGGATAGAATCTCAAAACGTCGATGATACAAAGTTGCACAACTCAAAGCAGTGCCTTTAGCCAACCTGGCATCCTTGGAAAGGATCCGATCATCAAAGGCACCAAGGGCTGTCAGAGCTACCTGGTGGAAGGTGTGTAAATAACAACCCCGACAACCCCAGCCGTAAATCTCGGTTGATTTTCTGGCACTCCAATCTCCTTCACGCCTATTTGCACAGACACCCGTTCACTTCAGCCTCCTTGGATCTGCATAGATAAGAACATCCGCTGGGACAACCTTGAAAATGCGATTAAAGGAGCAGCCGGGAATCGCTCCCCATCTCCAGGGCCCTGAATAGCAATAGCAATAGCAACAGCACTTAGTCTTATATACTTTTACAGCCCTCTCTAAGCGGTTTACAGAGTCAGCCTCTTTCCCCTAACAATTTGGCTCCTCATTTTGCCCACCTCAGAAGGACGGAAGGTTGAGTCAACCTTGAGCCGGTCAGGATTGAACTCCTGGCAGAGTTAGAGTGAAATATTGCATTATAATAACTGAGAAGGGGGGGGGGAGGGACAGGGGGGAAGGGAGGGAGGGTAATAGACATATCCTGCTTCACAACCCTCTCTAAGCGGTTTACAGAGTCAGCCTCTTTCCCCTAACAATCTGGGTCCTCATTTTACCCACCTCGGAAGGATGGAAGGCTGAGTCAACTTTGAACTGGTCAGGACTGAACTGCTGGCTGTGAGCAGGCTGCAATACTGCATACTAACCACTGGGAAGGGAAGGGAAGGGAAGGGAAGGGAAGGGAAGGGAAGGGAAGGGAGGGCAATAGCACAGACATATACCACTTCATAATGTTTTCAATACTGCATTCTAATCACTGTGCAGGCATGGAAAGAAGGAAAGGAAGGAAGGAAGGAAGGAAGGAAGGAAGGAAGGAAGGAAGGAAGGAAGGAAGGAAGGAAGGAAGGAAGGAAGGAAGGAAGGAAGGGCAATAGCACTTAGACTTATACACCACTTCACAGTGCTTTTACAGCCCTCTCTAATCAGTTTACAGAGTCGGCCTCTTGCCCCGCAATAATCTGGGTCCTCATTTTACCCACCTCGGAGGGACGGAAGGCTGAGTCAACCTTGTCGGCAGGGACCCAAAAGGGCCACCCAAATGGGGGAAGTGGGGCGGGCTTTGCCCCATTTTACAACTTTTCTTGCCACGGTTGTTAAAGGAACCACTTCAGCTGTGAAGTGGCTTCCCCATTGGCCTTGCTGGCCACAAGATCGCAAAAGCTGATCGCGTGATCCCAAGAGAGCCAATAGCCAAGCGCCTGAGTTTTTAATCACGTGACCTTGGGGGTGCCGCAAAAATGGTCCTAAGTCACTTTTTTCAGTGCCGTCGCAACTTTGGGCGGTGGCTAAACGAATCGCTGTAAGTCAAGGACTACCTGTACACTCCACAAATCTGGGATCTGGAGGCCAGCCGCCAAGCGGTTTGTGGTCTCTTCGCAGGTGACTCGTTGCAGCTTTCCGCTGTGGTGCGCATCCCGGCGGTTGCACATACAATGATGTTCCTTCTTCTTCTTCCCTTTTCTTCTCCCGCATCAACAAATCCCGTGCCAGGGGCTCTGACACGTTTTTAAAGCCTCTTGTGTGAAAACACATTTAACAGCTCGCAAAAGAGTGCGAGCCAGCCTCCTCGGGAGTGTGGGTGGGGAATGGGCGGCAGGCTGGTGTGCATGTGCGAAGAAGTGCAAATTCAGTCGACGCCGATGCGGCTGCTACAATTGGGGGTGGGGGGTGGGGTGGAGACGGATTTGCAAAAAAACGGGGGAAAGTGTGCCTCCTCTGTGTGCTTGCACGCCTTTGGGTGTGCGACCATGTGACACGCCGCCTCTCCCGGGACGCAAGGCTGAGTTAGAAAAGAGAAGGGGGCGTGGTCATATTTCTCGCTAAAAAAAAAAAAAAATGCACGTTTTTCTGCAAAGACTTTTTTCTTCCTCGGATTCTTCAGTCTGTCTTGCTTAACCGAAACCTTGCCGTGTGGTTTGCCCCACATGCAGAACCTGATCGGTGTCTGGTTGTGTGAATGATGGACACCGTAAACGCCACTCCAGTCAGGAGGGGTGCTGAAAAGAGTGTGTAAATTAAGAGGAATTGCACGTACAAGTGGAAGGGGTGGTGCAGCAAAGAGACTGAGGAAAAGACATTGGCCCTGCAAAGCACAGGCAGTCCTGGCTTTGCGACCACCGTTCCATCACTTAACGACGGCCACACAAGTAAGAGGCCCTAAAACTGAGTCAGTCAAAGGATGAACCACTTTACGACCGTCACAATGTACGACCATAACGGGCATGCTGCATTTTGGTCATACCTCAAGGCCTACAATTTACCAGCCTGCATTTGCTGCTGCTATGGCTTCTCAGATGGTTGGAGGAGGAGGAGGAGGTTAAATATTATATTATTTTGTCTATGGAGGTTCTCAAATCATCCAGGTTCTGGTTTGGCCTTTCTGGGAAACGTTTCGCTTCCCATCTAAGAAGCTTCTTCAGTTCACGGGAACTTCTTGGATGAGAAGCAAAATGTTTTCAAAGGAAAACCAACAAGAAAACCCAGTTGCCTTTTTGAGGGGGGAAAAAAAGCACCTTTGGGATTCTATTATTTTGCAACAGGGGCTGGCAAATAATTCGGATTTCGCCGGCGCCCCAGAGGGTCTTTTAAAAAGGCACGCGGTGGTCATAAAACACAGATCTTTTTATCGATTTTATTTTTCCCTTCTTTTAACTGGGAACTGAAGTTGTCATCCATTCCTCGCGGGTCTCTCTCAACGCGTTAAAGACGGCATGGAAGCCCCAGGGATGTTTATGGGATGCTCCAAAAGAGAGAGCTTCCTGTCCCCTCCCCTCCCCTCTCCAACCCTCTCCTCCCTTCCCGACCGACTGGCCCCCCTCTGGAGGTGCTCCAGATGTGGTGAGGAAACTGCTCGGTCTCCTTTTATCTGATGGAAGGAAGGATTTAACCGTGTAATCCTCTTATCCTTCAGCACTTCTCTTTCCCTGCCTCGCTCGACCTTGTGGTGCTTAATTACTGCTGGGGAGTGACCAGGAGTATGTTTGGCAGTGGAAGCTGGGTTGGGGAGCTCAGCTCCCTGGACTGCAGTGCATAAATGCTCCCTGCCAGCAAGAGGCAATAATCCAGAATTCTGACCGCCTCCACCTCTCCTTGGGAAAGGCTGCCAAGGGCCAACCTTCCCCCCCTTAAATAACTAAATGTTGAAGATAATGTAGGAGAGAGAGGCCACAGCAAGTAGAAACTCTTAGAAATCTTCAAAGGGAAATGTACAGGTAGTCCTCAACTTGCAGACACAATGGAGCCCAAAGCTGCCGTCGCTAAGCGAGGCGGTTAAGCGAGGTCTGCCCCGTTTTACGGCCTTTCCTGCTGCAGCTGTTAAGCGAATCGGTTGTTAAGTTAGGAATACGGTCGGGAAGTGGATCTGGCTTCCCTGTTGAAGGTCGCAAAAGGGAATCATGCAACCCCCGGGACGCTGTCACCGTCACAAATACGAGCCGGTTGCCGAGTGTCGATCATGTGACCACGGGGATGCTGCGATGGTCGTTAAGTGTGAAAAACGGTCATAAGTTCACTTTTTTTCCAGCGCTGTTCTAACTGCACTAAACGAACTGTCGCAAGTCGAGGGCTACCTGTAGGAAAATCTTGGACTTGGAAAGGTATTTATTTGTTATTTAAGCACCCGGGGGCGGGTCAAGAAGCAACCGGTGGAAACGTACCAAAGAGAGAAGCAACCGAGAACTAAGGAGAAATTTCCGGACGGTGAGAAGAACTGGTCTTCATCAGTCGCCTCCAGACTTTGCAGGTGCTCCCTCATTGGACGCTCGGACAATCCTTTGTCTTGAAGTTGTATACCAGATCTCCTGCCTGAGCAAGGGGAGGGTTGGACTAGATGACCTCCAAGCCTGTTATTCTGCATTCCGTTCTGTAAGATGATCTTCCAGAGAGCCCACCCATCAGCCTCACAGGACAGAGAGACCCCATCCCTTCCTGGCAGTGGTAGGATTCAAATATTTTTACTACAGGTTCTGTGGGCGTGGCTTGGTGGGCGTGGCTTGGCTTGGTGGGCGTGGCTTGGCTTGGCGTGGCGGGCGTGGCAGGGGAAGGATATACTGCAAAAATCCCCATTCCCTCCCCACCCCACTGACCTGCTTTCCAGCTCTGTTCTCCTGTGCAGGGCAACCAAAGAAGATCCAGCTGATCAACTGTGGGAGTGGCTTGGTGGGCGTGGTGTTCTGTGGGCGTGGCTTGGCGGGCGGGGCAGGGGAAGGATACTACAAAATCCCATTCCCTCCTCACCCCACTAACCTGCTTTCCAGCTCCATTCTCCTGTGCAGGGCAACCAAAGGAGACCCAGCCAATCAGCTGGGACTCGAGAGGCAGAGAATAGATATGGGGGCGGGGCCAGTCACAAGGCGGGATTGTCCAGTTCTCCAAACTACTCAAAATTTCTGCTATCGGTTCTTCAGAACTGGTCAGAACCTGCTGAATACCACCTCTGCTTTCTGGGCCGAAGGTGCCAAGCAGAGACAGGTGCTTCCCCTAACAGACCAATTAAACTGCCCATAATATACATACTATATATATATATATATATATATATATATATATATATATATATATATATATATTAATCAAGCGATAATGCACCTTACTTTGTTTAATTAGTGTTCTGTCAAGCGGAGGGATAATTCGAAGATGGGCCCGGTGGGATCCCTTGCCAGGGCTGGCCCCCGGCAGGCAGGCAGGCGGGCAGAAGCGATTGGCAGCAACATTTCAATTAAACTGACAGCCTCCCCTTGAGGAGAGTGTATGTGTGTATGTAAGAATGTTGACTGCCAGGCAATTAGGCCGTTGGAGGCACAAGGGGAGGCGTACCCGTGTGGATAAGTGCAACGAGGTGCCCAGGTTAAGCCATTTTGAACCTGGTGCCCGTCTGTTTAAGTTTATTTAACTTAAGCACCTGATTCGGTGATGTGGGAGATTCCCCTCTTTTATCCTCTGCACAACAACCTTGGCAGGTAAGACGGCATCGCAAGGAGAGAGGGAGAGGCACAAGGGTGACCTTGGGGCCTTGCTGGCACCCTTGTTACCGTTCCAATGTTGCAGGCGGCTTTGGCTTAAAATTTGAAAAGTATTCCAGAATCCATCGGCTCTCAGTTCTACAGAGGAGGGAGGGCAGCTTCTTAGTGAGAAAGAAGGCGGGGAGGGGATGATGGAAGGTGAAGTCCAACAAACCAGGAAGGGCACAAGCTACCAAACCATGAAAATGCAGTTGGGGCCAAGAGAGGTAGCCAGGGATTCAGGCCGGGAGAAACTGCATCCCTTATTGTCTTTTATTGATAAATGTTATTTCATTGTTTGTATAAGCAACTCAAAGCAGAGAACGTAGCTAATACTCCTTTCTCCTCCTATGATAACAGCTCTGTGAGATGGGTTAGGTAGGTAGGTAGGTAGATAGGGGTGTGTGTGGGGGAGAGAGAGAGAGAAAGAGAGAGAGAGAGATTTGTGGCTAAGGTGGGACTAGAATTCCCAGGCTTCGGTGATTGGGTCAAAGTCATGCAGCCAAACTTTCGTAGCTAAGGCAGGGCTAGAATTCACCGTCTCCTGGAGATTGGCTCAAAGTCACCCAACAGCTTTCATGCTTAAGACAGAACCAGAACTCCCAGGCTCCTGGTTTCTAGCCTGGTGCCTTCACCCAGCTTTGTGGCAAGGTGAGACTAGAACTCCCGGTGATTGGTCCAATGTTACCCAACTGGTTTTCATACCTAAGATAAGACTAGAACTCCCAGTCTCTCTGTGATTGGCCCAAAGTCATCCAATTGGCTTTCATGCCTAAGGCAAACTAGAACTCATAGTCTTCCGGTTCCTAATCTGGTGCCTTTGCCACAAGACCAAATGGGCTCCATCCTGTTCCCTTGCAGCTCATTCAGGGGGGCTGGGGGGGGGGGGGGGGCTATGGGAAACCTTGGCGCCACAACACAACGTTTTCCTTTCTCATGCTTCCGCTAGGGGCATTCTCCTTGCTTTAATGCCCGCCCAGCCTTCTGCAGCTGTGCAAGGATCCTTCCTCCTATCGTATTGCTGGGCAGGAAGGAGGGTGTTAGGCTGGCCCAGGAGTCTCCAACCTTGGCAACTTTAAACCTGGAGGACTCCAACTCCCAGAATTGCCCAGCCTTAAACCTGGTGGACTCCAACTCCCAGAATTCCCCAACCTTAAACCTGGAGGACTCCAATTCCCAGAATTCCCCAGCCTTAAACCTGGTGGACTCCAACTCCCAGAATTCCCCAGCCTTAAACCTGGCGGACTCCAACTCCCAGAATTCCCCAGCCTTAAAC
The DNA here is from genome assembly GCA_023653725.1 of Bungarus multicinctus. Lineage (NCBI taxonomy): Eukaryota > Metazoa > Chordata > Lepidosauria > Squamata > Elapidae > Bungarus > Bungarus multicinctus. The sequence continues at coordinate 7,352,023 of CM042847.1, forward strand.
CTGGTGGACTCCAACTCCCAGAATTCCCCAGCCTTAAACCTGGTGGACTCCAATTCTTAGAATTCCCTAGCCTAGGGAATTCTGGGAGTTGGAGTCCTCCAGGTTTAAAGTTGCCAAGGTTGGAGAGCCCTGGGCTAGAGAATTCTGCACCAGCTCGGGAAGCACCCTTGGCGTGTGCTTTCCTTCCATCCTCACCCCTGGCCCCTTCGGCTCAGCCCTCCCCCTGCGGCCCATCCCTCTTGGCCCCGGGGAAACGATGTGGCCCCCCAAGGCTGGGGGATAATTGTTTGTTTCACTTGAGCTGTTTTGTGGCCAGGCGAGGGTGAACCTTGTAATGAGTATGGATTTGCCAGTAAATAAGTCCCGTTGCTCTTCAGCTCTGTAATAAATGAATTTGCAGTAATCTGCCGATCCGGCAGGGTAATTGCTAGCTGTCAGCCCAAATTGATGCGGCCAGCCCTGACTCTGGCTGCGGCGGCGTGCCCTTCCTTCACGCTTGCAGTTCTCGCCTCGCCCCATCTCCCTGCACACACCCACGGGGGGCGAGCACACAAGGGGATGCTCCCTGTTTCCTGACACCCCCCCCCCAAAGCACCCACGGGGTGTGAGGCGGGTGGGAGACTTGGGTTGTCCTGAGCAGCCAAAAGGCCGAAAAGCAGACTGGGCCTAATCTGGATGGCACAAGCTACTGGGGTGGGAAGAGAAATATCTTCAAGGAAAAACAAAGGACTAGCAAAATGGAATTTTGGGATTTGGGTTTCGCCCCCCACCTCCCCTTGCCAAGGAGGATGAACCAAAGCAAGGAAAATTTTTTGCTATTTCGGGGTGCGAAGGGAAGCTGGAGAAGCAAGTGGGGGTTTTTTAAAAGTCCACCAGAGACTGCTGTATTTGGGTTAAAGATGCCGCTTCCAAGATTTATTTAAAGACTTAAAGGTTAGAGAAGCACCGGGTGAGCACAATCGTTAATTCTTAGGAAGGCCAGAAGCCGAGCTGGGCTGGAGAGAGCCCTTACCTTTTATATCTTTCCTCCTTCCTTCACCCCAGAAGTCTAGAAAACAGGGCAAGAAAATAACTTTGAAAAAGACCCAGAACCCATCGCCACTACTGCCCCTTGGTGTCACATCTGGCATCCGCATCTGGAAAGCATCCCTAACTTCCTTTCTTTTCTTCCTGATTCTTTTGGGTCACCTATCAATGGAAGCTCCTGGGGCTGTGGGGGGGGGGGGCAGCAGGGACTGCTGTGCCACTTCTCCACCCACCCACCTGGTTCATCTCAGATCAGCTTTCCGGGGTGGGGGTGTTGCATCATTTTTTTCTGGAGTACAGAAACCAAGACAAAGGAAGGAGGGAGGGAGGGAGGGAGGGAGGGAGGAAGGAAGGAAGGAAGGAAGGAAGGAAGGAAGGAAGGAAAACCAAAGGAGGGAGGGAGGAAGGGAGGGAAGGAAGGAAGGAAAAACAAGGGAGGGAGAGAGGGAAGGGAGGGAGGGTGAAAAGAAGGAGAAAGGAGGAAAAACAAGGGAGGGAGGGAAGGAAGAAGGGAGGAGGGGAGGGAAGGAAAGAAGGAAAGAAGGAAGGAGGAAAAACAAGGGAGGGAAGGAAGGAAGGAAGGAGGAAAAACAAGGGAGGGAGGGAGGGAGGGAAGGAAGGAAGGAAAGAAGGAAGGAGGAAAAACAAGGGAGGGAGGGAGGGAGGGAAGGAAAGAAGGAAAGAAGGAAGGAGGAAAAACAAAGGAGGGAGGGAGGGAGGGAAGGAAGGAAGGAAGGAAGGAAGGCATAACAGAGTTGGAAGGGACCTCAGAGGTCTTCTAGTCCAACCCCTCTACTCAAGCAGGAGACCCTATCCCATTTCAGACAAATGACTGTCCAGTCTCTTCTTAAAAACATCCAATGATGGAGCACTCTCAATTTCTGGGGGCAAGCTGTTCCACTGGTTAATTTTTAGGAAATTTCTCCTTAGTTCCAGAGGTTGCTTCTCTCTTTGGTTAAGTTTCCATCCATTGCTTCTTGTCCTGCCTTCAGGTGCTTTGAGAATAGGTGATCCCGCCTCTTTTTTGTGGCAACCCCTCCAATATTAGAAGACTGCTATCATGTCACCCCCTAATTTCTTCCCTTTCTTAGGCTAAACCTACCTGGATTGGCAATTTCATCCATTGCCATCACTGGAAGATTTTGGAATATATTTTAGTACACCTGGCCACCTTTAAGTCAAGTTTAAATGTCCCCCTTGGGATGGGCAATGGTGACAACAACCCCTTGCATTGTTGCTCAGTGAAAACCCACTTCTGTCTAATTTTGGTTAAGTTGCCCAGTTTAAACCCCGTTTCAAACCATACATTAACTGCAACGTCTCTCCTGTATGGTAGCATGCGACAGGAGGCTGTGATTGAGTCTGGCTGTCACACTATGCCACGTTTATCAAGCAGCCTTCAGCTGAAGGGGGTTGGCACCATGCTGTGTAAGCCATGGTTTACTGCAACGGTTTACCCCCAGCCTTTCTGGCACCAGGGATCAGTGTTGTGGAAGGCAATTTTCCCATGGACCAGGGTGGCTGGCTGGGGGATGGTTCCGCGTGCAAACCAGATCCCACGCAGGCCAGATAAGGTTTCGCTGGCTCATCTGCTGCTTGTGCGGCCCGGTTCCCCACAGAAGCTGGGGAAAACCCTGGTTTACTGTCCTGCTAACCCTGCTCCCTTCTCGGATGGGCTAACGCGGCAGCCCCAGCCGAGCAGAACAAATGGAGGATTCTTCATCTCGCTTTTATTTGTCCTCAAAATTGCTATTGATTCGGGTGCTCATCTGATCCCTGCTCAGTCATTTCTTTCTCTTCTGATCAGAATAAAAAAAAAAAAATGATGTCAGCTTAAACGGAAATCTTTGCCAGCGTTAAACGTGGGACTGTGGGCTGATCAACTAGCTGGCTGGTGACGAAAAGGCCTGGGTTTAGATCCTGACTTCATTGGGGGTTGGAAAGGAGGGGGGGGAGGCCAGATCTTGGCTCATGCTAGACCTAATAACCTACCTTGCAGGGTTGTTGAGAAGGTGGGAGGGAGGGAGGGAGGGAGTGTGACTGTAGGTGAGCTTGCCCCTCAACCCAATCTTGAAGGAAAGCTGAGATCAGGCCATCGATTCTCTTTAGAACCCCTGCTTGGATCGGCAACCCACCATTCCTAACTTCTAACTAGGTTGCTGCGTATTAGTAGCAAAGAGGAGTGACAAGCAAGTATTGGGAGCGCAGAACGCCAGGCAGGTCACAGGATATCTGAAGCGATATAGACTCTCCTGCTCAAGCAGGGGGTTGGACTAGATGACCTCCAAGGTCCCTTCCAACTCTAATGGTGGTGGTGGTGACAATGAAATTACAGAACTGCATCTCACTTATTTTAGCCAGGTCATGGAGGGGGGGGAATTCACTGGAGAAAGCCATTACAGGTAGTCTTCGACTTGCAGCAGTTCCTTTAGTGACTGTTCAAAGTTACTGAAGAAATTGATGTACGACTTCCTGGTCCCAGAAACTCAGAGGCTTGGCAATTGACTCGTTGTTTATGACAGTTGTAGGGTCCTGGAATCTTGTGATCCCCTTTGGCCACAAGAAACAAGAATTGGGATGCCACTTTACAACCGTGGGACTAACTTTAACAACTGCAAGGGTTCACTTAACAATGGTGGCAGAATAGCAACGGCACTTAGACTTATATACCGCTTCACGGTGCTTTTACAGCCCTCTCTAAGCGCTTTACAGAGTCGACCTCTGGCCCCCCCCAACAATCTGGCTCCTCGTTTTACCAACCTCGGAAGGACGCAACCTTGAGCCGGTCAGGATCGAACTGCTGGCAGTGGGCCGAGTTCACCTGCAATACTGCAATTCTAACCACTGAGCCGCCACAAACGTCATGGGGCAAAATTTATTTAAACAACAGTCTCGCTTAGCAGCAGAAATATCGGCCCCCGTTGTGGTTACAATTACTCCATTGTGGCAATATACGTTGGGAAGAGTTAGCGGTAAAAGAAAACCAGGCCGCCAAAGAAGACGCCATCGAAGATGACACTGGTCAGAGTGTAGTAGAACAACTCGAAGCAGCAGCTCAAGAGAGGAAGAGGTGGAGAGACCCGCGACCCGGCCCAGAGAATCGCCAAGAGTTGGACTTGACTGAATGCATGCCATTCATCATCATCACCTTCTAACCAAACCCGGAAGACGTCTTCAGTGGTCTGTTCCCCTCCCTTTCCTTCTCCCTCTCCGGCTAGCCTTCTCACCTAGGCAAACAAACCTGATCTCCTTTCCCGGCACGAGGCCAAAAGACCCCAGCTGTTTATGTCCATAACTCATTTTCACATCAATATCCTGGATAACAGGCTTTTTATTCTCCCAGGAAGTGGCCGGCTGTGACTGGGAGCGTCTCTTTTCCACCCCTCGTCCCTGTAATTCAGAAGTCTGTCTGTTCGCTACCGTCAGCAACGGGCGCTTTAGAATAGAATAGAATAGAATAGAATAGAGAATAAGGAATAGAATAGAATAGAATAGAATAGAATAGAATAGAGAATAAGGAATAGAATAGAATAGAATAGAATAGAATAGAATAGAGAATAAGGAATAGAATAGAACAATGGAATGGAAAATAGAATAGAATAGAATAGGGAATGGAATGGAATAAGGAATAGAATAGAATAGAATAGAATAGCAGAGAATAGAATAGAATAGAGAATAAGGAATAGAATAGAGAATAAGGAATTGAATAGAATAGAATAGAATAGAATAGAGAATAAGGAATAGAATAGAATAATGGAATGGAAAATAGAATAGAATAGGGAATGGAATGGAATAAGGAATAGAATAGAATAGAATAGAATAGAATAGAATAGAATAGAATAGAATAGAATAGAATAGAATAGAATAGAATAGAACAGAATAGAAAATATGGAATAGAATAGAATAGAATAGAATGGAAAATATGGAATAGAATAGAATAGAATAGAGAATAAGGAATAGAATAGAATAATGGAATGGAAAATAGAATAGAAAATAGAATAGAATAGGGAATGGAATGGAATAAGGAATAGAATAGAATAGAATAGAATAGAATAGAATAGAATAGATACAGTTGGAAGGGACCTTGGAGGTCTTCTAGTCCAACCCTCTACTCAGGCAGGAAATGTTCCAACACTCCACGTTTTTAAGAAGAGATTGGATAGACATTTGTCTGAAATGGTGTAGGGTTTCCTGCCCTATTCAGACAAATGGTTGTCCAATATGGTTCACAGGACAACCATGGCAAGAAATTTCGTAAAATGAGGCAAAATCCATTTAGCAACGATGTCCCTGAGCAATTTTGGGCTCAGTTGTGGTCGTAAGTCAAGGACTGCCTGTAATGATATTTTGGGGGGGTTCCAAAATTGAGATGTAGGCCGCCAATGTCCATATCCATCTGAGCATATTTTTAAAGAAAATTAAATGTTGGAAGGGGACAGATTCAGCTCAGCTAAGTGAGAAAGGGAGAGAAATTTAGCAACGTAAACACGAGGAAGCGAGAGAGGCCGAAATCCATGTGGATGGAGAAGCACATTGAAAATGCTCCCCGGGGAACTTGCAATTAATCCTATGCCCAGGAGGAGAGGTTTTGCACTCGGCATCTTCAAATGCAGGATTTCTTCCCGTCTCTTGCTCCATCTATAAATTATGAGGTGCATTAACTCCCGGGCACAGCACACTGAATTAAGCACTTTTGAGGTCGGACAGTATTTCCACCTCCTGGCCTAAAGCAGCAGCTTCCTAAACCAGGCGACATTTAAAAAAAATGTGTGGACTTCAACTCCCAGAATTCCCCAGCCAGCAGGCACTGGCTTAGAGCGATGAGGTTTTGGAGCTGCCTTACGCAAAGGCGTGCCAGAAACAAACCGCACATGTCTTGGGCTTATACGGAGGCCGCGGCCCTGAGGATTGTATGGACAGGGTTGGACGTTCAGAAGTTGCGGGAGCTTCATCCCTGGAAGCTTTCAAGGAGAGACGAGGTTACCATCTGTGATGACCCAAAGGGGCGTGGCACAAAGGCAACACAATCACATAAGTAAGAAAAGTCCCTTTAAATGCCTCCAAGTTTGCTCCCAATGTCCAGGTTACCTTCGGCTGGAGGAAAAAAAACTCTCCCAGGGACTGTCTTTAAATGGAGGAAATTCAGTCCGAAAACAACGTACATGCAAACTAACTAAAAATCCACACAAGCCACAAAGCTGCAGCAATTAACTGGACAGGGCAGGATAAGGAATTGCAGGCTTGAAAGGCCAACAAAACACAAACAGTTGGGAAGACACCAGGAACCCAGAGAAGCCTTGACAAACGAAGGTAACTCACCGTTTGATTCCAGCAACTTTGCTGCAGTTTGCCTTTTTAAACACTGTGTTCCCAGCTGCAGCTAATGAAGGGAATCAGGGCCCTTTCCTCCCCCGTAAGCCACACAACCCACGTTGCTCCCTTCTCCGTTCCTCCCTGTGTGCCCTAGGATGAAGAGGGAGTGCGCCTGGGTCATCCTCTGAACTCCCTCTTCCTTGTTCTATTCTTCCCTGCTCTGTCCAGCCGGATTTTGCCCTTCCCCAATTTCTTCCGCAGCCAATGGAGCCACCTTCCCTCTCCCTGTCAGCAGTTCGGCTTTACACTCCAAGTCAGATTCCGACAGGGGCATGACACCACCTGTCGGAAATGGTGTAGGGTCTCCTGCTTGGGGTGGGGTTTGGACTAGTTGACCTACAAGGTCCCTTCCAATTCTGTTAATCTGTTATCCCCTGGATGACAGCACTTAAAACTCTTTGAAATGCAATGAATCATTAAATAAGCATCTCCTAAGCCAAAAAATTAAGGCAGTCCGGCACGTAGAACCAATAAGTCCAAGTATACGGGTGGCCCTCAATTTACAGTAGTTCGTTTAGTGACCATTCAAAGTTGCAACAACACTGGGAAAGAAAGGGAATTACGATTGTTTTTACACTTATGACCATTGTAGCATCTCCATGGTCACGTGATCAGAGTTCAGCCCCTTAGCAACTGACTCGTGTTTATGATGGTTGCAGCGTCCCGGGGTCGTGCGGTCCCCTTTTGCGACCTTCTTACTGGCAAAGTCAATGGAGGAAGCCAGATTCACGTAAGGGCCGTGTTTGACTAGCTTAACAACTGCAGTGATTCACTTAACAACGGTGGGCAGAAAGGTGATGAAATGGGCAAAAACTCACTTAACAACTGTCTGGCTTAGCAATGGACATTTTGGGCTCAGTTGTAGTTGTTAAGTCGAGGACTGCCTGTACTACGGCGCTTACTCTGGGGGGAGGGAGAGAGAAACAGGGAGAGAGAAAGAGGTAGAGAGAGAGGGAGAGAGAGAGGGAGAGGGAGGGAAAGAAGGGAAGGAGAGAGAGAGAAAGAGTGAGAGAATGAGAGAGGAAGAAGGAGGGAGGGAGAGAGAGAAAGAGGGAGAGACAGAGAGAGAGGGAGAGAGGGAAGGAGGAAGAAAAAGGGAGAGAAAGAGGGAGGGACAGAAAGGGACAGAAAGAGAGAATGAGAGGAAGAGGTTGGGAGAGAGAGAGAGGGAGAAAGAGGGGGGGAGAGAGAGAGAAAGAAGGAGAAAGGGGGGGAGAGAGAGAGGAAGAGAGAGGGAGAGGGAAAGAAGGGAGGGAGGAAGAGGAAGAGGAAGGGAGACAGAGAAAGAGGGAGAGAGAGAAAGAGAAAGAGGGAGGGAGGGAGAGCCACTGTGCTATAAATTTTATGCAACTCAAGTCTTTGAATGGTGGATTGGAAAGCAAGTCCCCAAGGACGTTGCACGCAGAGGCAGGATTAGCATCCTTCAGGAAAATTGAGATGAATCTATGGTATTGTTAAGGTTTCCTTCGATGGGGTGGTTGTACTGCTGCCAAAACAGAGCAGTGAGGAGGGGAGATGTCATTTCTCCATCGGTTCTTTGTTGTCTTTTTTTCCTTTCTTATTAACCACAAACATGCATTAAAGAGGGAATGATGAAATGGCTGCACGCCACGACTTACAAACCATTTGTTTAATGGTCACTGGAAATTACAACAGCGCTGAAAAATAAAATGACCGGTCCTCACATTTAGGGCTGTTGCAAGCATCCCAACAGTCAGGGGCTCATATTCCCTTCATGGCTTTACGGTTGGGGGGGGGGGTTTCAAATATTCATTAGAACCCCACAAATTAGAACCCATTCTCTTGATCCACCCATAATAACTCTTGAGGTCAAGCAGGTATCGCGAAGAAACCCCCCCCCCCATAAAACAGCTCCGTCTCTTAAGAGTGTGTAGCAAATGAAAAAAGAAAAGAGAATATTCTTTATTTGGCCAAGGGTGATTGGACACAAGGAAAGGAAAGGAAAGGAAAGGAAAGGGAAGGGAAGGGAAGGGAAGGGAAGGGAAGGGAAGGGAAGGGAAGGGAAGGGAAGGGAAGGGAAGGGAGAAGGGGAAGGGGAAGGGGAAGGGGAAGGGAAGGGGAAGGGGAAGGGGAAGGGGAAGGAAAGAAAAGGGAAAGAAGAAAGAAAGGAAAGGAAAGGGGAAGGGGAAGGAAAGAAAAGGGAAAGAGGAAAGAAAGGAAAGGAAAGGGGAAGGGGCAGGAAAGGAAAGGAAAAGGGGAAAGAAAGGAAAAAGAAAGGAAAAAGGAAAGAGGAAGGAAAGGAAGATAGAGGAGAGGAAAAGAAGATAGAGGAGAGGAAAGGAAAGAGGGAGGGAGGGATGAAAAGGAAGGAAGGAGAGGGGAGGGAAAGGAAAGGAAAGAGGAAGGGAGAAAATGAAAGGAAAGTGGGAGGGAGGGAGGAAGAAAGGGAGAATCTGTTTAGTCAGAATACTGCCCTACTGACACAGCCAATAAAAACCAGGTCATGCTTATACTATCAACACATCTATAAACACAACTGCCTTAAGATAAGGCGGGCCTGTGTGCATTTCTCTGTCCCAGCCAGCCAATGCTAATTGTGCAGCGAAAACAGCTAGAAGCAGATCTTAATAATATTCCCATTTCCCGCGGTGGGGAACGTGTGTTTGTGTGTGGGTGGGTGGGTGGGGGTGGGTGTGGGTGTGGTGTGGAGGAACGGCAATCATTAGACTTCCCAGAATTACTACAAAGCTCATTCCCCTTTTCCAATCCCCTTGCCAGCCGTGTGTGTGTGTGTGTGTTCCTGCGCAGGCATTCGGCAATTCACCCGCCCACCCACCCGATGTAGCTGTTTGCCAATACTTCCTTCGGCAGGAGCCCCGCCACAAAAACCCTGCTAATATTAATGATAATAATAATAATAGTGAAAGGAAAATTTATACTTCCCATTAACCTCCTGCATGTGGAGGAAGCTGACTGACACAGCCAGGGCGATTACCAAAATGACATTTTGATCTGATTACATTCACCGGCTTGGCACGTCTAGGGAACTTAATCAGGCAGTTAAAAGCGAGGAGTGGAGGGGGGAGAAGAACCCCATAGAAAAAAATGGGGGGGGGGTTTGCAGAGAGAGAGGGAGAGAGAAACGGAGGAGGGAGAGAAAGGGGGAGAGAGGGAGAAGGAGAGAGGAAGAGATAGATAGGGAGAAGAGAGAGAGGGAGAGGGAGGGAGAGAGGGGGAGAGAGAGACGGAGAGGAGAGAGGGAGGGAGAGAGAGGGAGAGAGAGAGAGGGAGAGGAGAGAGGGAGGGAGAGAGAGGGAAAGAGAGGGAGAGAGGGGAGAGAGAGAGAGGGAGAGGAGAGAGGAAGGGAGAGAGGGAGAGAGAGAGAGGGAAAGAGAGAGGGAGGGAGAGAGAGAGAGAGAGAGAGGGAGAGGAGAGAGGGAGGGAAAGAGAGAGGGAGACAGAGGGAGGAGAGTGGAAGAATCCCATAGGCTTCTTGGTTAAGAATAGTACATCGGATGAGGGAGGGAGGTGAACTTATTTCAGTGCCTTAGTAACTTTGAGTGGTCACTAACCAGGCTGTTGTAAGTCAAGGACTACTTGTAAAATAACCACGGCTGGAAGACCCCAAGGAGGCTAGGATAGCTCAGCTGCCTTGTGCAGGACCAGGGGGCCCCTACGGTCAAAAGCATCAGAGGAGCAGGCTGTTGCGTCGGCCATTTTGACTTTTTTGACCTACTCCTTCCAAAAACCCGGGAGTCAAACCGCCTGCCCCATTTGAGGTCTTGTAACCTGCTCCAGCAGACAAACTGATAAGCGGGAAAGCCGCCGCTGCCGCCTGTTTTTCGCCCCCACTGGGCAGCCCACCCACCCCCGAGATGAGTTTCGGCTCGCCTTGCCAACCGGCAGCCCCGCCTGGGATGTGTGCAAACTTGTCAAGGTGCTGAGATGGGACAGGGAGGCTCGTGGCCCGGGTGGAAAGAACGATGCGATCTTGGGTTGTGGGATGCGGCGCCTTCTCAAACGGCCTGTGCAAAAAAACATGGTTCGTGTGTTTGGGGCAGTGAGGATCCGTAAACGTCCTTTTTATTTTACCATGTTGCTGAGTCAGTCAGTCCTTTAAAATGGAAGGGAAGGGAGGAATGGAATGGAATAGAATAGAATAAGGAATAGAATAGAATGGAATGGAATGGAATGGAATGGAATAGAATAGAATAGAATAGAATAGAATAGAATAGAATAGAATAGAATAGAATAAGAAATAGAATAGAATAAGGGATAGAATAAGGGATAGAATAAAATAAGGGACAGAATAGAATAGAATAAGAAATAGAATAAGAAATAGAAGCAATAGGAATAGAATGGAATAAGGAATAGAATAGAATAAGGAATAGAATAGAATAAGAAATAGAATATATAAGGAACAGAATAGAAATAGAAGCAATAGGAATAGAATGGAATAAGGAATAGAATAGAATAGAATAGAATAAGGAATAGAATAGAATAGAATAGAATAAGGAATAGAATAGAATAGAATAAGAAATAGAATAGAATAAGAAATAGAATAGAATAAGGAATAGAAGCAATAGGAATAGAATGGAATAAGGAATAGAATAGAATAGAATAGAATAGAATAAGGAACAGAATAGAATAAAGAATAGAATAAAATAGAAATAGAAGTAATAGGAATAGGAATAGAATAGAATAAGGAATAGAATAGAATAGAATAAGGAATGGAATAGAATAGAACAGAACAAAGTAGAATAGAGAGTAGAATAAAATAGAGTAGAACCAAATAGAATAGAAATAGAATAGAATGAGGAATAAAACAGAATAGAACCAAATACAACCAAATAGAAATAGAATAGAATAGATCAGAACAGAACAGAACTAGAAGACTTCCGAGGTCCCTTCCAGCTCTATTGACTACTGGATTGGTCGATTGAAATGGTACAGGGTCTCCGGCTTGAGAAAGGGGTTGGACTAGAAGACCTCCAAGGTCCCTTCCAGCTCTATTCTGACTTTCCGGATGAGCAGGAAAAAGCTCACAAAGGTTGCCCCAGTTGCCACGGTTGGTCTTTTAGCCTCCTTTGTTGGGTGAGTGAGAGTCTTCATCGACACAACCGCTCCTCACACTTACATCTGCCGCAGCATCCCCGTGGTCACGGATGAAAATTCAGGCAACTTGCCCTGTATTTATGACGGTTGTAACATCCTGGACTGATGGGGGAATCACTATTTATAACTTCCCCAGACGGAAAGCCAATGGGGGAAACTGGATTTGCTTAAATGACTGTGTGATTCCCTTAATAACGGTGACGAAAAAGATCATAAAAGCCGGCATGACTGACTTAACAACTGTTTTGCTCAACGGTGGAAATTCCGCTCCCCATTGTGGTCGTAAGTCGGGGACTGCTACCCACGATCCATTTAGAAAGCATAATGGGGTTGTAACACATCAGCCAAAGCCAAAGAAAACATTTTAAAACCAAAAGGGTAACAATAAAGTACTCAACTGAAGTACTTGAACTGTAAATTTTTACAGACAATAAAGCAACTTTTGGCTACATTCAAAGAGGCAGATTAATTCTGGCCAGCTCACAGCTACTGGACATTAAGTAAATCTGTTTGACCTGGAAAGGAAGTGAATAAAGGGGGAACTGTGCCCCCTTGATAAAATGAACAATCAAGTAACAGGTGTTTGCGGTTTTCCCACCACCCCTTTTACCGCCAGGGCAAAATCTTGAAAAAGAGGGGATTTTCCTTCCATCGAGAACAGCTGTTGACGGCGCATTAAAACAAGCTCAACTTAATGCTCTCCTAAATTTAGAAGCGGTTAAATAGATAAATCAGCTGCTCTAAAATAAGATCGGCGACTTGGAAAAAAAAAAAAAAAACACCTTTTGGAAAGAGATGACGAATCTCATGGCTTTTCTCTATCCCAGCCTGCCCCCTCCTCCCCCCCCCCGTTTTAAACTATCCATCATTGTTGGGTAACCCATTATCAATAACGTGTCCTGTGAGAGGCCGTAATTCTGCCATTTGGGCTGAACTGATCTTCTCCGAGCTCATTCAAAATTATCCATCAGTTTGAGAGTGATTCTGGCTGGGATGTTAAGCACTCTGTGCTGAGGCTTTAGCAAATGTCTTCTGCATTTTATAGCCTTAGTCATTTTATTATTGTTATTATTCTTAAAAACTGTCCAGAGAGCCCTCTGCCTCACTGCCCATAAATCAAAGTTTAGGGCCTATGTGAAGTTTGTACAGATAATCCTCGACTTATGACCAGTCGCTAAGTTATGATGGACGTCCCCGGGGATGCTTATAACCTGGATCTGGAGTTCTGACGCTCGGTCCCTCCTTAGATCAGATGACTGAAGGTTGAGTGCTCAGCAACCAACTCTTGTTTATGGACTTCTGTAGCGTCCTGTAGACATCTGTTCATATTTTCTGATTAGATTAGATTAGATTAACAGTTGGAAGGGACCTTGTAGGTCATCTAGTCCAACCCTCCACCCAAGCAGATGATTTGACTGAAAAGTAGCATTTACGTCTGACTTTCAGTGAAACCGGCCCACTGCAAATTATTGGTCTGCTAATAACCATGGGGTTCATTTAACGATTGCTGCGAAAAAAGGTTGTAAAATCATGTTGTTGGCGTAGGAGACCTGCTTTACATTTGTCACGAGTTATGACTAGTGATGGGTGTCAACTCATATGAATTCCTAGGCCTGTTTTAGTAGTTGCCATACAAAAAAAAGGGGGAGGAGGAAGGAAATCTGGAAGAGCGGTGCAGCAGTTTGGAAGCAAAAGCACATTCCTACTCTTCTCTTTAAAAGGTTGTAACTAAACTACCAGAACTTTTGCCCGCAAATATATTTAATTGGAGAACGTGAATGAGGACACCCGGCCTGTGAAGGTGCTTAATTGGGGAACCTGGTTTATGACACACCCAGGGGTGGGGATACAGTGTCACAGGGGACTGTAAATGACATATGCCAGAGTTGGCTGCATACAGGGCAGGGCCAGTATGTTGCCTCTAATGAATCCCTTTGAAGTTGGTTGAAGTTTGGCTCGAGAATCATGATTTAATTAGGGCGATTGCTGGAATCCTGACAATGGGCAGGCTTCGTTTATGATCATAACTCAAGGTGTGAATTACCTGTAGGTGTGAGTTCCACCAGGGAATAGACGAATGAGGGAAGAGGACTTTTCTTGGGTCATTCGTGAACCTTCTGCTCGCCTTTTCATACAGGTGGTCCTCGACTTGCAACTGAGCTCAGGATTTATGTTGCTAAGGAAAACTTTTTTTATGATTTTTCTTGCTACCGTTGTTAGAATAGAATATAGAATATCAGAGTTGGAAGGGACCTTGGAGGTCTTCTAGTGCTTAGGCAGGAAACCCTACACCCACTTCAGACAAATGGTTATCCAATTTCTTCTTTAAAACTTCCAGCGTTGGAGCATTCACAACTTCTGGAGGGAACCCCTACAGTTGTGAAGCTAGTCTCACGGTTGTTAAGTGAATCTAGCTTCCCCCTTGATTTTGCTTGTCAGAAGGTCGCTAAAGGGGACCACAAGATCCCGGAGATGCTACAACCGTCATAAATATGAATTAGTTGTCAGGCATCCGAATCGGCTGCAATGGTCATAACTGCAAAAAACGGTCCTGTCGCTTTTTTCAGTGCCTTTGTAACTTCGAACGGTTACTAAACAAACTGTTGTAAGTCGAGGAATACCTGTAATTGTTTTGCACTTGCAAGCCACCCAGAGTTGGCTTCTCAGTCAGAGGGGCTGCGTATAAATTTAATCCATCCATCCATCAAATAAATAAATTGCAAAGGGCTGGAAAAGAGGGCTAGGACCTGGGGCTATTTTTTGTTTCCAGTTCCCCAAAGTGGGAGGAAAATTTTTATTTTTGAACTTCCTTGCAGATTGCAGAGCGTGTGGCCTGCCTGGCTTCTCATTTGTTATCGCTGAGAAAGGACAGCAATAAATGCTCCATCTCAGCTTTTCTGGGCAGGGGGAAGAGAGGACAGTAAATAAATCACAGGCAGAGTGTCCCTTTTTTGCCTGTAGAGTTCCAAGGCCAGTTCTGGTCAGTGATGGTCAGTCAATGGAACCAGCGGCCCTTGAGAGGCAGGGATACTACTACTACTACTACTACCCTTCAAAAAGATCTTGACTCTGTGTCAGAATGGTCAAACAAGTGGCAATTTCAAACCACAACAAACAAATACTCTGTCTTACATATTGGCAAAAAAATACATATCAGAAAATAATATACAAGTTGAATGGATATGACCTTGTAGATGACCCACACTTTGTCAAGGATCTTGGAGTACTCACTCTAATGATCTAAGGGCTAGAGCTCACTGTAACAACATAGCCAAAAAGGCATGAAGAGTTGTTAACCTAATCCTGCGTAGCCTTTTCTCCGGTAATATTGTACTGCTAACTAGAGCATACAAAATATTTGCTAGACCAATTCTCGAATATAGCTCATCTGTCTGGAATCCGCACTGCTTATCGGACATTAATACTATCAAGAGAGTCCAGAGATATTTCACGAGAAGAGTCCTCCACTCCTCCATGCATAACAGAATACCTTATACTACCAGACTTCAAATTTTAGGCTTAGCTAACCTAGAATTATGCCGACTTCGGTCTAACCTAAGCGTAGTACATAAAATTATCTGCTATAATGTCCTACTCGTCAATGACTACTTGAGCTTCAACCACAACAATACACAAGCACACAACAGATATAAATTCAGGGTAAACCGCTCCAAATTCGATTGCAGGAAATACGACTTCAGCAACAGAGTGGTCCATGCTTGGAATGCACTACCTGACTCTGTGGTTTCTTCCCAAAACCCCAAACCCTTTAACCTCAGACTATCTACTGTTGACCTCACCCCATTCCTAAGAGGTCTGTAAGGGGCATGCACCAATGTGCACACCAATGGGGAAGCGCACCAATGTACCTACCGTTCCCGTCCTAATGTCCCCTTTTATTTGTACCCATTTCATGTAATCATAATCATGTTTATACTTATATCTGTTGTCTAATACATGCTCGACAAAATAAAAAAATAAAGATAATGGAGAAGGACACCAAGAGCTGTGCCGGAAACACACATTATTTGCGGGGTTGGGAACTAGTCCTCTGTGAGCTTCGGAATGTTTGCAGGCTGTATCTTCTTTATGGGTCGTCCTCGACCATTTGGCCACAATTGTGCCCAACATTTCTGTTGCTAAGCGAGACGGTGGGGAGGTGAGTTCTGCCTCCTTTTACGACCTTTCATGCCAGAGTTAAGGGGATCGCTGCGGTTGTGAAGTTAGTCACATGGTCGTTAAGTGAATTTGGCTTCCCTGTTGACTTTGCTGGCCAGGAGGTCGCTAAAAGGGATCACGCGACACCCAGGACAATGCAACCGTCATAAATATGAGTCTGTTATCAAGCGTCTGAATTTTGATCACGGGGGATGCGGCAAAGGTCGCGGGAAAAACTGTCGTAAGTCACTTTTGTCAATGCCGTTGGAACTTAGAACGGTCACTAAACAAATGGCTGTAATTCGAGAACTACATGCATACAATAGCCCTTGCCTTCCATTTCACCATGATTTGATAAATAGCTCAGAAGAAGTCTGAAGTCAGGAAAAAAAGGGGTGTAATCCTGCACCTTGGACTAAACCAACCTGTGCTAGCTGGAGGGGGGGCTTGTAGGACACAATGGGCTGCCCCCCTTGTTGCATGCAATAGCATCCTAAAGCTGTTGAGCCCCATTGACTTTCGCTCAGAAAGAAAAGCAGCCTGGGTTCGAATTCCAGAAGGGTATGGCCAGCTGATGAGAGCTAAATAACTTGAAATAGATCTATGCTAGTCTCCCTTTATTTATTTATTTTGTTGGTAAAACATAAATTGTACATAAAAAAATAGTTTATTGTGCAAAGGCTCCTGGATTGGAGGCTGAAAGGAAGCAGTATGTTCCATCCCATAATTGAGTAGACCAGGTTGCCCTGATAGACCGGTCCCACCGGAGACAAAACCCTCAGAAAGAAAGGGGGAAAAATTATCTGAGATCTTGGGGCAGAATCTGAATGTTGGGCCCAGTGGATGATAGGAACCAAATCCTGTTGTGTTCTTTTCCTTGCAATCTTCCGTTCTGTATCTGGAGAAGAGAAGGAAGCCGAGTGCCCGTCACAAGGGGATCAATTAACCATTGTTTTTCAAAAGAAGGCAGCTATTAAAGTTGTTTATATTTCGCCCTTGCAAGGTTTTCCACCTTGCCATCCAGCCTCTTGGCCAGGATGATGTTCTCGGATCCCTTGCAGACTAGACACTTGCGTTCACACGTGGCAGGCCGGGATAGTTCTAATCTAGGTTAAGCATCCTGGCCAAACCTAGTCTGTGAGCGAATCTCCTTCAAATTATGCTGCAGAAGCCAGGAATCGGGAGGCTGGGGAGAGGTTTGCGTCATTGGTCTCAATGGGTTCATGGTTGGCAATCACTGTTGGCTTTTTATTCCGCTAATAATTTTGTTGTAGTGCATTGTCAGCTGCCCCAGAGTTGCATTTATGATAGCAGAGTTCCAATATTTGAGGGACTGCCACAAAGAAGAGGGAATCAAGCTATTCTCCAAAGCACCTGAAGCAGGGGTGGGATTCTACCGGTTTGCACCTATTCGCTAGAACCGGTTGTTAACATTCTAAGCAGTTCACAGAACGGGTTGTTAGAAGAAATTACTGGCCTAATCCTGTAAGGAAGGCAGGAAGGAAACATTCTGGTGTTGCTTACAGAAACTGCCTTTCCGTTAACCCTGATTACATTCTTGGCAGGACTAGACTTCCTGTCTCAGGAACCTCTCTGGAGTTTTTTCCCCTCCTTTGCTGGTACTTTGCTTGTGTGGAGTGACCATTCAAAGTTACAATGGCACTGAAAAAAGGGACTTATGACCCTTTTTCACACTTACGACTGTTGCAGCATCCCCACAGTCATGAGAGGCCAGGAGAGGAGATGCGTGCCTCGATGTGAGTGATATTGAGTTGGCCACTCCCAGCCAATAACATGACCACCAAGCCACACCCACCAACTAAGCCACGCCCACCAACTAAGCCACGCCCACAGAACCAGATGTTAAAAAATTTGAATCCCACCCCTACCTGAAGGCAGGATAAGAAGCAATGGAGAGAAACCAAGCAAAGAGAGAAGCAACCTGGAACTAAAGAGAAATTTCCTGACAGTGAGAATAATTTACCAGTGGAACTGTTTGCCACCAGAAGTTGTGGGTGCTCCAACACTGGAAGGTTTTAAGAAGAGATTGGACAACCATTTGTCTGGAATGAGATAGGGTCTCTTGCCTGAGCCAGGGGTTGGACTGGAAGACCTCTAAGCACCCTTCCAAAGCTGTTATAGAATAGAATAGAATAGAATAGAATAGAATAGAATAGAATAGAATAGAATAGAATAACTTTATTGGCCAAGTGTGATTGGACACACAAGGAATTTCTCTTGGTGTAAATACTTTCAGTATACATAAAGAAGGAACATTCGTTAAGAATCAAGAATCATAATGTACAACACTTAATGATAGTCATAGGGTACAATCAACATCAAATCATACTAGGAAACAGAGGATACAAGCAACAAAGTTATAGTCACAAGTGGGAGGGAATGGGTGATAAGGAGTGATGAGAAGATTAACAGTAATAATAGTGTACACTTTGTAAATAGTTGAACAGTGTTGAGGAAATTATTTGTTTAGCAGAGTGATGGCTTTTGGGAAAAAACTGTTCTTGTGTCTAGTTGTTCTGGTATGCAGTGCTCTATAGTGTCATTTTGAGGGAAGGAGTTGAAACAGTTTATGTCCAGGACATGAGGGGTCTGTAAATATTTTCACAGCCCTCTTTTTGACTTGTGCAGTGTACAGGTCCTCGATTGAAGGCAGGTGGGTAGTAATTGTTTTTTCTGCAGTCCTAATTATCCTCTGAAGTCTGTGTCTGTCCTGTTGGGTTGCAGAACCAAACCAGACAGTAATAGAGGTGCAGATGATAGACTCAATAATTCCTCTGTAGAACTGGATCAGCAGCTCCTTGGGCACTTTGAGCTTTATTATTTTTTTTTATTTTTTTATTCTGTTATTTGCAAGAAGGGTGTCTGTATGCATTGATTAAAGACGTATATGCAGGGGTGGCCAAGTAAGGCTTTGTGTTCTGGATATGGGGGGAAAAAAAACCACAAACAGTTATCCAGTAGGGAACCTCACCACCGTTCTAAAGCGATGCCTGAGAGAATGGGGTTTGAAAGGGGTAGGGGAGTGGGCGATTAAAAGTATGCACGGATGCTTTGCGATTGTCTTTTGGTGCTCTCCTGTGGTTTGTCACGGAACGGCACCCCCGCTGTGACAGGTGCGCGTGAGCCTCCCGAATCGATTCACTCGTTGAAACGTTATCTCGTATCTGAACCGCGTAGACATCATCGCTTTCTGTAGCTTTGTTCCTAGTGGGCACCTGAACCACCGTGCATCTGCAATCTCCACCTGTCCAAATCCTACACCCCTGTTATCAGTGTACAGGTGTGCTTAGGTTACCACCAGGGCACAGATGTGCGTGAAAAGAAAGGCATGGAAAATGCAGCTGAGCCTGGTGGGTTTTCCTCGAATGGAAGCGTATTTTTCACAAGCTTTTTTTCCCTCTCGATGCGTGGCTGTTTCCTTTTCTTTCTTTTTTTTAAATCCCCCTAGGATGTGTACATTTGGGGACACCATTTCCTCTCATGTATGCATCCAGAAAAAGGGCACTGTAAAAATCAAACCCTGATGATCTCCTGGCTTGTTTTGTTGTTGTTGTTTTTTTGCACGATGAAAATGCCAGTTGTGGTGGCATGCCTTACAAACCAAATAAATCCCTGCGCCGTTTTTAACCCAGCCGGTCAGAAAGCCTCAGGAAACTATGGCCCTATTTACAACCCAACCACAGGCAGTCCCCAATTTACATCCTTTGCTTCAGTGACTGTCGTAAATTTTAGCAGCACTGGAAAAAAAAAAAAAAAGATGGCTTATAAACGGTCTGTCGCCGCGTGCTCAAAATCCGGGCCTTTTATGACACTGAATTGGGTCATAGGCGATCATCACTGCTAACAACCTTGATAAGGGAGGCCGAGACAGTTCAAAGTGGTCTCTTGGGTAGGTCTGCACTGGGCTAGGCTTGAGAAGGTTAACAACCTCTCTTCTCGCTCTTGGCAAGTCCTGGAGGCGATCGATCGATCGATTGACACAGGGCAGGAGGGAAGGTGTCTCCGGGATCTCTCATTTGGGCACACCCCACCCTTGCACCAGCCCCCCAAATCTCGCTCCGTATAACGACGTCTCCCTTGCACCAGCCGAGGGGCTATTTGCGAGACCGGCTGTTCTGCGTGACGGAGAGCTGATTTCCTTCCCCTTTCCAGAGAAGCTACCGGCTCCCTGCCTTGAATGGTAAACAGGCAGCGTCAAGAGACTCTCTCTCTGTGTGTGTGTGTGTGTGTGTGTGTGTGCAGCTGGTAGAATCTGAAACACCTCGCTTGCAAAGCAAGGGACTCCGGTTGAGAGAAGGTTGGGAAACGGCAGTCTATTAGACCTCCATCCTTCCTTCCTAAAGTGGCGTTAGAAACCGGATGGAGGGGAAAAAACCCACAACGCACAGGTGGAAAGCCTGCAGGGGTTCCCAACAGCCTGGAGCAAGTCCCTTCCCGGGTTTTTTTTGTTCCCCCAAACGAGATGGTCCTCAATAGGCCAAGCCAGAGACCCCAAGAGGAGGAGGAAGAGGTGACGATGAGGATGGCTGAAACGGGGGTGCGGGGGGGGGGGTGTTTTCAGCTGCCGAGGCAGCCAGGAGTGCTCCGAAGTCACCTCTTCCAATTTGGAAGCCTCCAGAAATTAGAACGGGGCTGGGAAGGAAGCGGTGGTTGAGATGATGCTGCGTGTGCATTTTCAGAGAGTGTCAAAGCTTGTATGTGTCATGCTGGGGGGGGGGGGAGGGGGGGGCAAAGACAACGTTGCCATGCTCCATTTCTAAGACGTTTTAAAAGAGGGATGCGCTCTTTCGTTTCCTAATCTCAAAATAGCGGAACAGAAGAATACCAGAGTTGGAAGGGACCCTGGAGGTCTTCTAGTCCAACCCCCTGCTCAGGCCGGAGACCCTATATACCATTTCAGACAAATGGTTGTCCAATCTCTTCTTAAAAGCCTCCAGTGAAGGAGCACCCACAACTTCCAAAGGCAATTTGTTCCACTGGTTAATGTTTAGGAAATTTCTCCTTAGTTCTAGGTTGCTTCTCTCCTTGATTAGTTTCCATCAGTTGCTTCTTGGCCTGCTTTCAGATGCTTTGGATAACAGGTTGACCCCGTCCTCTTCTTTGTAGCAACCCCTGAGATATTGGAAGGCTGCTCCTTTAAGTCCTCCGGCTGCCAGAGCAGATCTGCCTTCCCAAAAAGTGGCTAATTTTTGGGCAACTTGATGAAGGAAGCAGAGAAACCAGGGGTATAAACTGGAAAAATTTGCAGAGGACACAATATAGATAAAATAGCCATTAAGGGCATCAAATCCACCATCTCCAGGCGAAAGAGAAAATATTCCATATGTTGTTGGAACTGAACTACTGTAGCTAACCACCTATCTACTTACAACCATTTGTTGAGTGACCTGTCATGCCCCTGTCGGAGTCTGAATCGGAGGAAGACGAACAGGTGACATAGGGAGTGGGAGTCTGGCTCCGTTAGCTGGGGAGGAAACTGGGGAAGGGCAAAGTCTGACTGGGCAGAGCAGGGGAGAGGTAGAACAAGGAAGAGGGAATTCAGAAGAAGATCCAGGCCCACCCCCTCTTCTTCCTAGGGCACGCAGGGAGGAATGGAGAAGGGAGCAACGTGGGTTGCGTGGCTTACGGGGGAGGAAAGAGCCCTGATTCCCTTCATTAGCCACAGCTGGGAAGGGAGTTTAAAAGAGATGCAAGCTGAGTGCGGCAGTTACTGGGAGCAAACGTGACTTTATCTTGTGTTGACTTTAGTTATCTGCGTTCCTGGCATCCTCCCAACCGTGTTGAGTTATTGCCTTCACGTCTGGAATTCCTCCTCCTGCCCTGCCAAACTAATTACCTCATTTTGCCTTGTTTGGACTTTAAGTTACAGTTTTTGTTGACCACGTTTTGGACTCAATTCCCTGTAGCCAAAGGCTGTTCCTGGGAGAGTTCTCTCCAGCCCAGAAGGTAACCAGGACACTGGGGGCAAAGTTGGAGCGAATAAAGGGACTTCTGCGGATTATCTGATGGTGTTGCCTTTGTGCCAGCCCCTTTGGGTCATCACAGACCATTTGAAGTGCTGAAAAAAGTGACTTATGACCGTTTTTCACACTTATGACCGTTGCAGCATTGCCCATGGTCATGCGATCAAAATTCAGCCACTTGGCAACTGGCTCGTATTTATAACAGTTACACTGTCCCAGGATCACGTGATCCCCTTTAGTGACCTTCTGACAAGCAAAGTCAATGGGGAAACTAGATTCATTTTACAACCATGGTTCTAACTTAACAACCACACTGATTCACTTAACAACGGAGGCAAAAAAAAAAGTTGTAAAATGTGACAAAACTCACTTATCAATTGTCTTTCTTGGCAAATTTTGGGATCGATTGTGGTCATAAGTTGATGATTATATGTATACACAATTCATGCTCTCAACAGGAAATGGGGGTACCATGTACTCCTCCATACTTCTCAGATGCAGGAGGTGGGTGGGTGAAGGGCAAGCTGCAAAGGTGGCTGAGCTGGTAGGCATATGGCTCATGCATGGTACGTGAGCAGCTGGAATATGCCAGCGCCTGACAGCTGTGGAGGTCAAGGAAGGTGAAGAGCCCTCAGAGCAATGCTGTGAAATGGAGGTGCTGATTTAATTGGAAGATACAGCCCAATTCACTGCACAGAGTTGCCTTCTGAGTGCAGGCACTGAACAGAACAGAATAACAGAGTTGGAAGGGACCTTGGAGGTCTTCTAGTCCAACCCCCTGCTCAAGCAGGAGACCCTATGCCATTTCAGACAAGTGGCTGTCCAGTCTCTTCTTAAAAATCTTCCGGCGATGGAGCACCCACAAGTTCTGGTGGCAAGCTGTTCCACTGGTTAATTGTCTTCACTATTAGAGGAAATTTCTTCTTAATTCCAGATTGTTTCTCTCCTTGGTTAGTTTCCATCTATTGCTTCTTTTCCTGCCTTTGGGTGCTTTTGTTATGGTAATAATACACAATAAGCCACCTAGGGCAGGGGTCCCTAACCCAGTCCGTGGACTGGCACAGGTCCGCAGTCTGGTCTGTGCAAACAAGTGAAGCCCCATCCAGGGGATACAGGTAGCACATGAAATCACGCTGCCTCCAGAACTCTCTCCATGGAACTGGTCCCTGGTGTCTATAAGATAGACAGAAAATAAGATAGGTAGGTAGGTAGGTAGGTAGGCAGGCAGGCAGGCAGGCAAGGATAGATAGTGATAGAAGTTAGATAGATAGTAGATAGAGATAAAAAGAATAGAGACAGAGATAGGTAGATAAATAATAGATGATAGATAATAGAGATAGAGATAAACAGAATATAGAGATAGATATAAAAAGATAAAGAGATAGCGATAGATAAGATAGAGAGAGAGAGAGAGAGAGGGAGAGAGAGAGATAGAGATAGAGATAGACAGGCAGGCAGGCAGGCAGAGATAGTTAGTGATAGAAATTAGATAGACAGATAATAAATAGAGATAAAAAGAATAAAAATACAGATATAGATAGATAATAGAGATAAACAGAATATAGTTAGAGATAGATAAGAGATAGAGATGATAGAGATAAATAAATACACACACACACAGATATGATAGAGATAAATAGAATATAGATAAAGATAGAGATAGAGATGAGATAGGTAGAGATAGATGAGAAATACAGTACAATAAAACAAAATAAAAAATAAAATAAAAAATAAAATAAATTTGCATCTCTGCTTATTGAGAAGGTAACCGAAGTACTG
Organism: Bungarus multicinctus; assembly: GCA_023653725.1. Taxonomy (NCBI): domain Eukaryota; kingdom Metazoa; phylum Chordata; class Lepidosauria; order Squamata; family Elapidae; genus Bungarus; species Bungarus multicinctus. Next base: position 7,375,419 of record CM042847.1, read on the forward strand.
AACACTGAGGCATTTCGAAGCAGCAGCTCTTAAGAGTCTGTCCCGGCTTGCCTCTGTGGCCTTATCTGTCAAATACACTTGAAATCTAATCTGGAGATAGGAGGGGGAAACGATTTTCAGAGCCTGGCTTTGCATTTTGAGAGGGGACCTTTACAGATTCCGCATCCATCAGCCGGAGGGAATAAGGTCAGCATGCCTGCCAACTCTGTGCGGCACATCAGAACGGCGCCGTGGTTCACGAGAGCGGTAAACAAGAGTGGTATCCAGGTCCCGCTCTCCTGGCACGGCAGGACGTGAGATGGAAACGAAATGAAACGCCAAACAAGAGGGAAGCGTCTTGGGCAACCTGCGACGCGGGTGCCAAATTGATCTGAATTGATCCGTGTCCCGGTTAGGCCGCAGGCAACCTTGGCATTGATAGACTTGCTTGATTTATAAGCTACCATCTGGGGGCAGATGGAGTGGATCTTGAAACTGACCCCGTGCAGGCGGAAAAATAAACACAGAGAAGATAAGAAGGAAAAAAAAAATAAGACGAAGAAACACATCGAACTTCAAAGGCCGGGTTTAAGAGGAGGATCGTGGGAGATCCTCCCAAGGTGGAGAATCCGGTGGCCAAGGTCACCTCTGTATGGATGTAGCTTCCTTGTCTGGAGCTTAAGATCACCAGGCAATGTTGTAAGTGTGATGGGACTTTCGTTCTGACACATGTCAGGAGAAGCGGATTAGAACGCACTATGTTGGTTTCCTGACCATCAACACGCATGAGTTTGATCCTCAGTGTTTGTCCTGAAAAGGGCCACACTCTATTTCTGGAACATAGGAAGGTGGCTTGACGTTCTCCAGATGGTTTGCTCTTGGTCCATGGTTCTGCTGCAAAGAACCGTGAGAATTGTAGGACCGGCTACACTAAATTGGGGAAGGGGAACAATTAACCAAATAAGGACATTAGCCATCCTGCTGCACAACTGCAAAGAAATTCTCTTTTGCTTTCATTCCTCTGTCCAAGGATGGGTGGGACATCTAAGTATCGAATGGCAGGTTTGGGGGCATCCTGGGAAATCGGCACGCAGGCACCAATTTGACTCCCAAAGTTGAGCAGAATAACAGGATAATAGAAGGAAGGACCTTGGGAGAGCTTTTAGTCCAACCACCTTTCAAACAGGAGACCCTTTCAGACAAACGGCCGTTCAGATTCTTTTTACAAAACCTCCAATATTGGAGCAGCCACAACTTCTACAGGCAAGTTGTTCCACTGGTTCATTGTTCTCACTGTCAGGAAATTCCTCCTTAGTTCTAGGTTGCTTCTCTCCTTGATTAGCTTCCATCCATTGCTTCTTGTCCTGCCTTTGGGTGCTTTGGAGAATAAGTTGACCCCCTCTTCTTTGTAGCAGCCCCTCAAATATTGGAAGATTGCTGTCACTCCTGGTCCTTCTTTTCACTGAACTAGACATATCCATATTCCTGCAACTGTTCTTTACATGTTTTAGCCTCCAGTCCCTTAATCATCTTTGTTGCTTCTCTCTGCACTCTTTGTAGAATCTCAACATCTTTTTTACATCGTGGTGACCGAAACTGGGTGCGGTATTCCAAATGTGGTCTCACCAAGCCGTTATAAAGTGGCACTGACACTTCACGTTGTCGTGATTCTACTCCTCTGCTTTATCCCACTGAGCTCCTGTTAGTATCAGTGGTGTGCTGGCAAGGAGTGAAGCCAAAATCATTCCTGAGCCTAGAAATCTACAAACTGTCCTCCGGCTGGATGGTTCAGAGACTCCCCACGTGAACTATTTCCACTTCTCAAAGCAACAGGAATTTAATAGGGTAACAGGAAGGCCGGAAGATTAATAGGTGGGCATTCCCAGCTGGATCAAGACAGCAGTCAGCAATGTAAGCTAGCCATGTAAGTAAGATGGATAGCTCAGAAAGGATGCTGAGAATCTGTTCTGCGATTCACAACTGTTTGCACTGAGAATTAAGGAGAGGGTTGAGCTAGAAAGAGGTGAGGAGGGGTAACGGTGTTGTGGGCTGTCTCGTATCTCATCAGTTTGGGGTGAAACATCAGGGAGAAAGCACTAAACTCAGCTAGGGTAGTCACTGCTCACCCAAATGAAACTCGCTTGGTGCCTGCCCTGTGATTTCCCCCCCGCCCCCATGATCAGCTAAAGCCATTCTTCTCTTTTGCCCCTATGCTCGCTAAGATTTCCCCTATCCCGGATGCATTGGACAAGTGCATGGAATATGCTGGCCAAGGAATTCTGGGAGTTGGAGTCCACCCATCTTAAAACAGCTTGCTAGGGAAATCTGGAAGTTGACATCTAACCATCTTAAAGCACGTTGGCTGGGGAATTCTGGGAGTCAAGCCATCTTAAAGTCGCCAACTTTGGCACAGGGTCCCTGGCCTCAGATTCATACAAGTGAGGCATCTTGTAATTCTGGTTGAGGAGGTAGGTTTAAATCCTAGGCGCATTTGGCCTTTTCCACGGTATAGGACTGGAGATATTTTGCTATTTGTTTACTTGGTCCCTGTCTTATTATTTGGGTCTGACGTAATCCTGTGCGCGGATTTTTTTCCCCCTAAAATGAAATGAGGGGTGGGAGAAGGAATAACCACCATGCTGCTGTAAAGAGAGGTAAAAAGAGATTAAGGATGAAATGTAGACCGTGCCGGCAAGCTCATTAAGAGAATCAAAATAATTGGCATGAGACAGGAAAGCAGAGATTTCTGCTGAAGAGAACATCAGGAGAAACGTACTTGATGCTACCAATGATTTCATCACTTATTTGGAGCAGCATTTTTGGGCAACATCTTTTTCTCCAGCCCTTGAAACTCACTCCAAACCCCACTATTTAACAGAACAGAGTTGGAAGGGACCTTGGAGGTCTTCTAGTCCAACTCCCTGATCAAGCAGGAGACCCTATACCATTTCAGAAAAAATGGCTGTCCGATCTCCTCTTGAAAACTTTCAGTGATGGAGCATCCACAACTTCTAGTGGCAAGCCGTTCCAACTGGTTAATTGTTCTCACTGCCAAGAAATTGGTTCTCTCCTTGATTAATTTCCATCCATTATTTCTTGTCCTGCCTTCAGGTGTTTTAGGGAATAGTTTGGCCCCTGCTTCTTTGTGGCAGCCCCTCAAATAGTGGAAGACTGCCCTGTAGCCCTGGAAAACATCTGACTGTATACAGGTGGCCCTCGAGTTACGACTACAATTAGGACCAGAATTTCCATGGCTAAGCAAGGCAGACGTTAAGTGAGTTGTGACCAGTTTTGCAACTTTTCATGTCATGGTTGTTAAGTGAATCATGCAGACATTAAACAAATCTGGCTTCCCTCACTAACTTGGCTTGCTGGAAGCCAGCTGGGAAGGTCGCAAATGGTGGGTCACATGACACCCCCCCCCCCCAACCAGGTTATTGCAACAGTGTGAGGACAATTGTTAAGTCCCTTTTTCCAGCGCCGTTGCAACTTCGAACGGTTGCTAAACGAACGGTTTGAAAATCGAGGACCAGCTGTGTAGAAAAGCTCTTTTTTGTGCACAGCCTTGAAAGACAGCAGCCATAAATAAGAGGCAAGGATGCGCAGAGTATAGAAACGCCTGCGTTTGCACACAAATTGCAAGGCTCTGTGGGTGTGTATGTGCATCGGAGGTTGGTGTGGGATTGAGATAGCTACCAACAATAAAAAGAAATTGGTGAAGAAGACTTAATACGATTAAGATGCTTCTGTTCCTTTGTATGCAGTTCCTTTCCCTGTAGGTAGAGATGACTTCAATCCTTGCTAGTTTTTAGTCAACAAGCAACACCAGTTTTGCTCCAGTGTGCATTTAAGCAAGATTAGCTCGGTTTGATGAGCACCAGCGAGGTTCATAAACTCTTCTTAATAGTATCGTATTACTTGGAAGATTACCACTATTTCCATAAGACAAAATCTGTTTTTGTCTTATGCGCTTGAATTCTTTCTTTCTTTCTTTTTTTTTATACTCACCCAGAGTTCAAATTATGAATACCATAATAATAAATATTCTTTAAACTACCGGTACTCCATGATTTACAACAGGTCCCTGAATGATCATTCTATGGTGGAGCCTCCCCATCAAAGGAAGAAGTGGCTTAACAATCATCACAGACTGCCACAGTAATGGGTGGAATCCTTTATGGTCGTACGGGTATCAATGCCATTCTGTATTTTATTTTGCAATTTCTTTGTTCTAATTGATCAGATCCTAACTGTTAGAATCTCAACAACCCCTTTGACCAGAGGTCTCCAAACTTGGCAACTGTAAGACTTGTGGACTTCAACTCCCATAATTCTCCAGCCAGCATAATTCTGGGAATTGAAGTCCACAAGTCTTACAGTTGCCATGTTTGGGGACTTGCTTTTGACAGATGAGCTTTAGCAAGTATTAAATTCAACATAAGTTAGCACAGCTGTACCTTCTCCTAGTGGTTTACAAACCTGAATACTTCTTATGCTTTTATCTATAATTATGTATCTATAACGTACAGACTATTGATAGCAATTTTAGAGGTCTCTCCCAGGTTTTAATCCCTGGACTTCGCAGTTTTATGTTATTAATTTTATTTTAACTTTATTCTATCAATATGACTTTTTAAAAAAAACGTTTACTTCCGTCTTGGAGTGACTGCTATTACTTTTATAATGGGTGACCACAGAACTAAACAAACAAGAACAACAAAATTAATATTACTGCCTTCAGAAGTTGTGGGTTCTCCAAACACAGGAGGCTTTTAAGAAGAGACTGGACAACATTTGTCCCAAATGGTATAGGGTGTCCTGCTTGAGCAGGGGGTTGGACTAGAAGACCTCCAAGGTCCCTTCTGACTCTGTTGTTCTGCTACACTGTCATTGTCATGGAATGCATTGGAGCTGCAGCGGTGCCATTCGCTCTAATCTTTTGCCCTATAACAAAACTTGCAGCAGCTGAAAAGGAGGCTTATATCCCCTTCATAGCCCCATAAATTGGCCTAAAAAAACTTTGTCAAACCTGCTCTGACGGTTACATGATTCCATGCTGATAAGTGCTAAAAGCATGAATTAAAGTCTACAGGAAGGAGTCCTTCAGGGGAATTTCTCAGACTTTACCAAGAAAGGCTGTTTCTCCTGAACGATTAAAAACGGTGGGTTGGAACAGTCCTCTGGCACTACCAAATCTTGGAACTAAGAATACTGAGGACTAGAAGCTTGTACCCAAGGTTTGCCTGGCTCAGAGGCCTAATCCGAAGGGTGAAACTGGATGATCTTTTGATCTTTAGAAGACTGTTGCTTTTTAATGATTTCCCATCACCACCACTGCCCCAAAGGTTTCCCTGCTTCCTCTGCTCTGTCTGAAGCCCCCCCTCCCCATTTCCCAATGTCAAGTGTTTGCAAGAGGGGAGCGTTGGGCAAGGACAATATAATAAAAAAAAGAGAGTAATTAATCTTGTTGAAGAGCAGGGCTGCCACTACGTGCATCCCGTCACCCAGATTGCATTTTAACTTCGCTCATAAATCTCCTGAAAACTCCCCTTCCCAACAACCAGCGGTGCCAGCCTACAGCGTCCTTGAGACTCTGGGGGGGGGGGGAGATGGGGGCGGAGGGGAGACCCAGGATGGGTGAGAACTCAGGAGCCCCAGGGCCCCGTTCCTCTTGGCAGGGCAGAGGGCCAAAGGGGTGAGGGTGGACATCGGATGGCCAGCTGCGAAGGCGGGACGCGGAGGGGAGGCTGACCTCGCTTGTAATCATGCCTGCATCCAGCTGCTAACTCCCTACAACCTGGATGCAGTCCAGCTCAGGTAATTAAAATCTGGCGCCTTTCATCTCTGCAATGGTTCCCTGCGAGGCTTCAGGTATAGCAGCCCAAGCTGGCTTGCTTTGCCTCGGGGGTCCCGTCCCTGTGATAAAAGGAGAGCTTAAACATCCCCTCAGAGGCAGCAGATGCTGCTGTTTGTGTGTGGGGGGGGGCATTCAGCCCCTCCTGTTAGAAACCACCCTAGCTCTTTTGCAGCTTGGGGGGCTGAACTCTGCAAAGGCCAGTAGAAAAGAAAGAGAAGAGAGAAAAACCTGGGAGACTGTCTATTTGTTTAGACCCACACATACACTTGTGGCATTTCAGTCCTTCCTGCCGAGGAGTTCAGGTCGGTGACTTGGCAAAGACGGCAAAGCCCGGCGTCTGAGAACTCGCCGTGCTCAGATCGGGGCTTCCTGGGCAAGGCCTGGAGTGCCAGCGGCTGTCTGTTTGAACAAGCTGGGCAGAGATGCCCGTGGCGGGCCGTGGAGGGCAGTGCCCATCCCTTGGCCACTCTAAAACCCCATCTTCCAGCTGGCACCTTTTGCGCCTGGTGCCAGGATGGGCGGGGGGGGGGGGTGTCTCACTTTTGGAGTTTGGATTGCATCCCTTTATCTAGATGTCTGTGGAGATTCTCGATCATCCAGGTCGTGATTGTCCCAAAAGTGCTTTCTCAAAAGGCAACTGGACTTTCTTGGAAAGGTTTCACTTCTCATCCATTCTTCTCATCCAAGGAAGTTTCTTCGGTTCTGCAATTCTGAACTGAAAAAGCTTCTTGGGTGAGAAGGGAAACGTTTTCAAGGGGGGGGAAAAAAAAACACAAGAAAATCCAGTTGCCGTTTGGAAAAGCAGTTTAGCACCTCTAGGAGCCCTGACTTCTGATCCAGGCTGGAGATCTTAGCTGCCGCCACTTCTAGACCGCGGGAATTTTCCAAGGGACCAGACCTTCCTGAGATCTTCCTGAGATAAAGGCCAAAGGGCCCCATTGAACTTCAGCAGAGATACGATGCCCCATCTTGCGGCTCCAAGGGCCTTGAAAGCTGGAACAGACCCAGCCCAGGAGCGTGGCAAAGCCCGTGTGGGAACTGACGTGCCCGGGACCGACCCATCGTAAGATGGCTTTCCTTTCCAAGGGAAAGTTGCCTGGAGCCGAGGAGGCCTCCGTGACTCAGCCCTTGCGCAAGGGACGTGCCAGGGCCGGCAGGGAAATGCGCGGTCGAGACGCAGTTGGGAAACGAGTCGTAACAGTGCAGCGAGAAGGCAAGGCCAAGGCCACAGACAGCTTAGTCAGGAGGTCAGTTCCTGAGAGGGGCAAGGCAAAGCGAAGCCTGGAAAAAGAGGTCCGCTTCAGAATATCTACACCAGCGTTTTTCAGCCTTGGCGACTTTAAAGACGGGCGGACTTCAACTCCCAGAATTCCCCAGCCAGCCTGCTTTAAAGATGGGTGGACTTCAACTCCCAGAAACCCACTTGGTCCCATCCTCATCCACTCTCTTCCCCTTCTTCCCCTCCTCCTCCAACCCGCCAACCTGACCAATGTGCTCCTCAGAATAACGGAATGGACAACCTTGGTTTTATTATCCCCATGACTGTCAACCCCATTTCTTCCATTTTAAAAGCAATTATTTGGAAAGGGTTTCAAATGCCGAATTGGTGCAACGTTTTTACAGGGCAGTGCTGGGAACTCTGCATGGGGTGACATCTGGTTTTTTTCCTCTGGGTAACAGCTCCCCCCATCTCCCTGTGCTCATCTTTCCCATGGGAAAAAAAACACCCCTTTCTAATGTTGCTTTAAGGTCCTAGTTCACACCCTGCCTGGCAATAACAAACAGTACAGCCCACAATCCCAGTCTCAGCAGTTACAAAAAGTGTAGAGCAGCCATATTGGTGGTGGTGGTAGTGAGGAAGGGAGGGAGGGAGGGAGGGAGGGAGGGAGGGAGGAAGGAAGGAAGGAAGGAAGGAAGGAAGGAAGGAAGGAAGGAAGGAAGGAAGGAAGGAAGGAAGGAAGATCTTGATGAGGAAGGGAAGGGGGAAGGAATGTGTGTTGATTTTGAAGAAGGAAGGAAAGAAAGAAGGAAGGAAGGAAGGAAGGAAGGAAGGAAGGAAGGAAGGAAGGAAGGAAGGAAGGAAGGAAGGAAGGAAGGAAGGAAGGAAGGAAGGAAGGAAGGAAGGAAGATCAGGAGAAACATAGAGCATAATTGCCCATGCAGATTCTCAATCATTCAGGTTCATGGTTATCCCAAAAGTCTTTTTTCCAAAAGTCAACTGGATTTTCTTGGGTTCTTCCTGTAAAAACGTTTCGCTTCTCATCCAAGAAGCTTATTCAGTTCTGAGGATTGTAAGTTAAAATTGGAAGCTGCCCTGGGTTACTCTGTGGTAAGCAGGGCGGCCAATACATTGTACAAACATACAAATAAATAAATAAACTGAAGAAGGAAAAACAAAACCAAAGAAGGAAAGAAAAAACGAAAAAACAAGTAAGTCCAGTTGCATTTTGGAAAAAAGCACCTTTGGGATAGAGCAGAATTCTGATGTTGGGACTAAAGACCAAAAGGGAGTTTTATTTTACAGCACTGGCAAAATTGAGATCAGTTAGTGGGGTGGGTGTCACCAGTGACCATATCCAGAATCAACTCATGGCAAATCAAGGGAAGAGAGTTGGGGGCGGGGGATATTGGGCAGGGGGCACCAGGGCAGGCCTAGAACTTCCCAGCAGGCTGGTGAACTTTTACAAAGTCGTTGTCGTCATTGCGACACTTGCTCACTATTTGTGCAGAAAGAACAGCTGATAAGAGATGGAGGGCATTTATCAATTCGTACTGACCCCCAATATGGATATACGTACAGTTAGTCCCTGACTTACGACCGCAATTGAGACCAGCATTTCCCTTGCTAAGTGAGGCGGCTGATAAGTGAGTTGCGCCCAATTTTAAAACTTTAAGGGTTTGCGGCTATTCTTGGAGGGAAAGAGAAGGAGGAAGAGAAATGAGACACAAATGGACAGAAAAAAGAAAAAAAGGTAATAATTGGGACTGGCTGTTTTCAGCTTTGGCCCGCCTACTTTAGTTTGGCTCCACCCACTGCTTCCTTCCTTCCTTCCTTCCTCTCCCTCGCATCATCAGATCATCGGAATGAGCCAAATTTGCATTCCAAGAAAACACATTTGCAGAGGGAATGGCTTTCAGATGTCTTGGGATTAAGCCTGGGAACGGAAGATTAAATCTAGTCTGGCAACTTTCGTAAATTTCACGGAGGCCTGTTGATTTGCATGCCCAGCCACGTTGCTTTTGAAATTGGTGTGTGTATGTTTGCAATCCGTCGTTCCGATTTTTTTTAAAAAAAAAACCCATTAAACCTGAAACCAAACAGACGTGACCCGCCCCCAAAAAAGAAAAAAAAAAGGAAAACCATTCCCCAAACATGGATAAAGCAGAAATCTATTTGGTTCACCTCGAGATGCAAATAGACCCAATCTTCCCAAATCTCGACGTGAACTGAATACGGTTTGTGCATTTCTGTACGTTGGGATGATGGTACATAAAAATGGTCCCATCAGAGAAATGATGGGAAAGTGCATGCAAAACCTGAAGAGGGGATCGTTAACGTAATGGGCAAAACTGCATCCGCGCGGAACAGCTCACGAAACGTGCATCGACTTGGACCAGTGGAGCCGGAGCAAAGCTGCAACACAACACAACACAACAGGGACACTGCGAAATGATCCCGTGACTTGCCATGAACTTTATCCTGGGGAGGGAGGATAATCCACGTTAAGGGATTCTCCTGCCTTCATAACGCTGAAAACAATGATTTACTTCCAGGACTTACAACAATGGCAGTGTTCCCAGGATCATGTGATCAAAATTCAGGAGCTTGGCAAGGTAGTCCTCGGCTTATGACCACAATGGAGCCCAGCATTTCTGCCGTGAAGCGAGACATTTATTAAGTGGGGTTTGCCCCCATTTATACGACCTTGGTTGCCACATTGGTTAAGTGAATCGCTGCAGCTGTTAAGCCACACCGTTGTTAAGTGAATCTGACTTCCCCCATTTGCTGGTCAGAAGGTCGCAAAAAGGAATCACATGAGCCTCTGGGACAGAGCAATGGTCATAAGTATGAGCCGGCTGCCAGGGATTTTAATTTTGATCGTTGTGACCCTGGGGATGCTACAAACGTTCATAACTGTGAAAAACAGGTCCTAAATCGTTTTTTTCAGTGCCATTGTAACTTTGAACAGTCACTGTGAACTGAGTTGAAGGCTACCTGCATTTACGATGGTTGTACCATCCTACACTCAGGTTATTGCCATTTCTGACCTTCCCAACTGGCTTCCAATGAGCCAAATCAATGGTAGAAGCCAGATCTGCTTAACAACTGCCTGATTCACTTAACAACTACAGTTAGTCAGCCAAATTCAAATTTCAAATTCAAATTTCTAGGTTCCACTATATCACATGACCTAAAATGGATACCTAACATCAAAAACATCATCAAAAAAGCACAACAAAGAATGTTCTTCCTGCACCAACTCAGGAAGCTCAAACTGCCCAAGGAGCTGCTGATCCAGTTCTACAGAGGAATGATTGAGTTTGTCATCTGCACCTCTATAAGTGCCTGGTTTGGTTCTGGAACCCAATAGGACAGACACAGACTTCAGAGGATAATTAGGACTGCAGAAAAAACAATTACTACCCACCTGCCTTCCATGGAGGACCTGTATGCTGCACGAGTCAAAAAGAGGGCTGTGAAAATATTTACAGGGACATAAACTGTTTCAACTCCTTCCCTCAAGACAACGCTATAGAGCCCTGCACACCAGAACAACTAGACACAAGGACAGTTTTTTCCCGAAAGCCATCACTCTGCTAAACAAATAATTCCCTCAACACTGTTCAACTATTTACAAAGTGTACACTGCTATTACTGTTAATCTTCTCATCACTCCTTATCACCCATCCCCTCCCACTTGTGATTGTAACTTTGTCCCTTGTATCCTTACGATTTATATTGACTGTTTCCTAGTATGATTTGATTGTTGATTGTACCCTATGACTAACATTATGATTCTTGATCCTTAACGAATATACCTTTTCTTTATGTATACTGAGAGTATTTACACCTAGACAAATTCCTTGTGTGTCCAATCACACTTGGCCAATAAAGAATTCTATTCTATTCTATTCTATTCTATTCTATTCTATTCTAATCTATTCTATTCAAACGTATGGTTGAAGTCAGCCAGGGTGACCTTCTCAGCTCCTTCCATGTCATATCAGCCTTGGCTATGATCAGAGAAAGGACATCGGAGGCCCAAAAGGGCCTGGAGGACCCATTTCCCAACATGCCAGGGTTTCTGTCACACTCTCCCCCCAACACCTGCTCTTTCATTAAGGGGGATTTATTAGGATTTTTTCCCCCTTTCCCCAATGGCTTCGGAAGATCTGTCTGCCGGCCATTCACCGCCTTGATGGGGGCCCTCCCTCCCCCCAGCTGGCGGCACACGATTAGTATGTGATGGCACAAGGCTGGCTTTTAATGGGAAAAAGGGAGAGCGGCCGGCAGAAACAATACCCACCGAGGCATTAAAATAAATTATTCCAGCCGTTAAAGATCCGAGGCCGCATTTGCATTTTGACAGCAACGCCTCCTCCACTGCCCGCGCCAACTGCAGCTGCTGGAAACCGGCCCGTAACCCGCCAGGCCGTAAAAATCCTCTTTGATTTAACTTAAGCCTCTCGGATCTCGTTTTACGCAGGGGCTCCGTGTATAATTTCTGTCCCTAACTACAAGGCATTGAGCTTTAACAAGGGAGAGGGCAGCCGCAGGCATAACTACAGAAGCCGTCCTCGGCTTACGGCCATAATCGAGAGCACAATGCCCACTGCTTAAGCGAGGCGCTTGTCAAATCAACCATGCCCGATTTTATGATCCTTTTTGCCGCGGCTATTAAGTGAATCGTATGGTCGTGAAGCGGATCCACTGGCCAGCCCAGGATCTCCTCTCTTCCCCCCAGCCAGGCCACAAAGCCACATAATTTGACTATTCACTATTCTACTCCAACTCCGAATCCTCGTATTATCCCAAATGGCTGTCTGATGTTTGACAGGTGGAAGAAGGTGGGATGAACTGGGTTTTCCGGAGGACAGGACCAAAGTTCGTTAAGCTAATGAAACTTAATTGGGAACGGAGGCTCAAAAGGACTCAATTGCGACGTTAACTATTTAGCTTGGGAGAAAATGGCGTATTTTGGGATCCATCAAGGACTTAACTACAGCAGCCGGGAACAGGTGGAGGGCAGTTCTCAGCTGCCTTGACATCCTTCCTCTGTGCATGTGAGAAAAGCAGGGGTGGGGGGGAGGAGGAAATCTCACAAGATTTGAGATTCTCATTTGTCTAAAACCAATAGTGTGAAATAGCCCTTAGACTTACATACCGCTTCACGGTGCTTTTATAGCCTTCTCTAAGCTGTTTCCAGAGTCAGCCTCTTGCCCCCAACAATCTGGGTCCTCATTTTACCGACCTCAGAAGGACGGAAGGCTGAGTCAACCTTGAGCTGGTTAGAATCGACTGTGACTGTGGGCAGAGTTTGATTGCAATTCTGCATTCTAACAGGAGGGAGGGAGGGAGGGAGGGAGGGAGGGAGGAAGAGGAAGGAAGGAAGGAAGGAAGGAAGGAAGGAAGGAAGGAAGGAAGGAAGGAAGGAAGAAGGAAGGAAGGAAGGAAGGGAGGACTGCATTCTAACCACTGTATCACCACGGCTCTTGATGGTCCTAAGGGAATGGTCCAGGGTTAGTCTTAAGGGATACTGGGGGGAGGGGAAGAGATGTAAAGGTGAGGACATCAAAATATGCAGCAGCTTGCTTTATTGCACCGATGCAATTATCTCACTTCGCTGCCATGGCACAAAGTGGATTTATTTATTACCTGCTTGGCTCAAAAAGAAACGTGGTGGGAAGAAAAGTTTAATCGGAAGGCTGGAAACCTTGTCCACTTTCCGTGCAAGCAACTTGGGGCTAACCCCTCCATGGCACAACGTGATGAGTTTGGGAGCCTGTCCCAAAGATGTTTTTTCAAAAGGCAATTTGTTTTTCCTTGAAGGCGTTTCGCTTCTCACCCGAGAAGCTTTTTCAGTTCTGACTGAATGGTGGAGGACAGATGGATTTATATTCCTTGCAGTCACCTGCTCGTTAGTACTCTTCCTGAGAGGCATTGAGGCCACTCTGAGGTTTATCTGTGCCCTCGGGGTCGCCTGATTAGTGCAAATGAGCGTGGAACCTTCTTGGAACTGCTGAAAGGACTGTGTTGTGTTGTAAACCTCTAAGTGGCGTCAATGGCTCTCAGAGAAAATGCTAACAACCAGATGATTGAAAGGAATGTAAATCCTTCCATCCTCCACCATTCAATCCGAACTGAAGAAGCTTCTTGGATGAGAAGCGAAACATCTTCAAGGAAAAACCAAGGAAGTCCAGATGCCTTTTGAAAAAGCAAAAAGTTGACTGAGAATCTCCATCGACATTTGGGAGCGTGGATGGCCACGGAGCGAGCTAACAGTGGAGGGGGAGTATTTTGCACATGAAATTAACCAGGCACCCTGCTTGGGCAGGGGGTTGGACTAGATGACCTACAAGGTCCCTTCCGATTCTGATTACCTGTTATCTGCTCTGCACACCAGTGCAAAGATTGCTTGTTTGGAAAGACAGGAAAGGCGAAAACCAGTTAGAATCAGGCTACGCCAAACTGACCAGCCCAGACTCTATGAACCGATAGACCGGCAGGCAGCTTGCAAGAGCCTTAGACATAAATAGCCTTTTTGCCTAAGGCAGCAAGAAGAAGGGAAAAAAAGCAGAAAGGAAGGACAGGAAGTGGAGCAGTCTGCCTCTAATAGCGTGGCAGCCATCGGCTCTGCATGGTTGCATCCCAGGGTTTCCGTGGCTAAGCAAGACAGTTGTTAATTGAGTTGGTTTTTTTGCCGTGAATGGTGTGGTTGTTGAGTGAATCCATTTTTTCTTTCCTTGACTTTGTTTGTGGGATGCTGCAACTCTTGTAACTCCAAGCACCTGAATTTTGATCACATGACCATGGGGGTGCTCCGACTGATGTAAGTGCGAGGACTGGTTGTACAGTAAGTCTCTTATTTCAGTGCTGTTGGACCCTTGAATGGTTGCTAAGGAACGGCTGCAAGTCAAAAACTCTCCCTGGATTGCAAACTGCAGACAAATTATTTGGCTGCCTTAAGGGCAGTGTTTGTCAACCTGCACAACTTTAAGATGTGTGAATTTTTAACTCCCAGAATTCCCGCAGGCTGGAGGATTCTGGGAGTTGATATCCACGTCTTTTACAGTGGCTGCGGTCAAAAAATCCCTTCCCTACAGCAATGCTGGTTGGGGAATTCTGGGAGCTGAAGTCCACCTTGCTTTAAAGTTGATGAACTCAACAAACATTGTCCTAAAGCGAGAACAGTGGACACATAAGGCTGTGGGGGGGGGGGAGCATCTGTGTTTGAGCAGGCACAGCATTGAACACGTGTGTGCTCTTCGTTGGGAGAACCTTCTAACCATCTTCCTCAGCAGCCAGAGAGAAGACATCATTTGTCTATTGGCCTTTAGCAGCTGTCCAAGTCCTGAATTGGGCCTAGGACCACAAAGAGGTCAGCAGCCAAAGGGGATGGATTGGGCTTTTCCCAGCCATGGGGCAGAGGTCCGTTCAGGTCCATTTATTTGATTTATCTGATTTGTCAATCGCTTACAAGATAATAGGTATAAGTATAAACATAGTTATGAATACATGAAATGGGTACATGTAAGAAAAATAAAAAGAAACAATAGGACAGGGTAGGCACGTTGGTGTGCTTATGCACGCCCCCTACAGGTCAATATGGGTCTCGTCCTCGGCCCTATTGATTCTCAGCAGTATGGCAGCCTCCCAAGACACTGTTCTCAGCGGGCTTGGAAATATAGGATGCCCTTGGTTTACAACAGCTCATTTAGTGACCGTTCAAAGTTACGACGGCACTGGAAAAAGTCAATTATGACCGTTTTTCACACCGTTACAGTACCCCTGGATCAAAATTCACATGTTTGGCAATCGACTCATATTTATGACGGTTGCATTGTCCCGGGAGTCATGTGATCCCGTTGTGCAGCCTCCTGACCAGCAAAGCCAGATTTATTTAACAACCGTGTGACTAGCTTAACGGACCCAGCGATCCACTTCAACAACTCTGGCAAGCAAGGTCGTAAAGCGGGGCGCAGCTCGCTTAACGACTGTCTCATTTAGCAAGGGAAGTTTTGGGCTTCGGTGGTGGCTTGTGAGTCGAGTGAGCCATCTCAAGCTCTGCTCACGAGTCATCCCACCTGCATGGATGGAGCTGCCATCCAGATGCAGCTTGAATGTCCCAAGCCATTCAGACAACTTCTCGTTGGCTGCTCTCTGCCAGCCTACAGATTCGCTGAGCCTTCCGTGCTGGCGTCGCCTACTTGCTGAAGTTACAGATGCTTGTTTCCTCTACCGTCTTCATTATTTATGTGTTGCTGGGTTATTTCCATTGCACGAAAAATCCATGTATATTAATACGCGTTTAAATCCATATTGGGGAATGCGTTCTCTCTCGGATGCAATTAGGCACTGCTGCCTTATAAACACTAACAGTTAGAAGTGTCTACCCGGAGATGGAAAAAAAGATGTTTGCACAGGCTTGTTTTCGGAGAAAAGACGTTTCTGCGCTGTGCGCATTTCGACATCGATTTATCTGTGGATGTTCGCATGGAAGGTGCCGTTTATTTTCGTCGGGTTGGCTGGTTTCAAGCAGTCTCGCCAAGTGCCGAGAAAAGGCAAAATCTGGAAGGTAATTAATTTGCAGCCTTTGCGTTCCTCTGAGAGGCTCGGAGTAGGTCAGTTCCTGCTGGAATTCCAGAGGAGAATCAAATCTCTGGAGCATCGTTTCAGCCAGAATGTATGATGCAAAAGTCCTGAACGCTACAGCAGGGAGAGTCCCTTAGAGGCCATCTAGTCCCACCCCACCTCAATGCAGGAAGCCAAACAGGGGCATCCTTGAGAGACAGAGACCACACAGATGAGGAAGCAAGATTCACAAACAGGATAAAAATTGGGGGGTAGAGACCAGAGCTTAAGGCAGGAATTATACACCTCTCTTTTATTAGCGTGTTCGTTAAGGTAGATTCTTTCAGAAGGTTTTGAATTCTTTTTCATGTGTTTACATGATGGGCTAAGAGTCCATTTATTACAATCTGCTGGTGGCTGGTGATCAAAGGTGCCAAACCTTCTCCCAATTAGGAAAGATTTTTTTTTTCCAGATGATCATTTGAAACTTGCCATCTGATAGCAGGAAGCCATGATTTAGGTCAGAGTCTTACCTGTGAGATTTAACTCGCACAGAATAGCAATTATCTATCATTCTGATTTGGACACAGGGATTCAACTGAGGCAAAAATTAATTCCTTCATTAGATATATGTGGCCGCCCATCTCAAATCTGTGACCCTGGGCGGCTGTTCAAAGAAAATGTCAAAGCAATAAAAAATATAGAAAGGAAGAAAAATGTAGGCAAACCCAAATGCTCGCATAGAAACTAAAAACAGACCTATCAATCACAAGTCTGTGTAGCAAATGTATACATAAATTAGGCCGGGGGTGGGAAACGATGGCCTTTTTACGACTTGTGGGCTTCAACTCCTAGAATTCGTTAGGCTGGCTGGCTGGAGAATTCTGGGAGTTGAAGTCCCCAAGTCATAAGGGCCAGGGTTCCCCACTGCTGGCGTAGGGGATCGTATTGGCCATTTTTGCTGCTGTCTCATTCTGCAAGCTCAGCTTGACCCTTTTCAGATGTATCACAACCCATCTAGAAATTTCCCAGGGTTTTTTTCCCCCCCATGTTGGAAGCCGAGACAGCGTGCATGCTTAGCTCCAGTAAGATAAACCCAGCGAGCCCCTCTCATTTTCTGCTCTGCTCAACTCCTTGCAATCTTCCCCAGGAGGCAGGCCGCTATCTCAGCAACAGCTCCTTATCTGCGGCCTCTTGTGTGTGTGTGTATGTGTGTGTCTCTTTTCCGGTCAGAGAAAAGCACAAGGCTTCCCTCCCTTCCTGGCCTCATTTCTCAAAAGCCCCTTTTTGAAAGAAAGGAAAAGAAAAAGGATGAAGAAGAGGGGAGGGGAGCGAAAACAGCTAATTTGCAAACAACGGGGAAGTTCTTGTAGACCGTTCATCATTAATGGGAGGCCTGTTTCCAATTGTTTTGATGGCAGACACGTGAGCTTGGTCGCGCACACACCACAAATATGTGCACGCATGTACACACTTCGCCCGAATTGTGCTTCAGGCTGTGAAAAGAAGTTGCTTCCATGCTGTGACTTTCTTTCATAGACAAGCGGAGCCAAAATTATATATCGGCAAAGATTCTTAGAAACCAGAGATAGGTAAATGATTATCCCAGATTATTATTTTTTTAAAAAATGGGAATACGGTCATCCTCTCACCTTATCCTGAAAAACTCTCCCCTTTTCCTTGAAGACCCAACAAACTGTGAGTGTAAATTGTATTTGTGACGGTTGTAAGTAGACAACTATCTGTACAGCATAACAGAGTTGAAAGGGATCTTGGAGGTCTTCTATCTAGTCCGTATAAGGGTCAACGGAGTTCAAGAGGGGTTAGACTTGGGCTGTTTGCGGCAACATAACGATTCTAAGCTGATGATGTGTTTAACCCTGCCCGCCCCAGCTCTGCCTCCTTTTCTCCTACAGAAACTAACGACGAGAGAAATGTCGGAGTTAAATTCTCCTTTTTTGCCTCCCCCTCCTGCTGGCTTCTAAGTGAAGCTCCGGGAGCAAACTTAGCTATTAACCAAGGACAAGGGGTTGCTGCTAAAAATGCTGGTCTTGCGTTCTCGGAGCTTCTTTTCATCTATTATTCACTAGCTCACTCGCCACCTGTAGACCCCCGTGTAGCCCATACGGTACCAGCCGCTCAACATCAGACAGGAGAAACCTGCAGCGGTTTGCAGAAGCTCGCTTCAGACATTGCTCTGCGTCACAGTTGCATTCCCCCTGACACACACACGTGCTACACAAACACACACACGTGCAACACACACACACACACACACATACACACACACATGCGCTACTACGCACATACAGGATTCCGACGAAAACCTATCAAGGTGCACGCAGACCTGAGGGCCAGCATCAAGGCATTTTCCACGCATATGAAAGAGAGATCAGAAGGTTTTTCCGATGTTCCAGGGAGAAGTCACCAGCTGGAAACTGGAATAGGGGAGGTGGGATCGAGGGTCCCCAAAGAGACAGACTCTGCCTTGTGTCTTTTGATGAGGAAAACATCCCGCTCCCCTTGTTTGAGCACCAGAGAGTCTCCCTTAATCAGAGAAAGCCACGTTAAGTCTCAGGTAGGGAAGTGCCCAGAATGGAGGGGAATAACAGCTGCACATACAGCTATCCTCAACTTACAACATTCCTTTTAGTGACCGTTCAAAGTTCCAATGGCACTGAAAAATGTGACTTAGGGCCATTTTTCACACTTACAACCGTTGCAGTATCCCTATGGTCACGTGATCAAAACTCAGGCACTTGGCAACTAGGATGTACTTATGACGGTTGCATTGTCCTGGGGGAGAGAGGTCACGAGAGCCCTTTTTGCCGACTCCTGACAAGCAAAGTCAATGGGGAATCCAGATTCGCTTTACAACCGTGTTACTAGCTTAACAACTACAGTGATTCACTCAACAACTGTGGCAAGGAAGGTTGTAATAAGGGGCAAGACTCTCCCTTAACCGTCTCACTTAGCAACTGGAATTTTCGGCTCAATTGCAGCCATACATCAAGGACTGCCGGTATCTTTCTCCATGCCAGTATCAAAACTCCCTTGCCCAAAGAGGGTGAGTCCAACTAAACCACAGGAGGAAATACAGATAGTCCTCGACTTTATGGCCACAATTGGGACCAGAGTTTCCGCTGCTAAGCAAGGCAGCGGTGAAGCGAGTCGCATTTGATTTTATGGCTCTTTTTGTCATCATCAAGTGGTGCCTTGGCAGGTGGAAAGATTCGAACTCAACCCCCGTTGCTCTCTGAGGGGGCCCAACAAGGACTTTTTTGGGGGGGGGGCTCAAACTGGCCTGAAATTGCAAAGTGTCGTTCCCCTCCTCCTCCATCCCTCCCAGCAACTGTGAAGCAAGGCCGGTGGGATGCTGGTTGCTGATGTTCCTTGGTAGCCCGGCGCACGTCACTCCGTTGCTACCTTTGATCTGTCAGGCTTGGCGCTTCTGCCAGCATTAACCCCCACACACCCCTTCCACACCTCCCACCACCCGCTATGCCATGCCATCCCTCCTCAGCCTTCTGTCCCTCCTCCTCCCTTCGCCTCTAACCACTTTGTCCAAATGGCTTTTGCAGGTTTCCGAAGAAGAAGAAGAAGAAGAAGCCGCGCCCGGCCGCCGCCGGGGAGAAAGGATTTATCCTACAGCCGGCTCCCGGAGGGAATCCTTTGATCGTTTGGTGGATCGGGCGGGTGAGAATTTTTTTTTGTTTAAAAAAAGGAGGAAGACTTCCTTTCCATCGCCAGTGAACAACAGGCCCACCCAGCCTTGACAAGCCAGCTCTGGGGAGGGGGCTGTCCAGAGGCCGCTGCGGCCAAACCTCTCGGATGAAACCAGAAGGGGAGGAAGGCCCCCTCCGGGATCTTTTCAAAGCTCGTTGGGAAGTGACCGACTGTTGCTAAACCGACGCCGGATGCAAGTGCTGAAGTCTTTGGGGAAGAAAGGGCAGAGAAGGAGAAATCAAAGGCCCGGCCTAGATCGAACCGGGATCTCTTCGGATCTGGGCTTACGCTGCTGCTCCACTCCACAGGATGGCCACCGACGACGTTTAGCTAAGATGGGAGCCCAACAGCCTTCCGGCTCAGGTCGAAGGATCTGAAAGCAAATCGCGGCGAAAGAGAAGACAGCAGAGAGAGAGAGAGAGAGAGACTCTTGAGGGGGGGCGGTCACCCCACTGCCTCTTCTCAACCTGCGTCTTAGGGTGGCGTCCGCCCACCTCCACGGAGAGTTGGGAGTTTATCCCCCGGCCAGGAAGTTGGTGGCACTTCGGAGCGTGGAAAGCCGGTCGTTTGGTGAAAGGGAATTGAGCGGCCCTGGATGGTCCAGAGGAGAAAGACCGACCCGTGACCAGAAGCAGCCGGATTGGAGGAGGAGGGAGACTCACCTCCACCTGTCGGCATCTCTCTCTTTTTCTGCACCTGAGAGACAGGTAACCGTAAAGAGGGGCTGGGCCCACCGTCCCAAACCGGAGGGGGCTGCTGGCGTACAGCTCTCTGAGTGCTAATCCACCTTTTCCACGAAAAGGGGGCCACAGTTAAAGAGAAACGGTGCTTGGGGCAGAGTGGAGGAAAGAACAATAGAAGGTACTCCTTGACTTACGACCGTTCGTTGAGTGTCCGTTCGAAGGGGCACTGGGAAAAAAAAAAAAGAGGGGTGGGGATTGATGAATTAGCATCCCCGGGGATCAAAATTCGGACGCTTGGCAGCTGGCTCAAACGTACGACGGTTGCACTGGAGGTGACGTCATCCGCTTGGGCAACCATCCAATGTGCAAAGTCGGTGGGGAAGGCGGAGTCGCTTCGCGACAGGGACTGGGTTCGTCATCGCAGCGATTCGCTTAGCGACGGTGGCCAGAAAGGGGGCGGAGTGGGGCGAAGCAAGCGGAACTCGGGGCTCGATTGCGGTTGTAAGTCGAGGACTGCCTGTAAAACGGGAAGGTTGAGGAGGGGGAAACTTTGGTTTCGGGGCAGGTGGGGTGCTTCAAGCTTTTTCTGGGTTGTATCCTGGTTGTGTGAGTGTGCGGCCGGTGGTGAGGGGTCAGGAAGGTTTGCTTCCTTGCCGCCCGCGGAGAGAACTTTCCAGAAGGCTTGCTTGCTCTGAGGGGAAGGGGATCACAATGACCAACCCAGGCCAAATAGGTCACAGCTTCTGCTCCTGGTTGTAGGAACGGGCTGTAAACTTTGGCTTTCAAACGAGGCCACTTCTTCATCCCTGAAAAACGAATCCGATAATGGGAGCCAGGCAGCCAATCCTTAGAAATCCCTACCTGAATTGTAGCTCGCCTTACACCTTCATTGCTTACCTGATGCACACAGAGGGTCCTGCTCTCCCCCACCCCCCCGGGACTCCATCAGCCCAGAAAACAGCACATCTGGAATTGGAGATTAACTCTAAACCCCAGGTCAGATTTCTTCCTGAGTCTCCTTCTCGCCGATTGCCACTTCTTCCAGCTGGTGCCTGATTTACAGGCAGCCCTTGACTTACAACAGGTCATTTAGGGACCATTCCAGAGGTGGTAAGTCAGCAGGTTCTGACCGGTTCTGGAGAACCGGTAGTGGAAATTTTGAATAGTTTGGAGAACCGGCAAATCCCACTGCTAATTGGCCCCACCCCCATCTAGTCTCCGCCTCCCATTGAGTCCCAGCTGATCGGCTGGGTCTTCTTTGGTTGCCCTGCCCAGGAGAACGGAGCTGGAAAGCAGGTCAGTGGGGTGGGGAGGGAAGGGGGATTTTGCAGTATCCTTCCCCTGCCATGCCCATCAAGCCAAACCATGCCCACCAAGCCACACCCATAGAACCAGTAGTAAACAAAAATTGAATACCACCACTGGATCATTCGAAGTTAAGTTCAAATACATGTGACTTATGACCCTTTTTCAAATTTACAGGCCATTGCAGCATCCCCATAATCATGCGATCAAAATTCAGATGCTCGGTTCATATTTACGACGGTTGCAGCGTCCAGGGGTCCCCACCCTGGCGACCTTCTCACCAGCCAGGCCAAGCTGGGGAAGCCAGATTCGCTTAACAACCGTGTTCCCAACTTCACAGCTGCAGTGATTTCCGAACAACCGTGGCACGAAAAGGTCGTAAAATAGGGCAAAATTCCGTTGACAAATGTCTCGCTTGGCGACAGAAATTTTGGGTTCAATTGTGGTCGTAAGTCGAGGGCAACTTGCACCCGAGCCCAACCGGAGGCATTGTGATTACCCACCTCTGCCCCTTTCTTTCTCTTCCGCCGTGCTGTGCCTGTCGGTGGTAGCCTCCTTTAAGAACTGGGAAACTCCGTTTTTCCTTAAAGGCCTACTCTAAAGGCTGCAATCTGCCCTTAGCCCCCGTGAGCAAATTTACAGCAGTTGCTTTATTTATCTATCCAAGTTGAAGGCCATCCATTTCCCCAAAGACACAATATTCAGCGTACAAAAAAATGCGCCATCATGCGCCAGTGCTCAGCTGTGGGCATTTCTGGGCATGCACACTGAAGACAAGCAGAAAGATTTAGACACCCATCCAAATTTGATGGGAAGCCATAATTTGCAAATTGTTATGATGGGCCCCAGCGTTCTCTTGCCTAGCGCCGTGAACTTCCTCACCGGTCTCTAGCTTCTCTTTTCTTTTTTAAATTTAAGTTTCTTCTCGTTTTTCTTTGCTGCAAAGGGAGTTTGAGCCGGGCAAATTCTTTCTAAGAATAAATACAAGACTGACACTGAGTCATCGTTCTTCATTCAGCAGAGAATTCCAGGAAGTAACTATCATTTAGCTGTCCCAAAACGTCAAAATAACAATTAGGTTTCCCCTTTACTGCATCTTTCTAGGAGCCGGAGATGCTGATAGAAACCTGGGTGCTTTGCAAAACCAAAATTTAAGTTTTAGCTGCTTCCTGCTTTCGTGCCTGATGACAGTGGGATCTTTTGAACATGCTTTGCCATAGTCACAAAAAAATGTGTGTAGAGTAAGTGTTGGTACTACGCACTGCATAAGCTATTGTAGGTTGTCCTCAACTTACAGCTGTTCGTTTAGTGACCGTTCCAACTTACAACGACGCCAAAAACAGTGACTTCACAACCAGCCTTTGCACTTATGACTGTTATAGCTTCCCCATGATCAAAATTTGGCAACTGGCTCATATTTACAACAGTTGTAGTATCTAGAATGGAACAGAAGTTGCCTTCAGAAGTTGTGGGAGCTTTCAAGAAGAGATTGGACTGCGCTCTGTCAAGAATAGTGTAGGGTCTCCTGCTTGGGTGGAAGCCGAGATGGTCTTCAGCAGGTTCTGACCAGTTCTGGAGAACCAAACTTTGAGTAGTTCGGAGAACCGGCAAATATCACTTCTGACTGGAGATTTTACAGTATCCTTTCCCTGCCATGCCCACCAAGCCACACCCACAGAACTGGTAGTAAAAAAAATTGGGCAGAAGGAGGGAGTTGGACTAAATGACCTACAAGGTCCCTTCCAGCTCTGTTAATCTGTTAATCTCTGGGTCATATCATTGCCACTCACGACCTTCTGATAAGTAAAGTCAGTGGGAGAAGCCAGATTCATTTAATGAACACATGATTCATTTAACAACCATAGTAGGTTTGCTCAACAACCGTGGAGAGAGAAAAAAATCATAAAATCAGGCGTGACTCTGAAATTCTGGTCACGATTGTAGCCATAAATCAAGGACTACCTGGAATCTATAATGTTGATTGGGTAAGTATTTGTGTGTGCTCCTACTTTTTGAGGGAACATATTCTCTTTCGAAAGTGGCCCGCACGCTTTGTCCAAAATGTGGACTGTGCAGTGTTCTGGTAGTTACTCCAATTAAATCATGAGCCCCCAGCCACACTCCCAAAACTAAATAGGATTTATTTGAAAACTACCATTCTACATCCTGCATTTACCTGGGCGTAGCCAACTCTGAGATACGTAATTCACTGTCACCCTTGATCCTGCTTCCCCCCCCCCATCCCTCTGGATGTATCATCCAATGAAACACGTCCATAGCCAAGAGTCATCAATCATGCTCTCCAATTAAATTTTTGTGCGGCAGATATCTAATCAGTCTTTGAAGAAAATATGAATGGAATGTACTTTCGATTCCACACTGCCGTCTGTTCTTTGAACACCCTCCCACCCCCGCCTTCTTTCTGTTGTCAACTATCAAACATGTATACAAAATGTTTTATGAGCTGACAGACTGCTTTGAACGCCGGTTCGGTTTGTTGTTAGTTGGATATGACGGGCCATTTTTAATTTTTAAACCGGAACCTAAGAAACGTGCAAACTCCACAGTGCTGTTACCTTCCGACGTACAAGGAAGTGGAAAAGGTTCCCATGGTGAGAATTCAGCCCGTTCCAAGCTATAACCCGTACACGGACTCCTGGGCTGATGACCACAATTGAGCCCAAAATAGATGTTGCTAAGCGGGGCAGTTGTTAAGTGAATTTGTGCTCCGTTTTACAACCTTTCTTGCCCTGGTGCTTAAGGGAATCGCTGCAGTTTTAAACTTAAGCCACACGGTCGTTAAGCGAATCTGGCTTCCCCGTTGACTTTGCTGGTCGGGGAGGTCGCAAAAGGGGAACGCGTGACCTTGGGAAATCAATAGGAATCAGTTGCCACGCGTCCAGATTTTGACCAGGGGATGCTGGAATGGCCGTAGGGATGTAAAGCGGTCCTAAGTCACGTCTTCAGTGCCGTCGTAACTTCGAACAGTCGCTAAACGAACGGTCGTAAGTGGAGGGCTACCTGTATTAAACCAGCACGTGGGAAGAAAGCCGGACTTGTCGTGCCAGGTTTCCCTGCCAGCAGCAGCGGCAACGGCTCTGCCTCCTGCTGGATTTATCTGCTTTCATAATCAATAACAATTACCTCCATCTGGAGGGAATCTCGCACAGCCGTGGGGCCTGCATCAAAGCCATTAATGCTTCGACAAACCAGGTATTTAGGGCTTCATCCAGACTGGTCCTGGCATCGGCTCCCCCTCCTCAATATCCCCATCACCGCTCGTCTTTCTGTGGCAGCAGCGATGGATTGGGGGGGGAGGGGGGAGGAGAGAACCGAGGCCTTGTCAATGCGATGTTGTGAATAATGCTCCTGGCTCAACATGCCGATAAATCAAAGCCTTATTAATCACAAGGTTTCATTTGCAGGCATGATAATAAATTGGCCGGTGATGTACCTACTCCGCCCCCTGGCCCCTCCCACCATTGATTACCAGTTTATTAACCAACTTCCTTTCCCCCCTCGCTGGCACGCACAGACATGCACATTGCACACGCTGCAGGCTAAACGAATAACCCAGGTTCCAAAAATGTGGAAAACAATTAAATGCACACACAAATTGTTTGGTCGGCCTGTCCCGGTTTTCATATTATGCTACCCATGTTTGTTTCTGGCTAGTATTTTTTTTAAAAAAAATTATAAGCTGCTTAGTGGTTACTACAGGTAGTCCTCGACCTACGGCCACAATTGAGCCCAAAGTTTCCGTTGCTAAGCGAGAAAAATTGTTAAGAGAGTTTTGACTCATTGTATGGCATTTTTGTCAGAGAGGTTGATGGACGTAGTTGTTAAGTGAATCTGGCTTCCCCATTGACTTTGCTTGTCAGAAGGTCGCAAAAAGGGTGGGATTCAGCCGGTTCTGACCGGTTCTGGAGAACTGATAGCGGAAATTTTGAGTAGTTTGGAGAACTGGCCAATCCCGCCTCTGACTGGCCCCGCCCCCATCTCTTCTCCGCCTCCCATTGAGTCCCAGCTGATTGGCTGGCTCTTCTTTGGTTGCCCTGAGCAGGAGAACGGAGCTGGAAAGCAGGTTAGTGGGATGAGGAGGGAATGAAGATTTTGCAGTATCCTACCCCTGCCACGCCCACCAAGCCAAGCCACGCCTACAGAACCGGTAGTAAAAAAATTTGAATCCCACCACTGGATCACACAACCCCTGGACGCTGCAACCATCCTAAATGTGAGCCAGTTGCCAAGCGTCTGAATTTTGATCAGGTCACCATCGGGATGTTGCAACAGTTGTAAGTGTGGAAAAATGGTCATAAGTCACTTTTTCAGTGCCACTGTAACTTTGAACGGTCACTAAACGAATGGTTGTAAGTCTAGGACTACCTTTACCTGTAATGGCCCTTGGAATCCAACGCCTTTGGTGTCGCCTGGGTTTGGGAAAGCCGACTTTGGGCACCTTAAAGGGCAGCAGCAACCCAGGGTCCTCCAGATTGGGATGCAACCCCATTTATTTATCTATTTCACGTCTGTCCCGAGGATCTGTCAAGAAGAGCGATCCAGAATGGATGCTTTTCCCTTCACCGTCCTTACAACCAGCCGAAGCTGAGAGGAAGTGTGGCAAAGCAGTGCCTGGCTTCGGACTAGCCCAAGTCTCCATCAGAGGAGCCAGCTGAATCACGGTGACCTCATGGGGGCAGGTTGATTATGGCTCATATTTTTGCAGGTCCTCCCACGCCCTGCTTTTAACCAGACAGCCTGTATCATCGTTTCAGAGATATTTCCTTCCCTAAACAGAGAAAGAGAACAGCCAAAGATTGGCAAAAAAAGCAGTGGGAGATTTCCCGCCCGACTTTTGACTTCCCGCTGGCTTCCCCATTGAGTTTCCATGTAGGAATCTGGCAGGAAGGATTAAAAATCTCCCTTCCTCCCCTTCCCCTTCCCAGCGAGCAGATAGGTAAGCTCTGCTGGATGGAGGATGGAGCAAGGGATTGCAAGAGTGGCTCGGAAACTGTCACGGAATGTTGAAAATGAAGACCATGTAACTGCAGCAACAGCGAGTAGCACTGAAACGGCCACAACGTCCTCAAATGTCATTCCCTTAGGAGTCGGGGTCCCCGAGTTTGGATGAGTTCTGTTAAGTTAGCCTATTTGAGGTATCTTAGTTCAAAAATTGTTGCCCTGCGATGCGCCCAGTTTCACCCAGTTAAAGGTTACAGGAACCAGCGTTTTAGAAGCATACAGATTAAGGCTAACATGGGTTGAATTGAGTGAGAAATGAGTGCAGATAATGCAGCCTGCTTCCTAAACATCTCCTCTCCCCTTGCAACAAAGGGATGGAATCCTAACACACCCGTTCCCAACCCAGATGCCCCACATATGCCGATATTGGATTCCCAGAGTTCCACTGGATGTGACTAAGGATTCTGGGAGTTGAAAGCCCTTGCCCTAGAAGAGGATGCTGGTGATGGACAAGCTAGCCAAACATGTTTCGTTGCCGTGAGCTCCTCAATTATTACCGCATGGGTGCATATCAGGTCCGCCCACACTGTGGTCTCCAGCTCCCTCCTGAGCTGCTGCCAATTTTCGCTGCATACATTAAAATTAAGTTTAAGCTCTTTGAGGAATCAATAATGTAGAAAGGAGTGGGTGGGAGAATCGGAAAGCAATGAAATGAAGATTTGGGTTGTTGTTTGTGTTTTAGTCTGGACAGGCTCCCTTTTCTGCTTGGCCTACACTCACTTTTCCCTGCCCACACACGCCCTGACACACACACACACACACACCGCACGCCCAGGGCTAAGCCTCACCCTGCCACAAAGATAATGCCGCCCTGCGTAAGCTTTAGCATCGCCGCGTCCACATCAGGGAGGTTGGAGGTGTTGATGATGGAAGCGTGTGGCTTTTGAGTTCACCACCATGAGCGCATTCTTGGAATGAACCAGATTCCAAAATGTGGGGAGAAGGAAACTGATGGTGCACAAGCACAACCTGTGTGCTCTCACACAGCCCTTGCACAAGGGACGGGCTGTCATGCACACACCGCAGCTCCACTTGCGCGAGTGGCAGGTCGGCCCGCCGTGCACCCAAGTTGAGTTGCACGTCCACACACTTCAGTCAGCCACTTGCGCAGCCCGATTCCAAATAGGCCACGGCCTGGTAGTTGGGGACCCCTAAACGACCACAAGATGGCAGCAAATAGATGTTTTAAAATATCCTCCAGAGGCCCCCTAGGGGTGATCTGGAGATTTGCAGTCCAGATTTGGTGCCCTAAGATAGTAAATAGCATCACACCAATGCAGAGCGACTGGAAACAGGGGGAGGGGGGGAATTGAGAAGCAGTCCAACTTGCTTGGCTTCCCTCCCCCCCCCCAAAAAAAAAAAATAGCTTGAGCCAATCCAAAACAGAACTGGTTGAGTGAGACTCTGATAGTTTTCTAGAGGAATATTTTGGTAGCAAAAATAGCTATTGCACTTCTCTTTCCCTCCATTACAGCCCAAATAAACAAAAGGAGCCAAAAGTTAATGCTTTTTAGTAATTTCCTACCTCTGCAACTCCATTCCAAGGAGAGGCAGATACCCACTGATACAGGACGGCTGGGCTCAGTTGTGGTTGTAAGTTGAAGTGTACCTGTATTTGATGATGGTCAATAGGTTATTGTGGTGGGTTCATCATTGTACTGCTTCCCCCCCCACATTTGTTTAAGGGAGAGGCAGCAATTGGAATTCAAAATCACTAAATCCGAGGGAGAATTAAATAGCTTTCCAACTGAGATCCTTGTTCCATTATTCCCAGCCTCAATAGTTATTTCTATGTTTTACGTCTCCTCCTTCCTCTTCTTCTTCATCACCCTTTGGGGCTTGTCAATTCAGAGAACATAGCGAAATTGGTATTTTTCTAAAGAGTACAGTACCTGGCATTTCCAGCTTGTTTGCCAGACTCCAGGGCCTGGATTGTTGTTTTCTGATGTTAATTAATAATTTAATTAATAATGAATAAGGTAGCCATCGATAGTGATTTAATTATTAATGAATGATTTCAGAATGCAGAGCGGAGATGCATTTCCTGCCCAAATGTCCCAGCATGAACTTGGGAGGTTCAGTTTGCTAAGGGATAATGTGATTTATTTGATTTGGGCTTAGCAAGGGCCGGTTTATGGCTTTGTTCAGTGAACCTTGTCTGCAGGATGGAAGGCGGTCAGATTAAGACCCTCAAAAGGGCCACGATAATGGAAAAAACCTCCATGGAAACAGTCCTGAGTCCCTTTTTAGTCCCTTTGGCCAAAGAGGTCCATGCAGGTTTCCAAAACAATGTAAAAATCCTGTTCTGTTACATGCAGGATTAGAAACAAGAGCACACACAAAACACACACAGACACAGACACAGACACACACACATGGATACCCTAAAGTCCTGAAACCTCTTTAAAAACTCTCCCCGCATCTGTCTTTGACTTACAGCCATTTGTCTAGCGACTAAAGTTACAATGGCGCTGGAAAAAAAAGTTACTTATGATGGGTCCTTGCACTTATGACCGTCGCAACATTCCCCACGGTCACGTGATCAAAATTTGGGCTCTCAGCAACCGGCATGTATTTATGATGTTGCAGCATCCCGGTGAAAGGTGATCGTCATTTGCTGCTTTCCCAGCCGGAACGAAGTCAACGGTGGGAAGCCAGATTCGTTTAACGACTGCATGGTTCACGCAACAATTGCATCGAGCACTTTACCACCGTGGGAGCCAAAAAGGCTCGTAAAATTGACCACAAACTCCCTTAAGAACAAGCTGAGCGGTGGCTTGAATTATGACCGCGAGTCGAGGGCTCTCTCTACTTTCCATTTTAAAAGCTCAAGTCGCAAGCAAATCCTGTTATTGGCCCGCACAAACTCACGCTACAGTCATCTGGTAAACCTACTTAGGTAAGGGGATCCACGAGGCCTAGAAACTTGGTTGTTGTTTTTCTAAAGGAAAGTGTGGGGGGGGGGGGGAGGGGGGGGGAGATATGAAATGAATTCACTGACCCATCCACCCAGCCCAGCTGTCAGACAGGAAAATTGCTGAGGCTAGCAGGAAAAAGAGAAAGAGACCAAGGGGTATTTGAGTTTCTGGATTAAAAGAAGACTCAGCACAACAGGGTTTTTCCTTCCTAAACTCAGTGGATCTTTTTAATAACAGCTCCGGTATAAAAGCCCCAAGCAAGCCACACAGCCTGGATAATTACGGTCTGGCATCTGACCTGCTTTTGAGAGACAAAAAGGGCAGCCTCCCTGCCTGCCCTCGAAGGAAAAATATGATTATTTACTTCAAACAGCTCCACAGATATTAACTTGATTGGAGCCCTGGCACTTCTGCTCAAGGGGGTGGAAACAATGACGTAACATCCCGAGTTCTCAGAATTTTGGAAGGGGCACCAAGAGGAGAGAAAGAGGAATTTGTCTCTCAAAAAGAGAAAATAAGAAATGGAGGGTCACAATTTTTAAACTGATCCCAGAAAAAGAGGAGCAGAAGCGAAACAACCCCTTTTTCTAAGAGGTCCATTATAGGTTTTAGAAATGTTGGGGGTGATTTTAATTATGTGGGTTAGGGTGTGGGGGAGCTATAGTGTGGTGTATAGTATATCTAGTGAACATACTTGTAGTCATGTACATATATAGCATGTAGTATAAGGTAGTGTGTATACTGTAGAGCCCCTAAACAACATTTTGTACACTAGCCTAGATTTCCTCCTATAGTATGGAAGACTTAAAGCAGCCAAAGTTGAGAAACATTGACCTAGAAAGTGCCATACTGGGCTTCTTTGTGTGTGTGTTTGTGTGTGTGTGTGTGTGTGTGTATGAGAGAGAGAGAGAGAGAGAGAGAGAGAGAGAGAGAGAGAGAGAGAGAGAGAGAGAGAGAGAGGAAGCTATGCAAACCTGACCTGGTTTAAGCAATCCAGATTTGAAGGGCAAAATGCAGCTTGGGGTGCATGGCCCAGGAAAAGACAGAACTTCGTATCTATAGATGTTGTTAATTAACAGATTAACAGAAGGGACCTTGTAGGTCATCTAGTCCAACCCATTACTCCCACCCAAGCAGGAGACCCCACACCATTTCTTACGGATGGCACTCTTCTTGAAAGCTTCCAGTAATGAAGTTGGCACAACTTCTGAAGACAAGCTGGTTGACTGTTCTCACTGTCAGAAAATTCCTCCTTATTTCCAGCTTGAATCTCTCCTTGTTCAGTTTCCATCCATTATTCCTTGTCTGGCCTTTGAGTGCTTTGGAAAATAGCTTGATCCCTTCTTCCCTGTGGCAGCTCCTCAAATATTGGAAGACTGCTCTCCTGTCAACCCTGGTCCTTCTCTTCACTAAACTAGCCAGGCCCAGTTCCTGCAATGGTTCAATCTTATCAATCTGAACGTCTGCACAGCCAAACTGATTGGCACTTGGATGGGAAATCCAAGAACCAAATGTTTGGGAAGGAGGGAGTAAAGGGGAGGAAGGAAGGAAGGAAGGAAGGAAGGAAGGAAGGAAGGAAGGAAAACTTCCATCTTATTGCTGAAAAAATGACAGGGATGTTTCTATGCAGAGATCCAGAATCACCATCAGCTTGGTGGGACCAAGTGGTTGAGGAAAAGAAGTTCACCGAATCCCCAGCCTATCTAGCTCGAATGTCGGATTCACACGTACATCTTAAAGCCAGGTTGTTGTCCACGCCTCAGCCCCAACAGCAGGCCGCTGTATTAAGACAAAACCATGCCAATCGCTTTGTGGTGGAAAGCAAACTGGGCATTCATCCAAGCCCAAAGCCTACTGTGAGAGAGATTGCCTGTATCCCTTACCACCGTCTCTTGCACATTTTTTTCCCCCTTGTGCAAAAGCTGCAACTTGGGGAACGAAACTTTCCCCCAGTCCCAGAGCTGTGCCTTCCCCGACAGGGCAGAGCTCCCTCTTCTAACACATTTGTTCATCTGATTTAAGGGCCATTAGCGCACCAAGCAGGCAGGTTTTAATTTAAAAAAAAAAAAAAAGGAGGGGGGGGGCTGATACTTTTCTCCATTGCCAGGAAATTAAGGAAGTGACTACTCCTTTCGGATTCTGCCAGGGGCTGTAAGGTGCCACCCACTCAGCCTGGCTCCATACTTAGTGTCTGCTGTTTGGGACAACCCACAGATCTGACAGATGGCTGATCCTATCACGGTATCTTGCCTTCGAGGGGAGGTAAAAACAAACAGATTTTCAGCCAGGTTTATTGGGATGCCAGTAATTAATTCCTCGGAAATAAAAACAGAGGGAAGCCATAATAAATATGGCCTGGCCCCTATAAATTAAACACCTTCCTATTTGTCATTCTTTTTAATAATAATAATAATTTGAAAGAAACTGTTGTAAATACTTTAAAAAAAAAGTGGCTCCCTGCTGAATTGGTAGAAGATGGTCTGTTTTTAAATAAAAACTCACGTAGAGAATGGTTAGCATGCATTGCTTTGTAACTTTTTTTAAAAAAAGGCTAGGTTTTTCATTTTCAGTTCAAATGGAGGCCTGAAATGTTCTGTCAATCCTTTGAAACTTTTTTTCTTGAAAATTCAAAACTGCACGCAGAAAAATGATAAATTTGACTATACCCCCACACAAAAACCAACTTTTCTAGAGCAAGCTAGCGTTGAAAGGTAGGTGATTTAAATGTGGTTCCTTCTGGATTCATTCGCTGAGCTAAGCTATCTTGGTTAGATCATCCCAGTCATTGAGGTTTGCAAGCCACAATGCAGAATATGAGCCGAACCTAAAGAGAGAAGGCTGTTGCAATCCAAGATAAACTGTAAGCAAATGTAGCATTATGCATGTTTATACTTTGCTATTTGTTGTTGTAGCCACTGTGTGTTTTTAACTTCATTTGCAAAAACAATCCATGTAACCCAACTTAGAGCCTGCATATGCACTCTTAAATCAGGGGTGTCCAACCTTGGCTACTTTAATACCTGTGGACTTCAACTCTCAGAATTTTGGGAGTTGAAGTCCACAAGTCTTGAAGTTGCCAAAGTTGGACACCCCTGTTGTAAATAAATTCAATTGTTACAAAATTACTGGGGGAAGCAGCATTGGTTCATGCTGCCATTAGCCACCTTGGTTGAGGATTAGGGGAGTTGTAGTCCAAGAGGAGGTTTGGTGTAAGCGGTAAAGGCATCAGGCTACAAACCAGAAGATGGTGAGTTGTAATCCCAGCTTGGGTACGATGCCAGCCCAAAGCCTTCCTGAGGAGCATTTGCAAGCTTGTGAATGCACTAGGACCTTGAGTTGGCTTGAAAAATATACTTATGGACATTCTCTGCCATGCAGGACAGGTCATGGTTGTCCCAAAGGTCCTTTTTCAAGAGGCAACTGGACTTTCTGGTTTGTCTTTGAAGGTATTTCGCTTCTCATCCAAGAAGCGTCCAGCTGCCTCTTTGAAAAAGCACCTTTGGGACTTGAAAAATATACTTTTTCTACACGTTTGGGACGCAGAATTCGTGGTCAAAACTTTAACGTGCTGCAGAGAAAGTGGGGAGAGGAAATTTCCACCTTCCTCATGAGTAGGGAAAACCAAGGAGAGCGCTTGTCAGTCTGCCATCTTCAAAGAGGCTCTGGCTGTTGACAGGCCTGGGATCTGGTCGAAGCATTTAGGATGGCTGGGAAATTCCTCTTGGGCGAGGTTACAAAGAGTGGCTGAACCCAAGTTAAGCCAAGCCAGTATCCTAAGGTTTCCTGTCGGATAAACCTCAACCACCCAACTTAGGATCGTAGGCGCATCCTGACAGCACCGCAAAACTTACAGACTTTGGGGAAAGGAGGGGGGGGGTAGGAAGAGGCGCTCCCCCGCCGCCAGGGGTTGCTCGGTAGCGCCTCCTCCTCTTCCTCCTCCTCCTTCAGCCCCGCCGCTTCTGCCCTCCGCCCGCGCCTGGCTGGTTTTTTTTTTTTTTTTGCACGGCGCGCGCGCACAGCCACCCGCACGCAGCCCTCGCTGCTCCGGCGACCCCCGGTTGCGCCGCGGCCCCCGGCGAGAAGGGGCGAATCCGAAGCAGCGGCGGCGGCGGCCAGGAGGGAGGAGAGAAAGCGAGGAGGCGGCATGGCCTGGCCATGCCCGGGGAAGCGGTGCTAGGGGAGATCGGAGCGCATCGTTCGCTGCCTGCTTGGCTGCCTCTTCTCGGCCCTGGAGCCGGGAGGCAGGGAAGGAAGGAAGACCACCGCTGCCGCCAGGAACTGGACAAGCGAGATCCGTGCAAACGCTGGGCCGTCCCGGGGAGCCGGAGGCGGCGATGCCCAAGCGGGGTAAGTCAACCCCATCCCCGGGAGAGACGCGATGCTATGCGAGGCCAGGAGGGAAAAAGTTTGCAAGGCAGGCAGAGGCAGGGGGCGCAGGGATTCCAGGTCTTCGACTCCCACCCGGGACCGAGCCCTTCCTGCCCGGCCCCCTATCCACAGACATGGGGCATCCAGCCTTGGAGTTAGGATATGCCCAGCATGCTGGACCGCCGGTTGAAGGCGGCGAGGCTGGCTTAACTCAAGGCGGGAGTGGGGCAGATTTGGGGCACTCACTTGGCTCCCTCGTTTGCTAGAACCAGACGAGAGAGAAAGAGAGCGAGCTTCCTCGGATGGAGGCAGTCTACCTCTTCAAAAGAGAGGCGCGCTCGTCTTGGGCTCTCGGCTTGGGCGCTTGGGTTGTTCCCGGGACAGCACTGTATCATTTGGGGAGAGGCAGCGAGGGGGAAAAGGCCAGCTAGGAGAGAGAAAGACGAGAGAAGCAATTGGGGTGAGGGGTCCCTGCCCGGTCCCTGGTTTTTGGGATTCATTGGGGAGGTTGCAAGAGGAAGGGCGGGTGGCAGGTTTGCAAACGCCTTGGCCAAAGATACCTGGGGCTTTTTCCAAACGAGGTCGAGAGAAATCCTTGGGCAAATTTCAAGAAAAGATGATTCACACCTTGCTTGGAAGATGAAGGGAAGGGAAAAAAAAACCCCAAACAAAAACTCTCCACCCAAACTTTCTTCTCACTGGGAGCAGGCAGGAATTCGATTTTGGGGTGGGGGTGGGGGAAGGAACTGGGGTGCCTCCAGGATTCTTGGCACTTTTTTTTTCCCTTTTCTTTCCTGGCAATAACATATTACTCCACCTAATTTAGCATATAGGGAAAACAAAGGTGTCTGAGTTGAGGTACGGGGAGGGAAACTGAACTCTATTTTAGGGTGGTCGCTCTTGGGAAGGGGATGTGGATTTGGGGGACTTCCATGAAAAGTGTCCGTTCAGATCCCCTTCTGGGGTGGAGTGAGGATTTGAGCATCATAGGGAAGTGTGTAAAAAGGGTATTTTTATGAGTTTGCTGGCGAAAGGGGAAATGTGCGGGACCAGAGAGAATTGAGAATGCTACAGAACTTCAGTCTTTATTCTTTTGGGGCATTTTTTTAGAACTAACCTGAAGTTTTTGACATCGTCCCCCAGCATGAATTAAAATAACTATTGTTTTTTTTTTTTAACAAAGAAGGCTCATCTTCTAGTTGCAACAGGTCTTTCATTTGCAAGCTTGTTCCAGTAAGGCCTGCCAAGCCAAGTTTCTTCTAATCCTGGGCACATCCGGAGAAAGGTGGTCTCAGAAGCCTGCCCCAAGATTGGAGAAAATTGGGTTGTCTAGTCTATTGAAATGAAGGACCAAGGGGTGTCGTGATAGCAGGGTTCCAATATTTGAGGGGCTGCCCCACAGAAGAGGGGGGTGTCAAGCTATTCTCCAAAGCACCCGGAGGCAGGACAAGAAGCAATGGATGGAAACTAACCAAGGAGACAAGCAACCTAGAACTAGGGAGAAATTTCCTGACGGTGAGGATAATTAACTAGCCTCCAGAAGTTGTGGGTGCTCCAACACTGGAGGTTTTAAAGAAAAGATCAGAGTGCCATTTGTCTGGAATAGTATACTAGGGTTTCCTGCTTGAACAGGGGATTGGACTAGAAGACCTCTTAAGGTCCCTTCCCAACTCTGGTATTCTGTTGAGTTTCTTTCATAGATTTGTTTTTTATCATTTAGCCCCCTCCCCCCAAAAAAGGTGATGCGGTTGTGATGTATATGACATCCATCTTTATGCAATCATTATGTAGATTGTATGGTATATATTCTATTAATATAGTGGCTTTGTGTCCACGCACACCCGGGTTTGTGGTTATTGTGAAACCATGCCATTGCTTCGTTCTTAAGTAATCAAAGGTGTTGCTATCAAAGGTGCTGATGACTATCTCTTGTAACATTAATGCTTCGATTGTCTGTTGCGGCTGCAAGGATGTTTTGGTTTGACTTGACTAATCCAATCCATGCTGGTTTGGGCCAAAGAACGGGTCCATTTCATAGAATTGGATTCTGTGGTTGGGCGGCAACCGCCAGCGGCATGCTGGGAGATGTAGTCCAACCACAATGGGAAAACTCCCGGTTTTTAAGGTTTTTGTTTTTTTTATCCTTACGGATGGCCGGGGTCATATTAGGAAGTGATGGAACCTTTAGCATGCAAAGCAGGTGGGGTCCCCAAGGGATTATCATGCTTCCCATTAAGATTATATATATATATATATATTAAAAAATGGCTGTTATTTATATCTCTGCTTTTCCACCATAGCAGTTTTAAGGCCAGCCGCTGAGCACAGATAAATTTAAAAACAATTACACTCCCCCGTTTTTGCAGAGTGGCTTTGCAGTGTGCTGAAGGTCAGTTTTGCTCCAGTCGGAGAGGAGGCTGGCTCTTGCGCTCGGGGGCCATCCAGCTTGGTGGGGGAGGGAACTGAATTTGGCATCCTGCTGATCAGGTGGGTTTTTAATCTCACTTCCCTACCCAGAATTCCCTACAGTGTTGTGTGGCGATTGGTCCTGGAGCATCTCAAAAACTGTTTCACAATGTCAGCAACTTTTAGCAGGGGGTGGATGTCAACTCCCAGAATTCCCCAGCCAGCTGTGCTGGCTGGGGAATTCTGGGAGTTGAAGTCCACCCCTGCTGAAAGTTGCTGAGGCTGAAAAATGTTGATTCAGTAGATGCCAAGTAGTGGGAAATGGATGTCGGCTCCCATCTGGCGCCCAATAGCTCATATCTGCTCATTCTCCTCTTTCCAAATTGATTCAAGCTTCTAAAATGACCTCCTTGCTAGGATAAATTCTCCAGGGTCCACGACAGGTATAGGCTATAGTTCCTGGTGCAACCAGGAATTATAGTAGAATAGTATATATAGTAGAATGCCATGTTCACACATCCTGCTTGGCTATGATGTGGTTTAATGGGCTGCCTGCCCTCCAGGCAATGGTGCTTTGTTAATTAAGTTTGATGCTCAACTGCTGAGCCCCAGCTCAAGGTTTCTTAGACAAGCCGTACTTAAGCAAACCACGGTCTCTGACCACTTTGTAGTACAATGAAAGGAACAGCAATGCCAACGGCTCAGTTCAAGTTTTGTGGCTCTGCTCCCCAATTGTTGTTCTCAGCTTAGGACAGAGGTCTCCAAACTTGGCAACTTTAAGACTTGTGGATTTCAACTCCCAGAATTGTGGGAGTTGAAGTCCATAAGTTTTAAAGTTGCCAAGTTTGGGGACCCCTGACTTAGGACCATGATTGAGCCCAACATTTTTCCATGGCTGAGCGAGACAGTTGTTAAGTGAGTTTTGCCCCATTCTACGACCTCGCTTGCCACAGTTGATAAGGGAATCACTGCAGTTCTTAAGTTGCTAAGTGAATTTGGCTTCCCCATTGATTTTGCTTGGGGTTTTTTTTTCCCTGTGAGTTTTTTAAAATTAATTTTTTATTTATTTGTATCTCGACTTCATTGTTTTTACAGAGAATTCAAGGTGGTGAACATATCCAACACACCTTCCTCCTATTTTCCCCTACAATAACAACCCTGTGAGGTGGGTTGGGCCGAGAGAGAGGGACTGGCCCAAAAATCACCCAGCTGGCTTTCATGGCTAAGGCAGGACTAGAACTCAAGAGTCTCCTGGTTCAGTTTCTCCCCCTTCCCAGTATACCAATTGGGAGCGGGGGAGGGCTGAAGACAGTGTTATGAATTATTAAGGCAGATTAAAGACCCTAGCAGAGATTTTAAGGGAGGACAGATTGAATAAATTCAGCTTGGGAGAGCTTTTGCTTCACTTCCCTAGCATTGCTAAATTACTCCTTCGAGCATTGGAGCAGGCTGAATTTGGCCAGCCTGGTATTTTTTGTGAGCCATTTATTTATTTGAGGGTGTTGTAAACAGGATTCTCAGAAAGCCAAAATATGCTTTGCTCTGTCTGTCTATCCAAAGATCTGACTAGACCCCCTCCCTAACTCTCGAAAGCTGTTCTTATTGGGTAGGAAAGCAGTAAGCTTAATGGCTTTTTTTTTTTTGGTCCTTTTGCCATTAACACCTGGAACTATACCAAGTCTGGCACGCCTGCTCCACCATCACTGTAGACTTCTCCTGGAGAAGGAGGTACAAGTTGCCTCCTTAAATCAAATCAGAAGCACTCAGACCAGTGTTTTTGCAAAGCCACTTTAAGAGGGGGGGGGGCTTCAATTCCCCAGAATTCCCCAGCCAGCCCGATTAGCAGCATCTGTCTAAACATAACCCCTTTTCCCTCCAGCCAACGGCCAGATTATGTATCAAGGGGTTCCCCATCATATTAATTCCATGTATCTTTTTGGCCGGTTTGAAGCCCTGCTGCCAAACATCTTAATTCAATGGCCTTTTGCACTCTGGAATCGAAGGGGAGATTAAGCAAAATCTGGTGGCTTTTTTTTTCTTTTTTTTTCAGCAGTGGGAAATAGGGCAATTTTCTGGGTGGAAAACAAACAAACTAGATAGGCCGTTCTCTGCCCAGAAGCAAACACCCCTCACCGCCACTTCTTGAAGCAGATGGAAGGCGATTCCTTTTGGGAAAAATAACATTAGTAGTTTACAACCGATCGGGCCTCTTTTGCAGTGACAACAGCTGGGCATCAGCGCAACACCGTTTTCCCAGGATGAAAAAAAAAAACAACCCAAATTGCTATCAGGTTGTAGAGAGGGAAGTTTCATCATCTCAGTTGTTGTTTTTTTATGAGCGTTTAAAAATAAGAAAAAAAGAAAAGGAAAGAAAACACCAATCTTATACAGCTTAGTCCTCGCCTTACGATCAGAACTGAGCCCAAAGTTCCTGTTGCTAAGCGAGGCAGTTGTTAAGTGAGGTCTGCCCCACTTTGACGACCTTTCTTGCCCCGGCTGTTACGTGAATCCCTGCAGTTGGGAAGTTAGTCACACGGTTGTTAAGTGAATCTGGCTTCCCCCCGTTAACTTTGCTGCTCAGAAGGTCGCAAAAAGGGATCCCGGGGACCCCGCAGCCCTCTTTAATGCGAACCAGTTGTCAAGAGTCCCAATTTTGATCAGGTGGCCATAGGGGATGCCACAACGGTTGTCAGTGTGAAAAATGGTCATGTCACTTTTTTCAGCTCTGTTGCAACTTCAAACGGTCACTAAACAGAACTGTTGTATATCGAGGACTACCTGTGTACACCTGCAGATAGGAAAGTTGGGTTTCTTCAGGGCTGGGCCTATTGCCTCTTTTATTCGGTTTGGTTTGTTCCTTGCCTCTTCACGGTGTATTCCCTGCCTGAATAGTGCAAAAAACAGGCCTCTCTCTAAGACTGCTTTGTTTTTCAAAACACCCTTGGAAGACCACATCTGGTTTTGGTCACCACAATAAAAAAAAGAGGTTGGGACTCTAGAAAGAGTCCAGAGAAGAGCAACCAGGATGATGAGGGGACTGGAGGCTAAAACATGCGAAGAACGGTTGCAGGAACTGGATATCACCTCGGTCTGGAAGGGACTAAATATACAATGGGACTGTTGCAGGAACTGGACATCATTGGTCTAGTGAAAAGAAGGATCAGACCTAGAGTATTCCAGTTTTGGTCACCCCATTATAAAAAAAGGATGTTGAGACTCTAGAAAAAGTACAGAGAAGAGCAACCAGGATTATTAGGGGACTGGAGGCTAAAACATATGAAGAACGGTTGCTGGAACTGGGCCTGGCTAGTCTAAGGGAGAGAAGGACTAGGGGGGATGTAATAGCAGGGTTCTCATATTTGAGAGGCTGCCACAAAGAAGAGGGAGTCAAGCTATTCTCCAAAGTTCCTGAAGCAGAGGTGGGATTCAGCAGGTTCTGACCAGTTCTAGAGAAATTTCTAGCGGAAATTTTGAGTAGTTCAGAGAACAGGCCAATGCCACCTCTGACTGGCCCCGCTCCCATCTATTATCTGCCTCCCATCGAGTCCCAGCTGATCAACTTGGTCTTCTTTGGTTGCCCTGCACAGGAGAATGGAGCTGGAAAGCAGGTTAGGGGGGTAAGGAGGGAAGGGGTATTTTGCAGTACATCCTTCCCCTGCCATGCCCACCAAGCCACGCCCACAGAAATTGTTGAATCCCACCACTGACCTGAAGGCAGGACAAGAAGCAACGGAGGGAAACTAATCAAGGAGAGAAGCAACTTGGAACTAAGGAGAAATTTCTTGACAGTGAGAAAAAATGATCCGTGGGATGGTTTGCCTTCAGAAGTCATGGGTGCCCCAACACCCTGGAGACTTCTAAGAAGAGATTGGACAGCCACTTGTCCACAATAATACAGGGTCTCCTGCTCAAGCAGAGGGTTGGCCTAGATGACCTCTAGGTCCCTTCCAACTCTGTGGTTCAGTTGCCCACTGCAACAGTGAGCCCAAACCGGAGAGTGCAAAATCCGGGTGATCATTTCCCTGCTCTCCTGCCCCATTTCTGGTCGGCCTGTGAGCCCCCTTGTCCGCACACTGATCGGAGCCTGGCAGCTGTTGGGATGCTATGGGGCTCCCCTGCCCATGCTTTGAAGGCCAAAATTCGGCCCCTTCTCCCTTCCTGATGCAATCCACAGAGCCTGGGGATCTTCCGCCCGCATCTGTACGGCACAAGTACAGCAAACAGGAGAGGAAGAGAAAGGATGCAAGGGCCCTGCAGGTATCCTTCAGCCGGCTTGGCTAATGATGAAAGATGGTGAAAGATCTTACATCACCCGCTCCAAGCCAGGATTGCCTGTTCTCATTGGGGGCCGCTCACCCTTGGGTATCGTTCCCCTCGCATGGAGATGCCAAGGCTTGGAGGCTGTCGGATGCAGCCCTTGAACGGCATCCATCGTCGCTCGTTGGAGGTTTTATTGGTCCAGTTAAACAGCCGTGCTTTTGCCCACATCTGGGCTGTCTTTCTTGTTGCCAGAGGTAATGGATCCTCCTCTTCGCACACAAGAGCAGCCACAGAAAATGTTGCTTCCAGAGCATGGGGTGAAATCTTTCTTTGGTTCAGCCATGGATATCTTAGATTGGATT
The DNA here is from genome assembly GCA_023653725.1 of Bungarus multicinctus. NCBI lineage: Eukaryota > Metazoa > Chordata > Lepidosauria > Squamata > Elapidae > Bungarus > Bungarus multicinctus. Next base: position 7,416,098 of record CM042847.1, read on the forward strand.
AACAGAGTTAGAAGGGACCTTGTAGGTCATCTAGTCCAACCCCCTGCCCAAGCAGGAGATCCTAGATCTTTCTGACAGATGGCAGTCCAGTCTCTTCTTGAAAGCTTCTAGTGCTGAAGCTCCCACAACTTCTCAAGACAAGCTGGTTGATTGTCCTCACTGTCAGAAAATTCCTCCTTATTTCCAGGTTGAATCTCTCCTTGATCAGTTTCCATCCATTATTCCTTGTGTTGCCTTTGAGGGCTTTGGAGAATAGCTTGACCCCTTCCTCAACTGTTGGAAGACTGCTCTCTTGTCTCCCCTGGTCCTTCTCTTCACTAGACTAGCCATGCCCAGTTCCAGCAGCTGTTCTTCATATGTTTTAATTTCCAGTCCCCTAATCAGAAGTTTGAACCTACCCTAAAGCCCTTTGCCAAAATCATCCACAGCCTCTGCTGCTGACAAACACAGAATAGAATACAGAATAAAACTGGAAGGGACCACAGAGATCTTCTAGTCCAACCCCTGCTTAAGCAGGAGACTTAATCACAGACAAATGGCTTCCCAGTCTCTTCTTAAAAGCCTCCAGTGATGAAGCACTGATCAATTGTTCTCACTGTTAGGAAGTTTCTCTTTATAATTCCAGCCTGCTTCTCTCCTTGGTTAATTTCCATCCGCTGTTTCTTGTCCTGCCTTCAGATGCTCTGGAGAACAGGTCGGCCCCTTCTTCTTTGTGGCAGCCCCTCCAATATTGGAACGCTGCCTATTACGATTCAGCAGTGCTAAATGCTCTACTTTAGAGCAGGATTCATCCGTCGTCCCTAACTTCCTCTTGATCCACTCCACATTCTAGAGTGACGTTCACATCCATCCCCAAGTGCAAGTCAGGAGCACAGGCGGCTTTGCAGAGACATGTCTGCCAGCTCTGGAGATTTGGGGCGGTGGTGGTGATGATTGTTAGTTCCTTCCCCCTTCCATCTCTGGAAAAAGGGATGTGCCCCAGCATGCGCTTGCAAACCCTTTAGGAGCCCAAAGTTGGCATAGTTTTTCTTGGGTTGATTAAAAACAGAAAGTACAGTGAGGGCTCTCGGGTGGATTATTTTAGAGAAGGGCCCTGGGTGGTTATGTGAGCTTGATGGTTTTCTTGCACATGTTTCACTACCCAAACCAGGTAACTTCATCAGCGGGAGAAAGGAATGGGATTTGTTGAGTGGAGGAGGAATGGAAAGGATTGTGGGGCCCTTGGTGTTCTCTGGGTTTGGTTGTTTTCTCGCAGATGTCTCCTTACCCAACTAGGTAACATCCACAGTGCTGCAAGGGAGTGGGGTCCACTCTCATTTTATACACTAGTGCAGGGGTCCCCAAATTTGGCAACTTTAAGACTTGTGCACTTCAACTCCCAGAATTCCCCAGCCAGCCGCGTCTGTTTCTTTTTCTCCTCTTCCCCCAAAGAGGAGAGATTGCAGAGGAAGGGATTACAAGAGAGTAAGCTATGCTGGCTGGAGAATTCTAGGAGTTGAAGTTCACAACTCTTAAAAGTTGCCAAGTTTGGAGACCTCTGCAACAGTGGCTTTCACCGTTGGTGTTGGGGGGAGTTGGTTCCTTTATTAGGCTGTTTTATCTTCTATTGTTTCTCTGAGTTGGTAGTTCCTTGCTTATTCCTTCAAGGTTCAACACTGAGAGGGCGATCACCACATATAAACAGAGAGCCAACTCCCCCTCCCTTCCAGCACTGATGATTTTTCCTAGTTGGGTAGCGAAACGTCTGCAAGTCTTCAACCCTCGAGCTACAAAATAATCTCCTGAGTCAGGAGTCACTTTTTCCGTGCCGCTGTAATGTCAAACAGCCACTAAAGAAATGGTTGTAAGTCAAGACTACCTGTTTTGAGTGTCATTTTTAATTGTAATAGGCTCAGTTCTCAATTGCAGACGTCTAGGTTTTATCAAGCTAGCTTCAGAGGGAAACCCCGGAGTTGTGGGACAGAGAAGAGGGAATGATCAGGGCAATGGGAATGGAACAGGGGGCCGATCAGTAGCAACCCACCGAAGCCAGGATGCAGCATGCATTTCTAATGTTGGCGTTCCAAGCCAGCCGAAGTAGAGGCTCAGATAACAGAAGCGAGTCTGCAGCAGGCAATGATAGCAGACAGAAGTGAATTAATACATACCAATTGAGACCCAAAGGAATACTTGCCAGAAATGTGTTATTTTAAACATTCAGAATAGACTCATCTGAAATAAATCCTGTCTCTTCACCCCCTCGCCCCCCCCCCCCCCCCCCCCGGCCGAGCCTGCTCCCCACTGAATTGGGTGCCAATCACACGTCTGACATCACCCCATGGAGGCAGAAGGCAGGGGCGGGGATATGCAGATGAAAGGGGGCGGGGCAGCCAGTTCTCACTCTGGAGCCCTGCCCTGTAAAAATTTGGAATAAACCAGATTTCTGCATCAAGGCATTTCCTCCCCCCCCACCCCCCAGCACCTGCTAGCTAGGAGCTCAGTTGGAGCCAAGCAGCTCCAGCCATGTTTTGTTTATTTGACTTGCAAAGTGGGAATCCTGCCTTGCATTTCCGAAGATGCCAAATCTGACTCACGCTGTTATTAGGGGAAGTAAACACGGAATCGAAATCAGGCCGCCTTTCAGATCAAGCAATCAAAATGTTAAGGGGAAGGGGAGAAGGGAAAGGGAGAAGCTGTGGCTAATGGTTAAGGCAGAAGCTGGGATCTTGCATCAAGGCTAAACCATCCATTTTGGTTTGGTTTCAAGCTGGGCGGCGCCATCTCATTTAATCACGGTTAAACAAAGGCTTAATGCACCGAATTATCCAACCAGCAAATGAGTTTCAGGGAGCCCCCAGACTCTGGAGCGATGGGGAAGACATCTGAAAGGTGCCACAGTGGGAAAGTCATGCTAAATCAATGTTTCTCAGCAGTGGCCACTTGAAGGGAGAATTCTGGGAGTTGAAATCCACCCTCCGTTGAAGGGGCCAAGTTGACAAATATTGTCCTAAATAAACACTATTTGGGAGACCTGGTTGCCTTTGAGGGGTGATCTTGTCTCCTCCCCCCCCCCCCAAAAAAAAGCCCCAGGGAAGATTTGGGGCCAAGCACCCCAACATTCATGCGCACTGAATTCTTACAGTTTATCCGCAGACAGCAAAAGCCGTGGATTGGATTCGGGGCCCTTTAATGGGGAACCGCATGGAGAGGTGCGACCGATGCACTTCGAAGGCCACACCCGAGATGTCAGCCTTCTCCCTCCGCCCCCCAAGAAGGCGTCTACAACCGAAGACACATCTCTCGTGCTGCCATCACACATTTTCTCCCCCCCCCCCCCCCCCCGGCCGCCTTAGCAACAGGCAGTTTGCTAGTTTTAATCAGCTCGAAAACTCTCGCTGCATAATTGGCGCCCGCGTGGAAGAGAACTTGGTACCGATTAATTCCCCAGAGGTGGATGGAGGGGCACGCGGGTGAGAGCATCGCTGTGCTTTGCCTTTCTCCTTTCATTCTGCCTTTAATGTATGGGTGCATTTCACACGCTCCTTTCTCCTCCCCGGTGGGCATTTGCAGGGGGTCCTCGACTTACGACCGAGGCTCACGGATGAGGCCACCGAGGATGAAAGTCAGGGAGACAGAGAGAGAGAGAGAGAGAGAGAGACATTCTGGGTTTGACTTACTTTCTGACGGCCACAATGGAGAGAGTGAAGTGGGTTGTGCCCCCATTTTACGACCTTTCTTGCCACCGTTACTAAGAGAATCACTGCAGTCATTAAGTAAGTAACATGGCTGTTGAGTCTGGCTTCCCTGTTGACTTGTCAGAAGGTCGCAAAAGGGGACGCTGCGACTGTCAGAAATACGAGTCAGCTGCCGAGTGTCTGGATTTTGATCACGTGACCCCCGGGGATGCTGCAACAGTCGTAAGTGTGAGAAACAGTCATGAGTCGCTTTTTCCCGGCGCCCTTGTAACTTCAAACGGTCACTAAACAAAGCGGTTGCAAGTCGAGGACTACCCTGTATTCTGCTCGAAGCAATACAGACCTGCTGTGTGGAGTAATATCCCCTTCCTCTCTCCCCCCCCCCCCAAAAAAAAAATCATTCATTTTTCACTGTCGCTGATGGGAGGGGAGGACACGCCACAAGGCCATTTATTCGTGGGCCACTGAACCTTTTCGGAATAGTAGCCAAATCCTGATATACAGGTAATCCTCCATTTTATCACCCATGCAGTTCGAAATTACAACGGTGGTAGGAAAAAAAAAAAAAGAGAGAGAGAGAGACTTACAGCCAGTCTGGAGTTTGGAGGCTTTCAAGAAGAGGTTGGACTCCCATTTGTCAGAAATGGTGTAGTAGGGTCTCCTGCTTGGGCTGGAATAGATGACCTCCAAGGCTCCTTCCAACTCTGTTAATCTGCAAATAATCAGTCCTCCCACTAACAACCAATGCAGCATCTCCAAGGGTCATGGGATCAAAAAAAATAGGGGGGAGTTAGTAACTCACAGGTATTTATGACAGTTGCCAAGGTCACATGATCCACATTTGGGATCCTCCGACAAACATTAAGCCAATGGGAGGGAGCCAGATTCGCTTAATGATCATGACTCACTTAACGGTGGCAGCGATTCGTTTATGGCCAAAAAAAGAAAGAAAAGGTTTATAAAATTGGGGGAGAAGTCGCCCTTGTATAACTGCCTTGCTTAAAGCAATGGGAATTGTGGTCGTAAGTCGAGAACTCCCTGCCTGTTTTTCTACACGGATAACTAACCTGAACAGGTAGGCAATCCAGTCGTGGACAGCCTGTTATTTTGAGGGGCAAAACCAGGAGCCACTGCATGGGAATTTAAAATTTAAAACAGAGATTTAAAAAGCTTCTTGGCTTCAGCCTGACTCTGGGGGGGAGGGAGGGGGGAAACGCTCTGCCTAGAAACCCAGGGGGGGGGAAAAAACCCTGTTTGTACATCACTCTAAACAAGGTCAGTTACAAGGTTTAAGATTCGCCATCTGAATGATATGCAAAGCTCGGTTAGTTTTAAGGTGGGGGGGTGGAAACGGAGGCGGGGGGGCGGGGGGGAGGAGAGGAGGTGTTTTAATGTAGAATGCAGCCAGTTTCGTATTTATTATTCAAACCGAGAACCCGGAATCGTCGCCATCACTCTCAACCTGCCTTGAGAACCCAGACATTCTCTGGAAGATGCCATCTGAACGGCTGTGATTTAAAAATAAAAATAAAAATTGGAAGGTGTGGGGGAGGGTGGGGGTGGGTGGGCACAAGACTGATTTATGGCAATTTGGGAAGTTCTGAAGCAGGCGCTGTGGTCTCGCAGGGGGGCTGATTGTAGCTAGAGACGCCGCAGCGGTTACCCAGAGATGGGAAACCATGCCTGGTTGGGGTCCCTTTTCATTTGACGTCGCAAAACATTGGACCATAAAGGATTTATAGGCTGGGATGGATAAAGTCACACGCCCGCCCTCACTTGGGAAAAAAAAAGAAAAGCAGTGGTAGCAAATGGCAGATAGGAAATTGCTGGTGGGTGGGGGGCTGGAAGAGGTGGGGTAGGGAGGAAAAAGTGACAGGGAAGGAAAGGGAAAAGGGAGGAAAATTACGGTATGCGTAATGAAGTCGAGGCGAGGAAGCGATTTAATAGGCATGGGCCCAGCAAGGCAGCTTGCCGGCTTCCAATCTTCCATGAAAAGAGCCTTGTAAATGTGTGTGTGTGTATTTTAGAAGAAATTAACTCAACTGAGGTTAAAAAAAGGGATGCACTGGAAACCTTGTAAAGCTTAAAATCCTGGAGGGGCAAAAACAGAGCTGTCGGTTTTCCAACGGAGGCCGGCTTGGGTAAGCAGGACCAGATGCTAACACTGGGAGGATAAAGCAGAGAAAGGTCGGCGCAGAATATGGAAATCCGGCTGAAATTAAGGGAAGAGGGTAAAACTCTAAATACAGGAAGTCCTCGGCTTACAACAGTTCGTTTAGTGACGGTTCGAAGTTACAATGGCACTGAAGAAAGCGGCTTGGGACCGCTTTTCACGCTTAACAACCATTGGCAGCACGTCAGTGGTCACGTGATCAAAATTCAGACTGCTTGGCAACTGACTCATATTTATGACGGTCCCGGGATCACAGGATCCCCTCTTGTGACCTTCTGACCAGCAAAGTCAATGGGGAAGCCAGATTCATTTAACAACCATGTGACTAACTTATAAAACTGCAACGATTCCCTTAACTGGCAAGCAAGGTTACCAAACGGGGCAAAAAATCACACAGCAACTGTCTTGTTAGCAACGGAAATGCTGGGCTCAACAGCGGTCGCAGGTCGAGGACCATCTGTGCTAGCAAAGTTGCTGCCTATGAATCCGAGCGTATTCCAAGGAGCTGGAACCAAATAAGGCTCAGAGTTTTCATTCCGCATTTCTCGGTAGGAGCCAGAAATTTTAAGACGCTGGTTTCATTTCAGTCCAGACTTTTTAAAGTTGCTAAGGTTGAAAAAAACAACAACCTGTTTTTCTGGTTTCCATCAATGCCACCTGCCCTAATATTTGTGAACCAAAGACCCTCAAGAATATTTGAAGAAAAGTCCAGCTGTTTGGACACCAAGCCCGCTCCCCCCTCTGGGGTGCAGTCAGCCAGATGGAGCTGGCCAAGGTGACCGATGGATTTTTATGCCGAGAAACTTGTGCCCAAGGCCTGACAGCTGCTCAATGGCTCCCGTTTCGTGCATTTGGGGTTTTGTAACTTGCAAAAAAGAGGCATCAATGGAGTTCTGTTTTGTTTTTTTTTCTGTCCTGGCATCCAGATTTCGTGGGATGCTTCAGAAAAAGACGGATGGGGCATGTCGGATTTGGAAAAGCCTTACAGGTGACAGAAAGGGAGAATTTGGGAAGTTTAAATCCCACAAGTGTAATTGAAGTTGGCCGCATAAGCATCCCTCATATATGATGCTGGTTTGGATACCATCCCCACAAAATTTCTCCAAAGAAATAGCTAGCAAAACTACCCTGAGCGTTTATTGGTGGGGAAGGGTTTTGATTTTGTGCTTACAGGTTGTCCTCCACTTAACAATCTTTCATTTTGTGACTATTCGAAGTTAAAAACAGCGCTGAAAAAAGGACTTGTGACAGTTTTTCCACACTTATTGCAGCATCCTCACTGTCATGGGATCAAGATTCAGACACTGGCAACTGACTCGTATTTATGACAGTTGTCATGCCCCTTCTGTGACCTTCTGACAAGCAAAGTCAATGGGGAAGCCGGGTTCACGTAACAACAGTGTGATTGATTTAACGCCCGCAGTGATTCACTTAACAGATGCGACAAGAAAGATTGTAAAAAGGGAGTGAAGCTCATTTAACCAATTTCTCACTTGGCAGCATAAAAGTTTAGTTTAGTTTATTGTCATTGCGCCTCGTACAATGAAATCAAACCCCATCTTCAGTCCACACCATGACCATGAAAATAAACCCAAACACACATCCTTCACCCTCCACACATTGAACCGAAAACCCGCACCAGCGCACCAACACTGGACTATACAGCAGAATTCAACAGAGCTACTGCCCTGGGATGGAAGCTGTTTTTCAGCCTATTTGTCCTTGTTTTTATTATTATCCTGTACCGTCTGCCAGATGGTCATAGTTCAAAAAAAGGGGGTGTCCAGGATGAGATGGATCTTTGAGGATGTTTTGAACGGGGTTTTTTGGGACTCAATTGTAGTCGTAAGTCGAGACTTACCAGTATATTTGAAGGGTTAGCATGCCTGGGAGTTTTGGACAAAACGCAATCACGCAGAGGTTGAACCAAAGCACTTCTGAATGTGGAATTTCGGGATGGTTTTTCCAGAGAGGGAAATTGGTTCCGTGTCCACCCCAAAAAGGCAAAGATTCTTTTTTCCTTTCCATTTCCCCGTTTTCACCAGCCAGGACCTACAGCTCCTTCCTTGGGTTGCCTTCTCTTCCTGTTCCAGAATGAAACAGGGCCATAAAGCAGACCAATTTACTGGCCGTAATTTGATCAGCTACATAAACTCCCTAATGTAAACTACCAGGGTATCAAGAAGCTACTGGCCGGAGCTGTGTTAAAAGCATTAGAGTGACAGAAACCTCTTTTCGTATGCAAGTGGTGGACACATACCATCCCTGGCCAGCCTGCATGAGATCAACCAGAAATCGGAAATCACATGTAAATAAATATATGCTGTGTACGCAATAGCCAGAATAGGGAGTTCTCGGCTTAGAAACCACAATGTTTCCGTTGCTAAGCAAGGTAGTTGTTAAGTGAATTTCACCCTCTTTTATGACCTTTCTTGCCCTGGTTGTTAAGGGAATCACTACAGTTGTTCAGTTAGTAACCTAGTTATTAAGTGAATCTGGCTTCCCCCATTGACTTTGCTTGGTCAGACGGTCGCAAAAGGGGATCCCGTGACCCTGTCATAAATATGAGTCAGTGGCCAAGGGTCTCATAAACATGGGGATGCCGTAAGTGTGAAAATTGATCGTAGGTCACTTTTTTCAGTGCCATGGTAACATTGGTCGGTAAATGAATGGATGTAAGTGGAGGACTACCTGTCTAAAAAATCAGATGCCCTCCTGACAGGTTGGACCAGTGGTAGGATTCAAATTTTTTTTACTACCGGTTCTGTGGGCATGGCTTGGTGGGCGTGGCAGGGGAAGGATACTGTAAAATCTCCTGTCAGAGGTGGGATCTGCCAGTTCTCCAAACTACTCAAAATTTCTGCTACCGGTTCTCCAGAACTGGTCAGAACCTGCTGAATACTACCTCTGGGTTGGACTCTGGAGAAGTTGAGTCCAGCTCCTCTGGATGGCCTCAAAACTAATTCTAGGGACTTACAAGTGTCCTGCAGATTTGCTGACCTTTTGTGGGTAGAGGGAGGGATGGTTTTGATTAAACTCCCAATTAGACCCCTCCACACACACACATACACACACCTTCAAAGGAAACATTGATGCTGCAGTTTGAAAAAGGTATTTGGGGTCTCCGGGAGCTCGGGCACCGAACAGGGTGAGCAAGATGGCAGGCGGGGGATGGAGGTTCCAATTACGCCTATTGTCTTGTGAAGTGTGCATTTACCGAATCAGCACCTCTTTGTTCCAGCCGCCGCCTCAAACTGAATGCTTGGCAGGGGTGTGTGTGTGTACGTGTGTGTGTGTGTCTGTCTGAACTCTGGTTGAATTCAATTTTCATTTGAGTGTCTTCATTCAGGGAAAGGGCTGGGGTGTTTGCATCATGCCTAGCTAGGGTTTTGCATTGATTTACTTATTTGTAAGATTTACTAACTGCCCATCTTGCCATACATGAACTCTGGGTGACTCACATGATTAAAAAGAGAAAACCTCATCGTTTATAATAATATAAATGCAATACTTACTATAAATACTATAAAATCCACTTAGCTAAAAAGATGGGGAGGGAATATGATGAGAGGGAGGGGAGAGGGTGGGGTCTGCTGTTAATCAATCGATCACCAACGTGAAACCCCTTTGTGGGCACCCCAAGCCAATGGGCAGAGCCAGGATTTAAGCTCTCTCCAAGGGTTGGAGCTGACCTCCCTTAATAATGGTTCCTGAAGAGCCTGAAATGGGAATTACTTCTCTTGCATCTCAGGGCCTGGGTTCCTGGAACCTGCAGGGTGCCTCAACACGATGTGTGAACCCAGCTAGAGCAGGGGTCCCTGGGCCGCAGCCCACTATGGGGCCTTGACTTGTCCAGAACCGAGCCAGAGAAGTGGTGGGGGCATGCGTCAACATCCCCGTTTGCGTAATTGGCACGCACAATGCCCGCTGCTTGTGCAGATGGACCTTGCATGCGTGGACATGTGTGTCCATCGTGCACGCAGAGCCATCCCTTCTCTCCCCGCTGGTCCACAAAGCCAGAAAGGTTGGGGAACTCTGAGCTACGGGATTCAGGTGCTCAGCTGGATAAGGAAGAGAACCGTTAGGTGTCAGGGCTCTGACCATACACTCCCATTCAAATCACAAGTCTCTAGCCGCATCTCTCAGTGTAAAAAAAAAAAAAGATTTATTAGGAGTGACCATGTCGGTGTTATCTGGGTGCAGACGAATCTAAGACACATCATTCATTTCACCCTTGACCCTGGTCTTCCCCCCACCCCCTGGATGTATATTCTCCAATGGGACACATCCATAGCCAAGAGCCATTAATCATGCTCATAATAATCTTGCGTGCCAACAGCTTCGGCTGCCTGGCAATTATCTGAAGCATTTAAGGAATGCACTGCTTCCCCCACTCCCTTTCTGCTGGCAATTAAAAAGACCAAAGAAGTATGTTTTTTAGTTGAAATTAGGTATTCTTGTTTCCCATCTTCCCCAAGATCTCCAAAAGACAATCTAGGCTAAAACATACAAACTTGACTTCTCTTGCAGGTCCAAAAGGCGTCACCCTGGGACGGCCAAAGGCACCGGGCACCATGGCGACGGCGTCGCCGACAGCCGCCGTGGTGACCGCCACCGTGGTGACCACGGCGGCCGCCATGGACTTGCGTGACTGGATCTTCCTCTGCTACGGGCTGGTGGCCTTTTTGAGTGAGGTGATTGACAGCACGACCTGCCCCTCCGTCTGCCGGTGTGACAACGGTTTCATCTACTGCAATGACCGGGGCCTCACTTCCATCCCGACTGACATCCCGGACGATGCCACCACCCTCTATCTGCAGAATAACCAGATCAATAACGCGGGGATCCCTTCTAGTTTGAAGAAGAAACTCAACGTTCAGGTGAGCCAGACGAGGAGGTTGGGGGCAATAATGGTTCAGTTTCTGAGGGGTTGTTGGTGATCTCTGAGCTTGGTGGTTTTCCTGCAGATGTTTCATGAGCCAACTAGATAATAACATCACTGCTAGAAGGGAATGGAGTTAATGGAGAGGAGGAGGAGGAGATTGTGGGGTCCCCAGTGCTCTCTGAGCTTGGCTGTTTACTTGTAGACATTTCATGACCCAACTAGGCAACATCATCAATGCTGAATGGAGTGGGATTTGCTCTCATTTTGTATGCTAATGGCCCTGACAGTTGTGGTGGTGATGGGATGTTCTTGGTTCCATGATTAGACTATTGTTTACTGCTAGCTTGTTTGTCTGAGTTGGTTATTTCTTGATTGGGATATTGGTGGTATTTTTATTGGGGTCTGTTAATCTCATGAGCAGAGACTAAAACCAAGAGTAACATTGGACCAACAACCAGGAAGCAGTTCTCAAGAGTGGAAAGACAGAATGCTAGAGGCCTTCCTCTCTTGCCCTCCGCAAATTTCTCTTCTAAAAGCAAGGTTAGCTTTGGACAATCTAGAACCCTGCTTATTTCTAGCTCAGGAACCCTAAAGTCAGGTTTCCTAAATTGGGCACCCTAGAACCTTTTCCCTTTCCGCCATGCTGAATATCCGATTCCTCTTGATTCTCGGCAGGTCATCTACCTCTACGAAAATGATCTGGACGAGTTCCCCATCAACCTGCCCCGCTCACTGAAGGAACTGCACCTGCAGGACAATAACGTCCGTACCATCGCCCGGGATTCCCTGGCCAGGATCCCTCTGCTGGAGAAGCTGCACTTGGACGACAACTCGGTCTCCACCGTCAGCATCGAAGACGACGCCTTCGCCGACAGCACCCGGCTCAAGCTGCTCTTCCTCTCCCGCAACCATCTCAGCAGCATCCCTTCCGGGCTGCCGCGCACCCTGGAGGAGCTTCGCCTGGATGACAACCGCATCTCCACCATTCCCCTCCATGCCTTCAAAGGCCTCAACAGCTTGCGGCGTTTGGTGCTGGACGGCAACCTGCTCGCCAACCAGCGCATCGCGGACGACACGTTCAGCCGCCTGCAGAACCTCAGCGAGCTCTCGTTGGTGCGCAACTCCCTGGCGGCCCCGCCGCTCAACCTGCCCAGTGCCCACCTGCAGAAGCTGTACCTGCAGGACAACGCTATCAGCCACATCCCGTACAACACCCTTTCCAAGATGAGGGAGCTGGAGAAGCTTGACCTGTCCAACAACAACCTGACCACCCTGCCCAAGGGACTCTTTGACGACCTGGACAGCCTCTCCCAGCTCCTGCTGAGGAACAACCCGTGGTACTGCAGCTGTAACCTCATGTGGCTGAGGGACTGGGTCAAGGCCCGAGCAGCGGTGGTCAACGTCAGAGGACTGATGTGCCAAGGGCCTGACCGGGTTAGAGGGATGGCCATCAAAGACATCACCAACGAGATGGACGAGTGCTTTGAAGCTGGCCAGCAGAGCAACTCGGCGGTGGTGGCCAAAACGACAGCCAGCAACGCTGCCGTCACCACCCCACAGGGCTCCCTCTTCACCCTCAAAGCCAAACGCCCGGGCATCCAGCTGCCCGATTCCAACATCGACTATCCGATGGCCACTGGGTCAGGAGCTAAAACACTGGTGTTGAACGTCAAGCCTCTGACCACCGACAGCATCCGTATCAGCTGGAAGGCGTCCCTCCCGGCGGCCTCTTTCCGCCTCAGCTGGTTGCGCCTGGGCCATAGCCCGGCCGTCGGCTCCATCACCGAGACGCTGGTGCAAGGCGACAAGACCGAGTACCTCCTGACTGCCCTGGAGCCCAAATCCACCTACATCATCTGCATGGTCACCATGGAGACAGGCAACACCTACATCCCCGACGAGAGCCCCGTGTGCGCCAAAGCTGAGACCGCCGACGTGTACAGTCCAACCACCACCCTCAACCACGAGCAAAACCTGGACCCCATGGCTGGACTGCCCCTGGCGGGGATCATCGGCGGGGCGGTGGCCTTGGTTTTCCTCTTCCTGGTCCTGGCCGCCATTTGCTGGTACGTCCACCGGACCGGGGAGCTGCTGACGCACGAGCGAGGCAGTCGGAAGAAGGACGACTACATGGAGTCGGGTACCAAGAAAGACAACTCCATCTTGGAGATCCGAGGGCCCGGCTTGCAAATGATCCCCATCAACCCTCACCGGGCGAAGGAAGAGTACGTCATCCACACCATATTCCCTTCCAACGGAACCAGCCTTTACAAAAGTACCCACACAATTGGCTACGGCACAACTCGGGGGTACAGAGAAGGGGGCATCCCAGATGTAGACTACGCCTATACATGATGCAGAGGTTTTCCCCTCCTTCCGGATGCATCGTGTCGCCCTTCCCCACCCCCGCGCCCACACTCCACATTCCCCTGTTTTTACCCCTTCCCCAATCTCTCTCTCACACACACACACACACATATACAGACGCACACGCACACAGGTTTGGGCTTGGATCGGTTCTTTGGTTGGGTGGTTTCAACTTTTTTTTTTTTTTTTTTTGCCGAGAAGGAAGAGAAACGGCGAAACGCGGACTTATATTTTCCAAGCAGAACCCGCTGGAACCGAAGGGGAGGGGAAGGGAAGGGAAGCGAATTTTACAAAACCAACCTTATTTTGTAGGGGAGGGGAAGAAAAGCAAAACCCACACAGCGTACACAAAACCCAAGTTTTGAAAAGTAGATACGGAGGGGACAAAAGACCTAATTTATATTTAATAAGCCAGATTTAAAACAAAAAAAAAAATCAAACGAACGAAAAAGGAGCGATCGGGAGGAACAGTCGTGAACGAACGTTTGGTTTTACTGGGGTTTGCGGTGGGTTTTTTCCCTGCGAGGCGGGTAGAAGGGAACAGGGGAAGATCGAGAGGAAAGGCAGAAATGACACTGAGGATCCCCAAAAATGCTACCTGTTTATCTTTCTTCCTGTATAAATCTTCTATTTTGTTCAGGGGTTAGATTATAAAAAGAAAAGAAAGAAAACTCTGTCGTGATGGCTAAACTGTCAACTTGTCCTGGGGGATGTGTGGGAAGATCACTTTTGTTTTGCACCCTATGATTCTGCTTTCCTTACAGGTTCTGGATTTATTGTGCAAAATTGAGAAACAATACAGTTTGGGGAAGGTTTCCCCCCCCGCCCCTTTATTTTTTTTCTTCGGGGGAATCCTGAAAAGTTACTCTTTGTCACAACTCGAGTCAATGCAACCTTGCTGGTAAAATTCTCCATCGTTACCTCCTCGGCCAGCTATCTCTTGGGACAGTTACTCGAGACGATTCTCTTCGTAGGAATAAACTCACCATGCAGCTCTCGAGTTTTTAGCAAAAAAACAAAAGAAAAAAGAAACCCGATGTGTGAAGATGGGACCAGGCCAGCAGCGTCTTCCAACCAGCAAGATAATCAAACCTTCCATGGTGGGGGTGGGGAGGAGGAGGGGCTCTGAATTCCCAACGAATCTCAGGTTCACACGTGAATGGTTTTTTAAGCTGTTAAGGAAGGGGGAGAGAAAGTGTGGTTTTTGTGGTCCAAAGCCTTTGGCATTAGCTCAAAAGACCAGCCAGGTTGTTCTCGTTGCAATTTCCCAGGATGGTTCTGAAACCTCAGTATTCGCTAACTTGGGGAGGAATTTAAAAAGTCCTAACTGTAGATCCCGATAGGTGCGCCGTGATCTCCAGGCCACCTCAACGCAAGGATCCAGACTCTTCAATCCAACTTGGGACTCGTCAAACCGACCGTACAAGCCTCCGTCCTGCCTTTGAAGTTTTCGCGTTACGAGGATGAGCTTCAGGCAAGGGGCAACCCCACGTGACTGCAAATGTCCTCAATTGTACCACCCCAAATTTGGACCTCTTGCGGATTCAGGGCAGGGGCTTGTTTCTATCCAGAGGCTCCAAAAAATGCAGAATTATGGTAGCCAAAGATCAGGAGGCTGAAAAGCCGGTTAGGTTGAAATCAACTGGGTATCTTGGGGAGGGGGTGAGGAACTGCTTTATAACGCGGCTGCAGTGAGGATCATGCTGGAATTGGTGAAGTTAAGACCAGCTGATTAAAGAACAATCCAAGTTTCAGAGTTATCGGTCAACACTTAACGGAATAACGGAAGGGACCTTGGAGGTCTTCTAGTCCAACTCCCCTGCCCAAGCAGGAAACTCTAGACCAGAGGTCTCCAAACTTGGCAACTTTAAGACTTGTGGACTTTAACTCCTAGAATTCTGGGAATTGAAGTCCACCAGTCTTAAAGTTGCCATGTTTGGAGGCCTCTGCCCTAGAGCATTTCAGATAAATACACCATTTCAGACAAAGTGGCCACTGAAGTAGGACAAAGTACTCGACCTGTTGGATTTTGTGCCATCGTTGACAGGCTGATCTCCAAGAATGGGCCATGTGCATGTGCAAAATTCTTCAGTTTGGTCTTCTAGCAACGCTGGGAAAGCTTTTTAGTTGAGCAGAGATGACCAAGGGCATGGAAAGCTAAGGCTGAAACTGGCTGAGGGACGGCTGGTCTGAGTCACTGTAGGACCTGACCTTGGTTCTGGCAGGCCTTTCCTGACCTACAGGTAGTCCCCGACTTACGACCATGATGGAGCCCAAAATTTATGTCCGCTGAGTGAGACATGCGTTGAGTGAGGTTTTGCTTCATTTCATGACTTTTCTTGTCACCGTTGTTAAGGGAATCGCTGCAGGTGTTAAGTTGGGAACTGAACCCGGCTTCCCCGTTGACTTGGCTGGTCAGAGAGAGGCCGCAAAAGGGGATCCCGTAACCCCGGGACAGTGCGACCGTCATAAATCCGAGTCAGTTGCCAAGCGTCTGAAGTTTGATCACGTGACCAGGGGGATGCTGAAATGGTCACAAGTGTGAAAAACGGTCCTTAAGTCACGTTTTTTTTATCAGTGCCGTTGTAATTTTGAACGGTCCCTAAATGAACTGCCATAAGTCGAGGATCACTTATACTATCTCCAGATGTTTAGGATGGGGCTTCTCCGCATTCCTAGCGCTCCTGGCCAAATTCTCGAGATGGGACCCAACGTATCCAAGGTGCTTAAGGAGCGGCTGGTAAGAGTTTGCAGAAAGGACAGATAGAGAAACCAAGCGAGAGAATGGCGACAGACACACCCTGCAGACAATGCAATGAAAAGGGATCCTTTTGCCGTCTCTCCCCCCTCCCACTCTGAAAAAAAAACCCAAAAGAATGCAATGCATCAATGAGACTTGGCAGAGAAAAATACCAAGGATTCCCACTGAAATCAAAGGCCCCATGGAAAGGCAAGACGGTTGTTGAGTTTCCAGCCAAGTGTTGGGGCAAAAGCAGACCTATATCCTGCCAATCCTCACTCATTTTTTACTGGAAATGAAAGCACATAAGCTGTTTTCCAGGCAGACTTGGGTTGGAGGGCCTGTCAGCTTCCCATGGAGTTGACTCCGTGTCCACGGATGGTGGCATCTAACCAGCTTGCAAAACGTGGACCCTAAAATAATCGGCACTCCCCTGACAAATTAAATCCAATTAAGGTGTCATTTAAATACACTGTAGCCTTGCACGCATTATTGGGGGGCGGGGGGAGAGAGAACACCCTTGCATGAATACGAGGCTGCAAATTTCCCATCCCGCTCAAATTTCAGTCAGTGGAATTAAGTAGCTAAGGGGGGACCAAGAGGCAATAAAATCTGGATTGGAATGGAAATTTTTCCCCAAGGCTTCCCTGACAGGCTGATATTCCCAAATAGTGACAATAGTTCTGGGGGGAGAGGGGAAAAAAAACCCTATCACAACAAAAATGTTAAGCTGCATGTGAAAATTTTAAAGTGACATGGAAGGGAAGAGAGGGAAACCCCATGAAAATTCAACTGATCGGAGTAAGCATTTAAGCCCCATCTGCTCCTCAGGGGAGACAAGCATGACCTAAATCAGGGGCCTTCAACCATGGCCCCTTTAAGGTGGGCGGACTTCAACTCCCAGAATTCCCTAGCCAGAGTTGTGGCTTGAGGGTTTGACAAATATTGCTGTAAAGAATGGCTATCCATTCACTGCCCTGGCAAGCCCACTGATTTGGTTTTCAAGACGCACTTCATTAGCAGCACTAACAATAACAATAATGTGGGTGAAGATGAAGGGAAGTCTATTGGAAGAGGAGGAGGCTGGGTCGGTGAGGGCCTAATTTTAAACACCCTCAGTGAGGAAAACACACAAACAAGCTGGGAGGGAGAAGAAATTGCTCCAGGCTAACTAATATTTATCCGCTAAACATCGCTTTGCAAAATCAGGGCCTGGGACCCAAGGTGCTGCTCTCACCTCCTGCAAAGTGTGATTTTATTAAGTGCTTAACTCCGTACCCAGCACTTCACAAACCGAGATAATGTGAGCTCTCGGGAAACTGGCGTTTAGCACAAGGCAAAGTGGAAATAAAAACAAAACACACACACATAAGCCATGTTTCCCCCCCAAAAAAATGCCTCTTCCCCATCTCTCATTAATTCTGGTGATTTGAAAGACGCTGGTATATGCCGGTGTTGGCCATCGCAAGCGATTTGCAGCTCCGTTCCTAAAGTTTGCGTCTTAGGAGAGGTTTTTTTATTTATTTGTTTTGAAAACAGCAAGCTAAAGAAAGAGTCCAGGGGCATCCAGAGGAATGATTAGAGATGGAAGGGACCTTGTAGGTCATCTAGTCCAACCCGCCGCCCAAGCAGGAGGGCCCTACACCACTTCTGACAAATGGCAGTCTTTCTGCCCGATCTTTGCGACCTTTAGGGATAGTTGCATTTGAACTAAGATCAAGTTTTTTTATCAACCAATTTTTTTTTTTAAATTGGGACTACTGCTCCCAGCATCCTTGTCCATTGGCTAAGTTAGCTGGAGCCAGCTGAAAGGAGTTTGAGTGGGAGGGTGTCAGGCAAAACATCCAATGGTTCCTTATTTTTGGACCTTAAATGGCTCAGCAAGATAAAGGTAGTCCTCAACTTACAACCATTTGTTTAATGACCAAAATTACAGCGGCCCTTAAAAAAAAGTGACTCTTGACCGTTTTCCACATTTACGACCGTTGCAGCATTCCCGAGCTCGTAACGTGATCAAAATTCAGGTGCTTGGCAACTGTCTCATAGTAATGACGGTCGCAGTGTCCCAAGGTCGTGGGATCCCCTTCTGACAAGCAAAGGCAATGGAGAAGCCGAGAGACTAACTTAACGTCAGTGATTCACTTAACGGCTGTGGTAAGAAAGGGCGTAAAATTGGGGAGGGGGAACTCACTGAACAACTGTCTTGCTTAGCAACAGAAAATCTGGGCTCCACTGTGGTCGTAAGTCAAGGACAGTCTGCACCCTTGACGTTGAAGGAAGAAACGTAGTCCCCGCAAACTTTTATTTCGAGCAGGAAAACTGAACCAGTGGAGTTGGGAGGACCCAGAGAGGGAGGCAGGAAATCCAAAGGGGAGGGTGAGCAGGATGGGAGGGGGGGGGGTGTCCCTATTAAAAGGTCCCCCTCTTTTGCAATCTGACTATTTCAAAAATCCCCAGTAACGCTGGCCGAGGCTCACCAGTTTGCCCTGTCTGTCCCACTCAAAAGTGAGCAGCTATTTCAGGCTTCCTACTGGCTTAGTGGGGGGGAAAGAGAGAGCGTACAATGGGCTTCCTTGCCACCTGCTTGTCTAAGATAACATTTTTGGGAAGAGACAAAGCTGGAAAACGCCTCTTGTTTCTCCCCGTTTTGTCTTCCTTTCCATTCTGACTTCTGCGCCCGACCAATTCGTATACCCAACTCTCCTTTCTTCCACCTTCTTGGCCGGCACCCCAAATCCCTTCTGAAAGTTTTAAAAGGACATCGGGGGGGGGGGGGGGGTCCAGCACGTGGCCATAAAATGCACTCTCCTCCCCCATGCAATGTCACTTTGCCAACGGACTGTTGATGCTCCAAAAATAGGAAGCGTGACAGCCGTCTCTCCATCCATCAAACATTCATCCACCTTAAGAAAATATATGTGTGTATGTGTGTGTGTGTGTGTATGTATGTATGTATATATGTATATATATATATGTATATGTATATATATATATGTATATGTATGTATATATATATATATATATATATATATATATATATATATATATATATATATATATATATATATATATTTGTTTTCGGAGATTTTCGCGGGTATTTGTATGTGGATCTTTGGTTCTTCGGGTTTTCTCCCGCGTAGAGTTGGAAATATCTAGGCGACGTTTCGATGAAGTCTCATTCATCATCTTCAGGCTTGTGTCTTCGGCCTTGTGCTTCTCGGAGATCGAAACGTCACCTAGATACTTCCAATTCTATGCGGGAGAAAACCCGAAGAACCAAAGATCCATATATATATATATATATATATCAGATCCCTGATGGATGGTATAACGAGCCAGGTTGTGATTGATGACTTGCCCATTAAAAAATAATAATTTAGGTCAGCCCAGTTTGGTATCCCCCCAAATGCTCTTTGAGGGCTGGGGATTATGGGAACTAGACTCCAATCGCTGGAGGGCCACAGGTTGGGGAAGTGCTGTCCGAGCTTCCCACGGGCTTCGGCTCGTCCTTGGCAAGGGTCTTATCGGTACTCGACAGGCAGGCTAAAATGTCTCTGTTCGAATGGTATCAGCCTTTGGCACAGGGTGGACGGTCTGCTTGACAAATGGGCTTTTATTTTTTTTTAAATATAAAACAAAATGCCACCTTTTGCTCTTCCGGTACATCCTTCTTGGCAAGCCGGCCTCCATTTGGCCTACCTCTACACAGCAAGGATAATTCAGGAGCTGTTTGCAATGGTTAATTTCTTTTTAAGGCCCAGGAGAAGCACAAAGGTGGCATTTGCTGATCAGGGAAATGCAGAAGGGCAAGTTCTGAAAATAGCAAGGGCTGCGACTCACAGAAGCGTCTCTAGAAAAAGACACGGAGGCACGGAGGAGCGCTTCGGTGAGTCTCCGATCCTGGTACGAAGCGTGACAGCTAGCAAAATTCGGTCTTGCCTATAATGTTCCCTTAGGATGGCTGAGTTTTAGTTTTAGGCCAGGTGGGAGGGGGAGGTGTGTCCTTCCCACTGTGGATGAACTACAGGTCCCAGCATCCTTCTCTATGGGCCTTACTTGCTGGATTTATTGGAAGTGGCCAACTGAGTTCACATCTGGAAGGACACAAGCTTCCCCTGAGTGTCCAAAGTAGACTTTTAGCCCAGTGTTTCTCAACCTTGGGAACTTTAAGATGGGTGGACCAACTCCCAGAATTCCCCAGACACTATTGTTGGCTGGGGAATTCTGGGAGCTGAACTCCCCTGGGTCTGTCTTGAAGCACTGATAACATGTTGTAGACCAACTCTTCCATTTAGCCTGTGGTCATCTGGTTTTACTGGACAATGTCTCCCCCTATTCATCAGGTTCAGAATGTCCAAGGCTACCCTACTGTTCCTACAGCAGATCTTCCCCCAGGGCATGTCTGGATATAGAGAAGGAGGGACTCAAAGGTCAGACTGACTTGTGTGACTCAGACCAGTGCTCCAACTGGTGCCTTTGAGGATGGAAACCATCTTTCGAGGGAACAACCAGGCAATGCCAGCAGCCAACATGATGGTTACAGATGGAGGGAACCAGTCATAAGAGCAAAGACAAAATATGTTCTTGTTCTCTGTAAGATATGGTGAGGAAACCAAGGTTGATGGTTGCAGATCTTTGGCTTCTAGTTGAAAGCAACGTCTCTTGACCACAAAGGGGTTCTATTGAGGCATGGTTGTTGTAATCTGTCAAGTCAAAGGGTGTCCTTCCGTTGGGCAGGGTCAGGTTGAGAAAGAAAAATAGCAGAATGCTGAGGAACATCAATAGCTGGAGATGTTCTCCAACACTGACAGGACTAACCCAGTTTTGTCCAGAATATCTGCACAGACCCGTCCTGATTGCTGGTTTGCTGAATTTTACCCTTCTGGGAGGTGTTGCCAAAACCAACTTCCCTGAGAGAGGATCACTCAAGGAATTCTCTGGATAGGACCTCAGCTCCAAAGGGACCGCCGCTGTCTCCACCTTCAAAAGATGCACCTTTTGAAGCCAACTCATAAAGTTCCTATTGAGATGCAGCTAGTTATGACTTTCCCAGGCATCCGATTCCTCCTGATGGAATCGAACTCACGGAAGCCAAGGCAGGTGCCCTAATTTCCAAGAAAGGGGGAAAAGAGAACCAGCGGCCACCCTCTTTCCCCATCACCCCTGATTTGAGAACAGCTAATGGTCTTCAGCAAACGGTAGACTTAGCGCCAATGAGCGGCGCTTGGTGCATGGGCAACGGCGATAGCGAGAGACTTACTGTTGAAAAGAGAGAGGACGTCGATGGCCACATGGGATTTAATCTAAAGGCTTTTTTTAAAAAGCCTTTTGAAAAACTGTCTGGGATCATGGTGGCCAGCCTCAGTTTTTTTTAAAAAAAAGACAATCTGGGACAGCCTCGTCCCCCTCACCACTGCCTCTCTCGTTCCAGCTATTCTTGCACCAGTTCCCAAGCTGAGTCTCCATCCTGAACTCTCTACGCCAAACTAAGGGTGTTTTATTTTATTTTATTTTATTTTTCTGTTGAAACCTCCCCGCCTTCCTCTTTTCTTGACTTCAGAGAAACCAAAGTGCTCTCTTTGGCGCAACCTTTGGCCTCCTCCTCCTTCTCCTCCTCCTCGTTTTAGGTGCCTTGAAAATTTTCAAATGTTTAAAAAAAAAAAAATGAATGTCTCGCAAATTCTCTTAGTCCTTTTTTTCCTCCTCTCCGTTTTTCATAGAAAAACAAAACAAAAAAAGTACAAGTTTAAAAAATTAATTATTAAAAATAAAGAAACAACAAAAAAAAAACCCAAAGAGTTTTTCCTTAATTTGGCGGGGCAGGGGGGGAATAAAATGGGGAAAAGTTTAATTTTGACAGCCAGTTTCACGATATGACTAGGCACAAACTCAGGCTGGTCTTTTGGTGGGAATTGTAAGCACTCAAATTTTGCTAGATTCATCCATCATTATTTTAGACATTAAAACAGTCCATCCATCAAGATTTGTTACGTAAGCCATGAGGGGTTGGGATGACCCAATACATAAGCCACAAACTTGAATCTGATAAATCACACTGCCTTGGTTCATACTTGATTTTAAACCCGGGTTGCCCAAACTTGACCATTTCTGGCTGTGTGGACTTTGACTCCCAGAATTCTACTACCAGCTTGACCATTGATAAGCATTCTGGAGATTGAAGTCCACACACCTGGAAATAGCCGATATTGGGAAATGCAGGTTTAAGTCATGGTTTACTAACCATGAATGATTAAAAGTTGGCTGACTGCATTAACGCAACCTATTGCCCAATAAACACTGGAACCACAATATCTGGGTTTGTAACCACCTTATACCATTATTTAATCATGGCTTTCTGAGTAAATGCACACAATATGCTACATTGAGCTGGGTGACTCTTCTGGACATCTTCCTGAAATACTGAATTATGATTCCTAACCAGCACTGTACAATGATTGCTTCTTTTAACAGATTTGTGTAAAATTATAGATCCCTGCAGTAAGAATCAAACAAAAAATCCCACCCTGGTCCTTTTCTGTGTCTCTTTAAACTCCAATCTTAGTCACAGACAAGCCTCATGCTGCAATTATTTTCTTGTAATTTGGGACAAGTCCCCATTTTAAGGAAGTTGGACAGTGGACCTGAGCTTTTTAAAAGGATTGTGACAGAGGCGAGATTTGAACCAGGAGCTCCAGCAATCAGGCCCCAGGAGGAGACAAAACTCGACTTCTCCGGGCTACTCAAACCTGCCTCCTGGATTGTAATATCCTTCTGGGGGGCGAGGGGGAGAATTATTTTCTGTCACTTTGTAATGGTGGTTTCTGCTAAATTTAACATAAAACTCGAATTCATTACTTCGGCATTAGACAGACTCCAGAATTTGCCCGCAGGTTAATGGATTTCTCCTGGGGACGAAAGTGCCATTTTTCAGCGGGCAGCAACGTCAAGCAGGGCAAAGGGTGATGCCACCCCTGGGGAGATGGAGGTCTTTGGGGGAGGGTGGACTCTGGATCTCAGCCCGCAAGGCTGGTTGGCGTGAAGGCACAAGGCGACAAGAAGACAACAGCAAAACAAGAATCGTCCATATTCCCTGGAACATGTTAAAGCTTTCTTTCTTTTTTTAAAATACTCCATGCTCCCCAAGCCACTTGTGTGCTGGTTTATGGAAAGCATGATGACATCGCCTTATATTTAAACAATACAAAACCATTAATTGGAAAGGATGCAGAAGGAAAAGGAAAATTTAGATACTTTACACACAAAAGACCTGGGTGAAAAACTAGGTCTTCGGTGGGCTCCTAAAAGACACAGCTGCCTCTCAAATTCCTGACACAAAACTTGGAAAGGTGCTCCCCAAAAAACAGCTGCTCAGAGCAATATGAGAAATTGGGGAATTCAGAGGGGGGTACAGAATGCTCTCTCCAGCGGCCCACGACGAACACTGTATGTACATGCACATAAATAGTTGAGAGTCTGAAACCAACTCCCAGCTTTTTAATCCTCCTCATTTTGCTCCTGCGGGAACGAACTGTGTTATGAAAACAATTCATCGAACACAACCTGCGTCTCAGCAAAAGTGTGTTATGCAACATCCAAGTTAGTAGGCGTTGTTTGTCCACATGCACGTACCTCATTCAACAACACAGCTTGTTTTAAGCCCAATGCAACATTTCAGGTTGTTTTAACGCCCAATGCAACATCGCAGCTTGTTCTAATGCCTATTGTAGTATTGCAGTTTAACACCAAATGCATCATTGCGCCTTGTTTTCACGCCAGGCCAAATCCTGGCCAGCTCCCCCCACCCCTTCCCCGTCCAATCCATCAAGGCCTCAGTCTCTCTTTTTCTTCCATTTTTTTTACCATTTTTTTCTCGCTCGAGGGCATCTTGCCATTTGCTTTGTATAAACGCTGCTTTTATTCTCTCCAAGCCCACATTTATTGACCTACATCAACTCTTCAAGGGTTGGAGGGAAAGATCGGGAGCCTTCTTCTTTATTTTTAAAATCTTAAAAATAAAACCCAAGGACAGAAAATTGAGGGGGAAGAGGGGGGGGGGAGAGCGAGGGAGGAAGAAAGATAGATATTAATTTGGGAAAGAAGTCAAGATAGGCAAGAAGTACAGATTGAGGGGGGGGGGGAAGGGGAGAGCACCAGATTTAGAGAACAAAAAAAGTGCCTTCCTGAGTTAGGTTTGAACTTCTTGATTTAACAAGAGAAGGAAATACAGTCAGGAGGTCTGGCTCTATTAATAACCCAGAATGCCAGCTCCGAGAGAAGACAGACTCATCACACACTGAGGCACAGCTGGGGAAAAAAAATGCTTCTGGGCCTCCCACGGCCCCCAAATGGATGGCAAGCACATCTTCTTAACAGCCCTAATTCATGCTCTGCTCAGGGAGCAGAAAATCTCGGTAGTTAACCAATGCTACGAAAGCATCTGATGGCCTGACCCAGATGGAGGCAGAGGGAGCGGCTGTGTGAATAGATGGCAAGGTAAGACCATGTCCTCTGCACTGGGGTTTCTCAACCTTGGGAACTTTGAAGAGGGGTGCACTACAACTCCCAGCTGGCTGGGGAATTCTGGGAGTGAAAAGGGTCAGAATAGAGCTGGAAGGGACCTGGGAGGTCTGCTAGCTCAAGCAGGAGAAGCCCTACCCCATTTCTAACAAATGGTTGTCCGATCTCTTCTTAAAAACCTCCAGTGATGGAGCACCCACAACTTCTGGTGGCAAGCAATTCCACTGCTTAATTGTCCTCAATTTCTCCTTAATGTATTCCAGGTTGCTTCTCTCTTTGATTAGTTTCTATCCGTTGCTTCTTGTCCTGCCCTCTGGTGCTTTGGAAAATAGGTGGAGCCCTCTTCTTTGTGGCATCTCTAAGTTCCCAAGGTTGAGATATACCAGTCTAGACTTTCCTGGATTTTACTTCTGTTCAGTTCTAGTTAGAGAAGACAATGAGAGGTCCTACTCTCTGAGCTTGGTGGTTTTCTTGCAAATAAACCTTTTTTTTTTGCAAGTTTTGGCAAAGTTCAGAGAGCATCAAGGACCCCTCATTGTCTTCTCTAACTAGAACTTAACAGAAGTAAATCAACATCAGTGCTAGAAGGAAGGAGAGTTACTGATGATGTTCCCTAGTTGGGTCATGAAACGTCTGCAAGAAAATTGCCAAGCTCAGAGAGCACCCAGGAGCCCTCATTTCATCCCTGAGCCTACAAATATTCTCCTTTAGAGAGGACAGGGCCAAGGGGTTGTAAGAATTGCTGGGAAGCCTAGAACCAAACTGACATATTTTGATTTGGAGGTTCTCGACCTGCGCAAAGAGGCTCCCCTCTTGATTCTCAGCACTCCCATCCAAGCACTGTTCTCCGATTATTTGAGAAATGGCAAGGATTTAATACTAGTCCTCGAGTTACGGTCACAAGGGAAGGACAGAATTTCTACCGCTAAGCACGGCGGTTGTTCCGTGAATCATGCCCAATTTTATGACTGTTTTTGCCATGGTTCTTGAGTGAATCGCTGCAGTTGTTAAGGGAATCACAGAGTTATTAAGTGAATCAGGCCTCCTCTTGCTTTTCGGAAGCCAGTGGGAAAGGTTGCAGAAAGCGATCAAGTGAGCTGGGATGTTGCAACCGTAATAAAACAAAAGCTTGAATTTTGATCGTGTGATTGTGGGGATAACATGACGGTCGTAAGTCCGAGGATCAGTCCTAAGTCACCTTTTTTCAGTGCCATTGAACGGTCACTAAATGAACTGCAAATTGTGGACTATGTACCAAAGAAGAGTAATTGAAGACCTGCGTTCATGTAGCCATGCGAATCTTGTTCTGTGGTCTGAAGCAGATAGTTGCTGGATAGCACAGCTCTGCTGCTTAATCGCAGTGGTAAAGCCATAGTATCGGATTTCTACAGTGTGAGGATGAGTCCCTGTGTATTTAAACCGCCTCTGGTCTCCCCCTTTCTTAAAAAAGGAAAAAAGCCCAAATCCTGGCTTGCTTTGAGCCCCATGCTAAAATAGGAAGAGCGCACAGCCTACAACCCAGTTCCGACTCCAGGGAGGACACCAGCCATATGCTGAGCATATGGCTGAGCGTTCAGCACAGATCAAAGGGTGAGGTTTATGCGCAGCTCGGCCAGCGCTGCGCCAAATTGCCAAAAAGGTGACAGATTTTCAAAATAGCAAAGCGTTTCTTCAAAGGGGGAGTGCTTTGCATGGAAGTGTTTTCTAAAAAGAAAGTAACAATCAATCCTAAACACTGGAAACATGAGACAAACTAACTAGAATCAGAGATTTTCATAGTTTTAAATCAAGAGTCCCTAATGCCTGAGTAGAAAAAAGAGAGGCTTTATAAAATAACACATTGTGCCCTGTCTGGCAGGGAATTCTGGGAGTTGAAGTCCACAAGCCTTAAAATTGCCAAGTTTGGGGACCCCAGTCTTAAAGCATGCCGGCTGGGAAATTCTGGGAGCTGAAGTCCACATATCTTAAAACATGCTGGCTGGGGAATTCTGGGAGTTGAAGTCCACAGATCTTAAAGCACAGTGGGTTGGGGAAACTAGGAAGCAATCTTTCTCAGTGTGTTCCTACTGATCTTCCAAACGTCTGCATCTTTGGCTGAGATGCCTGCCAACTACAAATTCCCAGAAAATCCCCACCCACCATCGCTCCCAACCAAAGTAAATTATAATCTAGTCAAACCCATCTGAAGCATTTTGGGTTGGAGAACCTGCACTGCAACCAGGTTGGATAGCTCCAAACCAAACCAAACCAAGGGGTGCTCACAAGCCTTTCTTACTGAGGCCTTTCTTCTTCTCCCTTCCTTCCCTGCACAAACGGAGGTTTAAACTACAAGTGGTCCTCAGCTTACGACCAAAATTGAGCCGGAAATTTCTGTTGCTAAGCGAGAGATTTGTTAAGTGGGTTTTGCCCCATTGCCTCTCTTTTCTGGCCCCCCTTTCTTGCCACCGTTGTTAAGGGAATCCCTGCAGTTGTTACGTTGGTCACGTGGCTGTTAAGTGAATCTGGCTTCCCCCACTGACTTTGCCTGTCAGAAGGTTGCAAAAGGGGATCATGTGACCCCGGACGTAAATACGAGACATCTGCCAAGCACCTGGATTTTGATCATATGACCATAGGGAGACTGCAATCCTCGTAAGTATGAAAAACGGTCATAAGGGCACATTTTTCAGCACCGTTATAACTTTCAACGGTCACTAAATGAACTGTTGTAAGCCGAGGACCACCTGTATGCAGTCTCCAGCTGTCACTCAGCGCCAACTTTAGGGAGACCAGAAAGAATGTGAGAACCAAGGAGAACTGTGGCCCTCCGGGAAGGCAGGAGCCACCATTCCAGCACCTTTCGACCAGTCTGGCTTCATCACATCTGGAGGGTGACAATTGCTGCACCCTTGCCTAACCGCCCCCACCCCATCGGTGATGCCGGCACCGTCACTCTGTCTCTCTATGGCCAGGAGGTGCCTACAGTGGCAAAGCCTCCGAAGGCTGCTACAGCCACCAGCTGCCAACTAAGACTTGCTAAGTGGGGTTCGCACCCTGCTAAAGCAGCTGCCAGAGGCGTGGCTCTGTTTTGCACTGCCAGAGCAGGCCTGACACGTCTGCTGTCAGCCCAGGGCAGGGGTAGAGAGGGATCCCCGCTGCTCTTTGCATATATGGCGCCTGCCTCGGGTGATATCCCACAGAAGGAAGCGTTGGTTTGAAAGAAAAGCAAAAAAGCAGCTCAAAAGGCCCTTCCCTCTGTTGGAAGAAATATCCTTCTGGGTTCAGTTCCAAGTGGGGAAAAAGACACTGGAAACATGGAGGCTGTTTGGAAAGATGGTTTAATGGTGGACAGCAAGACCACATGGCTTGGAGCTCCAAAGTGAGAAGGAAGGATGATCACATCCTTCAAGGTGAGAAGAGAAGAAGGGAAGACCAAGATGCTGAAAGACCCTTATATAACCTCTGTTGGGCCCCAGCTTAGTGTTTCCTGTTCCTGTGTAAGAAATGTATCCCATTGGCTGTCAGACTCCCAGGGGCGGGGGTCTTAACTTTGTAGGCTTGGTCTGGACCACGTGGCTTCACCTGAGTGTTGGCTGATACAATCTTCCCAGGCCAGGTGGTGCGATGGGTGGACCCTTTATTATGTAGAATACTCTGGCCTAGGCCTTAATGGCCCATTAGCAAAGGTGGAGGGGGGGGGGGCTGAGTTTCTGCTTCTCTGAGTATCTACTTTACTCTTTTTAGGGGAAATATCCCACCTTTTTAATATTTCTCAGGATATTTCATTTTTCTAGGAGAGGGGTGGGTGCTAACTTCCACACCTCAATTCTGGACCTGGCTCGTCTAGGGAAGAGAAGGACCAGGGTGGACAGAAGAGCAGTTTTCCAATATTTGAGGGGCTGCCCCAGAGAGGAGGAAGCGGGTCAAGCTATTTTCCAAAGCCCCCCAGAGGCCAGACAAGGAATGATGTATGGAAACTGAACAAGGAGAACTTCAACCTGGAAATAAGGAGGAATTTCCTGACAGGGAGAGCAATCAACCCATGGAAGAGAAGTTGCCTTCAGAAGTTGTGGGAGCTTCATCCCTGGAGGCTTTCAAGAAGAGACTGGGCTGCCATCTCTCAGAAGGGGTGCAGGGTCTCCTGCTTGGGCGGGGGGGTTGGACTAGATGACCTACAAGGTCCCTTCCAATTCTGTTAATCTGTAATTTTAGATGCAGGCAGATAGCAATAGCACTTAGACTTATATACTGCTTTATAGTGCTTTACAGCTGTCTCTAAGCGGTTTTAAAGAGCCCCCAGCGATCTGGATCCTCATTTTACCGACCTCAGCAGAATGGAAGGCTGAATCAACCTTGAGCCTGGTGGGATTTGAACTGCCAAATTGCAGGCAGCCGATAGTCAGCAGAAGTGGCCTGCAGTACCGCACTCTAACCACTGCGCCACTGAGGCTCCTCTATGCCCCCTCCCGCCAATACCCCACCCTGCAAAGCAAAGCATTTTAAACCTCATCTCCATTAGCAGGAGGAAAATTGCATTGGAGAAAAATACTGTGGAGTTCACTCTCGTGGCCAAAACATGGATATGCATGCCCCTGGACTGTTAATCGAGCTCTGCAGCGGAGCGAAGGGGAACATGCTCTGAATTTGGCTTGGATGCCAGAAGAGGGAGGATGAGTTCTAACACGAAGCGGTACCTGTCGTGCTGTAATTACAAGGAACCAGGCACTCATGGTGAAAGAGAGAGCAAAATTAAGTTAAACTGTGGAAAAGAGGGAAAAAAAACCCCTAAGCTGGCTGGATATATTCCTTTTGGCCCCTTGGGCGAGGTGTCGGTACGTGTTATGATATGTACAGAATAACCCTTGAGTAACAAGGATATGCACATGGAAACGTTTATGAGAGTAGTTATGAACAATTATTCAGCCACACACAGCTACACTGAATTGAGTTAAAGTTTACTTTAAGAAATAGCACAGTCCAACGAACAGTCCAGGTCATATACGTTTTACAGTCCAAAGAATATCCAATTACAAAGTCTTCTTACCGGCTGCCTTTATCATTTACAGTAAACAAAGATATCAAAGTATAAGCACAACAGAGAACCTTAGATAGCAAACAGAATATCGGAGATACAGAATGTCAGAGAGAGAGCAAGCTATGATCTCTAGCTCCCTCTTTTGGCAATTCGCAGTACTATCAACCAATCAATACAATGATCTTGTCTTAAAGCTACAAACATACATTGTTGGTTTATATATTGGCAACCCAACTAATTGTTCAGATTCCTAACAGTACGCATCGATTAATCCTGTGTGAATTACTGGGCTCAACACTATAGGTGTTAGGGAGGATATATATATATATATATACTGTATGTGTCTGTATTGGATTTTGGTTAGGGGTGCATGTTTAAACTGCTGTTGTGTGTTGTTAGATGCCCAGAGCCATTTGGCAAATAGGCAGTCATATAAACTGAAGAGAGAAAATAAATAAAACAGCTTACACAAAGCTTCCAAACTGATGGGATTTTTTGGGGGGTGGGGGGAGGAGGGGGGAGAAATAAAGCAGTCCTGGTTTTTAAAAGTCTTCCACATCTGCTTGAAATCTTTCCGCAAACCTGCTCAGGTGTCATTGTATTCTCGGGGGCAACTAAATGGATAAATATAAGGGAACGCCAGACTTTGGGGCCCCACTCCAGCTACGAATCCGATCGGCCATGTTTCCAGGCTGGCCAACAGAAATGGTCCCCCGCAGGCAGTGTACAAATCCTATAAAAATATAATGCAAAATAAACTAAGCAGGCAGTCAAAGGGATGAGCTGATTCGGAGGACAGCTGCTCCAGAATCATCTGCCCGCTTGTAAAGGGAGGAGAAGCCCCAATTATTACATTATACATTATCCTGCATTGTTGCAGGAGCCTTGTTGGTTAGCCATATTTTCCTGGGTGCAATTCAAGGAACTGGTTATTGCCTACAAACAAAGACCTGTTATCTGTCAGGTTGTGAGCACCTTAAGATAACCTATTCTGCGTCCTCGACTTACAACCATTGCAGCATCCCCCATGGTTACCTGGTCAAAATTCAGTCTCTTGTCAACTGACTTGTATTTGTGATGGTTGCAGAGTCTCACCTGACCACCCTTTGACAACCTTCTGACCAGCGAAGACAACAAGGGAGCCAGATTCACTTAACAACTGTGTTGCTAACTTAACAGCTGCAGCGGTTCACTTAACAACGGTGGCAAGAAAGGTCGTAAGAGGGGACAAAACTCAGTTCACAACTGTCTTGCTTAGCAACATATATTTTGGTCATCAGCCGAGGACCATTGTTCAGATGCTAATCTTCTCTGTGATGGTGCCTAAAATACGCTGTCTGCCCCGCCAGCTTGAGCAAATGCAATAAAAATAGAGGAGGAGGGGGGAAGGGGAAGGAGAGGAGGAGGAGGAGGGAAGAGGAGGAGGAGGAGAAGAGGAGGAGGAGGGGGAGGAGGAAGAGGAGGAGAAGGAGGAGGAGGAAGAAGAAGAGGAGGAAGAGGAAGAAGAGGAGGAGGAGGAGGAGGAGGAGGAAGAGGAAGAGGAGGAGGAGGAGGAACAACCCAGGAGAACAAATGTTGATGGCAAGAGAGGAAAAGAGCTGGACAGGGAAAGAGACACAGGAGAAATCTTGCCAACCCCTGAACAATGTGGTAGCTAACTATCTCAAAAAAAAAAAAACCCACCCCATAATACAGTGTTTTTCAACCTTGGTGGTTTGAAGATCTGTGGACTTCAACTCCCAGAATTCCTCAGCCAGCAGAGCCATAATAGATTTGGGCAGCTCGGAAGGAGGGTTATCAGCAGTTATCTACTTAATGTGCGGCTGCTGCATTTTCACTGCCTTCGGTTGGATTTTCTGCCCCAGGGGTCAAAATAATTCCTCTGGCCTCAGGGAACGCAGGCCTTGATTCAGGGGAGAGAGGCTATCACTTATTTCTCTGCCTCGGGCAGCCCCCACCAAAAACACCCAGCGAGGAACAGAGGGAGACATTAAGTTAAATTCACATCAGAGACATCCCTTGTGGGGAAAAAAGCGTGTGGAAGGAGCACGGAGGGGTGGTTGGTAGAGCTAAAGACTCCACGAGGCCTCCAGGTTGCCTGTGGCCCCCAGATACGTGGCTTGCAGCTTCCCCAGAAGTCATGCAAAAGTTTGTTTGCTTATTAAGAAGATTTATAGGGGTGCCCAGCTGACTCGGGGTGACTCTGGGGGACTTACAAAAATAAAACCCCAATAAACCTGGATAATACGACCAGCTACACGATAGGCTCCAGGTCAGTTTGCGGCTCCCCAGACCTGCTGGCAAAACTACATCTATTTAGAACACAGAACATGGAATTTAACACGCACACCCCTTAGGGGTAGTCCTTGACATACGGCCAGCAGAATCTGAATTTCTGTTGTGAAAGAAGGCATGAGTAGGGCCCAATGGTAGGACTTTTTCGCCATGGTTCATTGCTGCAGTCGTTAAGTGAATCACATGGTTGTTAAGCGAATCCGGCTTGCCCCATTCAAGTTTGCTCCTGGGAAGGTGGCAAATGGTGGTCAGGGTGACCTCGGAATGCTGCAGTTGTGACAAATACACGCTGGTTGCCAAGCGCCCGAAGGTTGGTTGTGGGGCTATGGGGATGTCCGCTGCGACCGTCGTAAGGGCGAGGACCGGTTCTAAATCACCTTTTTCCAGTGCTGTTGTAACGGTCACTGAGTGAATGGTTGTAAGTCAAGGGCTACCTGTAACATTTTATGGGACCCAAAGGGAGAGGGAAGCAGTAATATTCAGCGTAGTTCTGTGACTAAGATCGCATTTGGGGTTTTGACTTGGTGCCACTCAAGAACACACTAAAAGACACACACAAACAAAACACGCACACAAACAAAGCACACACACACAACACCCCACCCCCGATGGGTCATGAATGCAGTCATTCTGGCTGACCTAAAGCTCAGGGTGTCTCTGCTTTACAGAATTGCCATTTTGGCCAAGGTATCAAGTTGCAGAACATAGATATAGTAAGTGATAAGGGAACTTGGAGGTCATCTAGTCCAACCCCTACTCAAGCAGGAGACCCTCTACTGTTCCGGACAACTGGTAGTCCAATCTTTCCTTGAAAAACTCCAGCGATGGAGCGCCCACAATGTCCGGAGCGAAGATGTATGGTCCTTGATATTCACATGGTATCTGCGTGGTCAGCAACACCCCCAGTCCTCAAGCTAAACTTCCAAATCCCCATTAGCAGGGCCTGCCCCCCCCTCCATTTCCCCCACACACACACACAAAGCCCCCTGCCTTGCAAGCGTTGCTTCATGCACTTCCAACCTCCCTGTGAAATATCGCCTGGCATAAAAAAAAGGGAACTCAGACAGGAGCCATCTGATTGGGGAAACACTCCCCGTTTAAGCCTGCTGCAAATCTCTCTTTTTATGGTGATTTTTATAGTCCGAAGGTGGAAAAAAGACAAGAGGGGAGGGGAAGAGGGGAGGTTGGGGAGGGGGAAGAGAAAAAAGAAAGAAGGAATAACTCACACTTATTGCTCTAAAAAAGGGTCGTTTATGGCCATTGGAGGAGCTCTCTTTGAAGAAAGTTATGGGGAAGACGGAGATATATATATAAATTTGTGTCCTTTTATTATTTTTTACAAGTAACTTAACAAGTACATCTTCCACATACCTTCCTCTTCCAATTTTCTTCAACAACCCTGTGAGGTGGGTTGAGCTGAGAGAGAAGGATTGGCTCAAAATCACCCAACCAGCTTTCATAGCTAAGACGAGACTAGAACTTACTGTCTCCTGATGATTGGCTCAAAGTCTCCCATTGGCTTTTATTCCTAAAGTGGAACTAGAACTCACTGTCTCCTGGCAATTGGCCCAAAGTTTCCCACTGGCTTTCATGCCTAAGGTGGGACTAGAACTCACTGTCTCCTGGTGATTGGCCCAAAGTCACCCAGCCGGCTTTTATACCTAAGGCAGGACTAGAACTCACTGTCTCCTGGTGATTGGCTCAAAGTCACCCAGCCGGCTTTTATGCCTAAAGTGGGACTAGAACTCACTGTCTCCTGGCAATTGGCCCAAAGTCTCCCACTGGCTTTCATGCCTAAGGTGGGACTAGAACTCACTGTCTCCTGGTGATTGGCCCAAAGTCACCCAGCCGGTTTTTATGCCTAAAGTGGGACTAGAACTCACTGTCTCCTGGTGATTGGCTCAAAGTCACCCAGCTGGCTTTCATGCCTAAGGCAGGACTAGAACTCACTGTCCCCTGGTTTTTTATCCTGGTGCCTTAACCACTAGACCGAACTGGTTATCCTAAGGCAACCGAGAGCACTTCTCTAGCCTTTGGGAAATCAACTCGAGTGCTATTCCCTGCTCATCAAAATTTTGGGGACTGACTGCTGGAAGGACCTCAGCAAAAGATGGCTGGCTTCTCTCACCTTGTCTAAGATCCTTTCCCACCCCCTCCCCTTTTTGTCCTGATGCAAAAGCCGGCAAGGATCGGGCACATCTGAGATCTGATGTGATCTCTTCTGCAGCAGCAGTGAAAGCCTCAGAATCTTCCTCCAAAGAGGTTCATTTTTTATTTTTTTTTCCCCTTCTAAGAATAACTGCATTAGCTACCGGAGACCTTGTGGTCTCCATGGACTCGGCCAATTGCCTTGCCGCTTCATTGACCGTATCAGCTGGGACATCCCTGGGACGAATTCTGGAGGTTAATCAGGCCCTGCGATTAATTATGCAGTTAATTAATGTCAGGTAATTAAGCTCTATTTCATTCTGTCAGTCCTGGACCGGTGGAATTGGCTCCCTGCACCAAAAGCCACGGAGGCAGAATCTACTTCTCCCTTTTATTTTTTTTGCTCTGCCTGGCAGGGGTCAGGATGGGGAATTCTGGATTTAGGTGACAGACACCCCCCCCCCCAAAAAAAAAAGGAAATGAGGTTGAAAAGAGGATATAGGGAAATAAGTTTGAGGGGAGCCAGTTTGGTCTGGTAATGAAAGCACCAGGCAAGAAACCAGGGGGATAGGGAGTTCTGGCCCCTCTTAGGCAAGGAAATAGGCTGGGTGACCTTCAGTCGATCATCAGGAGACAGTGAGTGCTAGTCCTTCAGCAGGCATGAAAGCCAGCTGGGTGACTTTGGGCCAGTCCCTCCCTCTCAGCCAAACCCACCTCACAAGGTTGGGGTTGTGGGGAAAATAGGAGGAGGAAGGAGTATTTGGTATGATTGCCACCTTGATTTATTTATTTATTTAAAAAAAGCAGGCTATAAACAAACAATTCTCCATGGAAATTACTGAGCAATGAGATTACAAAATTCTTTCTCAAATCCCAGGTATTTCTTTACTGTTCTATTAATCTCTCCTTCCTTCCTTCCTTCCCTCCCTCTCGTCTCCCCTCCTTTCCTTTCCTTCCTTCCCTCTAATCCTTCCTTCCCTCTCTTCTCTCCCTCTTTTCCTTCCTTGCCTCCCTCCCTTCTCCCCCCACTTTTCCTTCCTTCCTTCCTTCCTTCCTTCCTCCCTCCCTTCCAGCCAATGTATTGCCATCCTTCAACCACTATAGTTACAGGTGGCTCCATCCCAGAAGAACTTCAGGGGAAGCCACCCACTAAATGCTCACTGCTCAGCCAATTCTCCTAGTCCTGCTGATCACAGCTTTGTCAACTGACCAGCGGCAAGCAAACCAGAGTTTAGGGCGACGCGCAAACCCCCGTGGAGAAGTTCTGCTTCTAAGAGACTTGGCCTTTTTTAGTGCGAGGCCAGCTGCTTGGAAGAGGGGTCAGTGAAACCAAACAGGGCCAGCCCACCCTGGGCTTCCTAAGCAGCAACTCGGATTGTTTCCCCACTCCTCCGACGGTTCCAGTGGCGGCCAACGTCCGCCAGCAGTTGGACCGCTGGAGTGACAGATGCGTCGATTTGCGTTGACAATTTGCCACTCTAATAGCTGCCTGGAGCTTTTGCCTCCCGCACTTGGCGGGCTGATAACCGTGGCCGTTGATTGGTAATGCCAAAGTAATGCAGGCAGTCCATCCATCCATCTCTCCATAAAACACCCAGCTGGGAGAACACAGCGCCAATCTTCCCACCAGCCAGTCCCCTGCAGCGCCTTAGCTCTTGAAGTTGAGAGGGAGGGAGGGAGGGAGAGGGAACGGAAGAGGGAGGGAGGATGAGAAGGAGGGAGGGAGGGGAGAGAGAGAGAGGGGGGGGAGAGGGAAAGGGAGAGAGGGAGGGGAGAGAGAGGGAGAGAAAGAGGGGGAGAGGGAGGGAGAGAGAGTGGGAGAGGGAGAGGGAAAGGGAGAGAGGGAGGGGAGAGGGGAAGGGACGGAGGGGGAGAGAGGGAGGGAGAGAAAGAGGGGGAGAGGGAGAGAGGAGGGGGAGGGAGGGGGAGAAAGAGAGACAAGGGAGAGAATGAGAGAGAGGGAGGGAGGGAGAGGGAGAGAGAGATGGCTGATCCTATAAGGACCACAACAGGTTGAAAGCTACTCAGGTGACCCAACAGAAAAGAGGGGGAGAGGGAGGGAGGGAGAGAGAGAGGGAGAGGGGGAGAGGGAGAGGGAAAGAGGGAGAGGGAAAGAGGGAGGGGAGAGGGGGAGGGACGGAGGGGGAGAGAGAGGGAGGGAGAGAAAGAGGGGGAGAGGGAGGGGAGGGGGAGGGACAGGGAGAAAGAGAGGCAGGGTGGGAGAGGGGACAGAATGAGAGGGTGGGAGAGGGAGAGAGAGATGGCTGATCCTATAAGGACCACAACAGGTTGAAAGCTACTCCGGTGATCCAACAGAAAAGATGCCAGGGGATGGAAGGAGAAGCACCAAGCAGAATTCCAGTCCTGGTCTTGCAATCTGGAGGCTAAAACCATCCATGAAGAGCGGAGGGAACTAGGTATGTCCAGTCTAAGGAAGAGAGGGATTAGGGGGGACATGCTAGCGTATTCTGGTACTTGAGGGGATGCCCCAAAGAAGAGGCGCTCCATCGGAGGACAGTAAAAGGAAGCCACAGATGGAAACTTACCAAGGAGACTTTTCAATCAGCAAATAAAAACACACAGACAAAATGTGCCACCTGTGTTATAATTTTTGACGTTGTATTGGTAGTCCTCGACTTACAACAGTTCGTTCACTGACCGTTCAAAGTTACGGCACTGAAAAAAGGGACTTTTAACTGGTTTTTTCTTTTTCACACTTACGACTGTTGCAGCATCCCCAGAGTCACATGATCAAAATTCGGGCGCTTGGCAACTGACCCATATTTATGACGGTCGCAGCATCCCAGGTTTTTTGTGATCCCTTTTTGCGACCTTCTGACCAGCAATGCCAACGGAGAAGGCAGATTCACTCCCACACACCATGTGACTAACTTAACAACTATGGGAAAGAACGGTCGTAGAATGAGGCAAAACAAAACGCTTAACAAATGTCTTGTTTAGCAACAGAAATTTTGGGCTCCTTTGTAGTCGTAAGCCACAATGTGCATGCTCACAAGATTTATTCTGTCCTGTGCACAAAACCTGCCGATTGCTCGCCTGTAAATTTTTTTTTTTTATCATCAGTATAGTAGAAACAAAAATATTATTTACATTTTTAAACAGTATAATATTGAAGCATATCGGTGCAGCCTTGGGAGGTGTTAGCAACAAATCTGGAATCTGTAAGGGCTCTGAGACCACGACTGTGTTAGATTTCTGTCATGGAGACAAGGTCAAGAGGAAATAAACACCCGGCTTGCTTGGTTAAGCTGCCACAGACCACCCTGCTTGACGAGCCTCCTGCAAAGCTACAAATTGGATTGCATCGAAGCCAGGAAAAACACCATGGCCGCTAGCTTTTTTGCACTAATAAAATCGGATTGTCG
The DNA here is from genome assembly GCA_023653725.1 of Bungarus multicinctus. Classification (NCBI taxonomy): domain Eukaryota; kingdom Metazoa; phylum Chordata; class Lepidosauria; order Squamata; family Elapidae; genus Bungarus; species Bungarus multicinctus. The sequence continues at coordinate 7,453,297 of CM042847.1, forward strand.
GTAACCTTAATTTACATTCAACTGCACCTATGAATTAAGGACATACAGACTTTATGATGTACAAGGAAAGAGTGATGAAGCACCCGCAAAAAACCTCGTTAGCAAAGACTTATAAACAACGCTAATAAAACCTGCCGATTTATTGCTATGGCGAAATTCAAACCTGGAATCAAAGGCTGGATTCTGAATCTTTGGCGCCCCCCAGTATTCGCGTCGAGCAACAGCACCAGGTCTTGCTGAGTCAACTACTGTGTAATCGTATTTCAGGCAGAAATTAAAAATCAGATCTTCTCTCAGTTGTAAAACCTGAGGCTGATAAGAACCACGCATGCTTTTTTTTCTACTTAAACAGCCGTGATTTTCCTCCCTTTCCTCAAATCTTACATTGCAAAGCTGCAGAATACAGGCAGTCCGTTTTTTAGCGAGCACTATTGGCACCAGCAACTTGGCCATTAAGCAAAATGATTGTTAAGTGAAACCAACCACAACTGTGCTTGCAATCTTTCTTCAGGTTTCTTTCGCTTTGCAGACATGCAAAGGTCGGTAAATGGGAGGCCTGGTTGCAAAGTTACTTTTTCCTCACTGTTGTGGCCGTGAACGGTCGCTAAAACAAGGCAGTCGCAAAGGCTTTGTTGACTGCTCTTTCAGAAAATGTCAGAGAGAGATATTCTTGGGGTAGGATTAGAATCAATTTCTTTTCCATCTCTCACCCCTCTGTTCTTTATATGGGCTAAACACTGGCAATCCGTATACGCAAGCATTCGTTTTAAAAAAATGCCCCCTACGACGTATACACACTGCAATGCATGTTTCATTGTCTATTTCCAAAACATTGACACAAGCAAAAGAACCTCTGACTCACTCACTCAAATAAGGTGGCACTTCCTGCACATGGAGAAAATATTAGTTTTGCCATAATCCAATTCCCCAACGAGAACTATTTGTCAAATTTACCAGAATTTCCAAGTTTCAAGTTAATCTTATTGCAACTTGATCTTTGTTGCCAATCACCAGAATTTTAAGCCATACAGCCAGCAATGCAAATCTATTTGCTAAAACGTCTGAAGCAGGAAAGTGATAGACCAATTTTTAAAACACCTTTCTGTTAAAAAAACAAAAAAAAGCACAAACCAATCCACCGCACTGAATTAAAAAACCTGGTCACTTACCTTTTGGTTTGACCATCCAATTCCGAAGGATTCAAAATTGATCATTTATTTATTAACTTTGGGAAGGAGACAATATAATCGCATGTATTTTTTTTCCTGTTATTTATGACTGCAAATTTTTCTACTTCTTTGTCCCTCTTAGCTTCTTTTCTATAGATATTCTGTCTTCCAAAAGCTTCAAATGTTTCTACTGTACGTATATACATTTTCAAGCAGACAGACTTTCATCTTTTCGGCTGTTGTGTAATTCACCAATTCCCAACTACAGCAATTTCCAACTGGATGAACTTCAACTCCCAGAATCCCCCAGCCATTGATGAGAGAATTCTGGGAATTGAAGTCCATACATCTTAAAATTGCTAAGGCTTGGGAAACAGAGGCCTAACTACTTCAAGATGCAGTAAAGTTATTTCCTGTGATATGTACTGTACATATGCACACCATACACATATATTCACTACTTTGACTTTTTTTTGGCTTTTTCCCCATCCGTATGATAGTAGTTAGCTTAAAAACACTGCAAAGTTCAAAGCCAGGATATTTTTTTAATGCGAATCAAATACTGTGGAAATTGCAAAAAGATTTTCAAGAGCAGGTCTCAAAACTTGGCATATTTAAGACTTGTGGACTTCAATTCTGGCTGCAGAATTCTGGGAGTTGAAGTCCACAAGTCTTAAAACTGCCAAGTTTGGAGACCTCTGGCCAAGCGCATGTCCATTCCTTTTCTTCTGTTCTTAAACTCAAATGAGGAATGCAAAAATCACATCTGCCCTCAGCCCACCCTCCCTCAAAGCCAAGCGGGATCCATTCCGCTGTTCACTCACCAGCATTGACGATCGCATCGACCTCCAACTTCGTAATGTCTCCTCGGAAGAGGGAGATTTTCCCATTCAGATTATTATCCTTGGGGTAATTGGTTTCTTCAGGTTGCTGGATCCGAGTGCCTGGCATGAAAGATGAAGATGGCAGGGAATGAAGATATTTCTCTGTCACTGATTTCAAAACAGCTTTTAAAAAAAAGACTCACTTTTGGCCATTTCCTTCCATGTTGGGATCTGCTTCAGTTTGATGAAATCTTTGGTGAAGTAATGTGAACGCCGCTGTTTGTTATTCAGTCCTTTCAGAAATGCTGAATGGGAAGATAAAGCAGGGGAGAAAGAAAAGAGTGGTTGGTGATGCAAATTCCAGGAGTGGGGGAGGAGAAATCTGCAATACTTTAATAATTTATTGTACATCAGTTAGAAAAGAATCACTTTTAAGCGATTGCATTGCCACTTCAAAAGAATTTTTTTTCAGTAGCTAGAAGTGGGTGAAAAAGCTTTTGGAGTAGCTAAAATGAATGGAAAGCATCAAATCTGCAACTGAGCATATTCTGAGGCCAGGCAGTCCTCATCTGGTGGAAGCACCAACTCAGTCACTGATCAAAGCAGTCACTAAGTGAAGCCACAGTTCTGTTTACAATCCAACTTCAGCCTTCCTTTGGTCAATAGACCTGACAAGGTTGTCCATGCAAGGCCTTAGTCACAAAGTTATTTTGTGACCACCATTGTGTGAAGGTTGCTAAACAAGGCAGTTGCTGAATGAGGACTAGCAATGGCAGCTAGAGCCAGTTTGATGCAGTGGTTAAAGTGTCAGCCTTGAAAGAGAGTGGCAGTGAGTTCTAGTCTTGCCTTAGCTGTGAAAGTCAGCTGGTGACTTTGGGCCAGTCCCTCTCTCTCAGCCCAACCTACCTCACAAGAAAAAATACCCTTTATAATTTTTATACTATGAAGTTCACATTATAGTTACCTATAAACTAAAAAAGCCCAGTTAGGATTGTATATTATCTATTTTATTATTTAGTTCTTATTGTATATAGGTTTTGGAAATTTTTATCTTCTTAATATTGTAAACTGCCCAGAGGTACCTTGTATAGGATGGGCTGTCAATAAATGTAGGTAGGTAGGAAGGAAGGAAGGAAGGAAGGAAGGAAGGAAGGAAGGAAGGAAGGAAGGAAGGAAGGAAGGAAGGAAGGAAGGAAAATAAAGAAAGGGAAAGGAAAGGAGGAAGGGAGGGAGGAAGGGAGGAGAAAGTAAGAGAGAGAGAGAGAGAGAGAAAGAAAGAAAGAAAGAAAGAAAGAAAGAAAGAAAGAAAGAAAGAAAGAAAGAAAGAAAGAAAGAAAGAAAGAAAGAAAGAAAGAAAGAAAGAAAGAAAGAAAGGAAAAAATGTAATAATATCCCTTACACAACCAGTACAACACAACACATACAACTTTCAGGAATGAGGAGGTATTAAATAAGGAAATAATACTTATGCTAACCTAAGCAGAGATTTTTTGCAACATGGATGTGCAAGAACTGAGGAATTAAGTTGCTCAGTGTACATATCTCACTTCCGTGTATCACCCACTGAACTGATTTTAATCAACTCTTCTCAGAAATTGGAAATTGCAATTCACAGATTTACTTCCAAGGAAACCCCTTCCTCAATGCCAACTTTGGACACCAAACAAGTGTCCAGACCTCATCAGGAATATCCCCTTGCCTTGTCCCCAGAAATAGGGACACACAGGGCCATTTCTGAGTCCCTAATCACTCTCCTTCGGAAAGCCAAACCAGCCTTGGAAAGGGGCCTATTTTCTTAGGCTGGCCGCCATTGCTCTGAGGGAACCATTTTCCTCAGAGGGGACACAAAGACAACCATCTCCCAAAGCCCGCCAGAGGCTGAGCTCCTTTTCAATTCTGGTTCCCAAATTCTTTCAAGATTTTTGAAAAGCCCAGCTTTTTAGGAAAAAAAAAACATCCAAAAAAGTCTTTCAAAGAGGACATTTTCCTCAAAGGATGGATGCAGGCCTAGTCCAGGAGAAGGACCGTCCCAGGCCGGTTGCTAGGCAACCGAGGCCATGAACATTCTGTTGCCTGCTCACTGCAAATTGCAGCCTCTTTCATTTATTAAATTTAATGTGCTGCCCATCTCTCTCTAAGCAACTCTATCACCTCAGTGACTTTGGGTGGTTTACAAACTTCATAAAGAGGAGCAAACATTAAATAGAAATTAAGTACAGGCAGTCCTAAGCATTCGTTTAGGGACCATTCAAAGTTACAACAGCAGTGAAGGAAGCAACTTAACAGCCATTTTTCACTGTCTTTTTTTACCCTTATGTTAAAAATAAACATTTTAACCATGTCTCTTTTTACCTTTAAATTAAAAATAAACATGATGTAACCCTGCTTCTTCATACTGTTGTTTAACTCAGTCTCTTTTTTATCCTTATGTTAAAAGTTAACCTCTTTGCTTTAACTATGTGTCTTTTAACGATTTGTATATGTAAACCACCTAGAGTCACTTAGGTGAGGTGGGCAGTGTGGAAATTTAATAAAAATGGGGCAGAACAAGCTTGCTTTTCCACGACCGAAAAGAAGAGGCAGGTATGTTAAAGGAAGAAGTCCCATTCTGCAGAGTTTACAAAAGCCAACATAGAAATACATAAGCATGAACTTTAAAAAATGGTTCTGGGTTCATTCTGGCTGATTTGAAGCAGCAAATCTTTGGCAGGATGGTTTAAAGTACAAAATAAAGTGCCTTTTATTAGATCAGACACAAGTACAGCTCGTCTCTTGCAAAAGCTGCAATGTCTCTTTGAAACCTCTGGATCAATATTCAGAGACTACACCTCCCAGGATTCCCAGCCAGCATCTCATCAAAGCCCTTAACTTCATCTAAAAAGGGGTGGGGATGCACATGTTGGAAAAGCACACACGAGGAGGGCACCAGGTTGGAGAAGGCTGGCCTGGGCAGGGGGTGAAAGGAAAAGAAACCACTGCTTGCAGCTAGGTTCCTAGGAGATCCTTCCAATTTCCCACAATGCTTTGCAAGATATTTATCTGCAAGCAAGCAACCTAGGAAAACTCCCAGAATGCAATGCAGTTACAGTTAACAGCAGAAAAGAGTTTGCAGAAGCCTCAAACTTCCAAGTGCAGATGTACTGACTCATATCGGTATATCTAACAAAAATACAATTATTACCTTCCCATCATACAATGAACCATATAATATGCAGTTTAGGCTTTTGTTTGTAGAATTAATGAAAAAATTTTCTGACAGAACAATTAATCAGTGGAATAACTTCCCTCCAGAAGTTGTGGGAACTCCAACACTGGAAGTTTTCAAGGACAACCATTTGTATGAAATGGCATAGGGTTTCCTGCTTGAGCAGGGGATTAGACTAGGAGACCTCCAAGATCCCTTCCAACTTTTTTATTGTGCTATTCTAATTAACCAGACACACTGTCTGCCTCAATGCTTTTATGGGCGAACATTTTTATCAGGTCCACACACATCACCCATTTTCCTATAAAACATAATTTTAAAAAATAAAATAAACTGGCCCACTTTAAGGTTCCTTAACTTCAGGACAGAATCTAAAAAGGGTGCGAACTACATCCGAGGATGTTAAACTAAGTTCTCAGTTGCAGTCTTTCTTGTTGCAGTCACACCAAGTTGCCTTAAACTATAGTCTATTGAACTGTGATCAAGCCTTGGAAGGTTGGCAGAGGAGTTAGGAAATTAAAGGGGTGCCAAGTTGCAAGCCAACAAAGGATGGAGCGGCTTGCAGGAGCTCAGCGAGGGACTGCTGGAAGGAGACGCAGCCAGGGCAAGGACTTGCAAAGACACACACACACTCACAACCACGCACTCTGCCCTTCTCACTTACATTTAGCCTCCTTCCAGTCAGTGGACGTGGTCAAATCCACCTTGGCAGCCATGGCCAAGGGGGCAGCTACAGCCCAGCTCCGGATGCCCTGTGCAAACACCCACCGGCTGACAGCTTTGCCCAAGGGGAGCCTGGCCCCGTCCCCTTGACTCCCACCCGCGTGGACAGCGATGGGGCGACCGCCCCACTCCCTCCACAACCTCCCTAGACTGCCAAGCACCCTCTGCTGCTGGAGGGACAGCAAACTGCCTGGCATGGTTGCAAAAGCCTCCAGCGGGCCGCTCTGGTTGGTCCCGGGAAAGGGCAAAGGGATTTTTCTCCCTTATATAAATAAAACACCTGGTCTTTTGGGCAGCAGAGCCAAAGGAGGGCGCGAGTTGCAAACAACAGCAGCTGCTGCTGCTCAACGCACGAGCCCAGCCTCTGTGGCCCCGCCCCGCGCTGGGATCCAAGGTCTTCTGGGAAATGTAGTCTTTGCAACGCTCCTTAACCGCTTCCAGACTTGACTGTCTTGCTGAGGATTCTGGGAATTTGAAACTGTCCTAAGGAGATTGGGGGGGGAGGGGGAGGGAGTTAGAAGAGGAGAAGGCAATCAAGTGTTGTACAGGTACTCCTTGGCTTATGACCACAATAGAGCCCAACATTTCTGTGGCCAAGCAAAACACAAAAGTGAGTTTTGTCTCGTTTTACCATCTTTCTTGCCACCGTTGTTAAGTGAATCACCACCGTTGTCAAGTTAGCAATATGGTTGTTAGGCGAATCTAACTTCCGCGTTGATTTTGCTTGTTAGAGGTCGCAAAAGGGGATTACATGATCCCAGGACACTGGAACCGTCATAAATACAAGTCAGTTTTGAATTGAGAGTGTGAAATTTGATCACAGGGATGCTGCAATGGTCATAAGTATGAAAAAATGGTCATGTCACTTTTTTCAGTGCTGTTGTAACTTAGAAAAATCATTAAACTTTTGTAAGTTGAGGACTACCTGTACTTTTTGCAAACTGAGAGAGAGTTATCTGGTTTCCTGCTTGAGCAGGGGGTTGGACTAGAAGACCTCCAAGGTCCCTTCCAATTGTTATTCTCTTCTATAAAAAAGTTGTCTAAAAATTCTGAATAACAAAACAAACACATTATGTAAATATATTTCCTTCCCTCAACCTGCTTTAGCATATCTTTCATTTACAAAAACAAATAATTAAGAGAAAACTCCAATAATTTATTTCTTGGATTTGTATAATTATAATTTATATAAAATTATAAATCTTGGCTTTATAAATTTATAATGACATTTAGGAACCTGGAAAACATTAGATTTGATGGGAGGGGGAGTTCTTGATCAAATATCATAAATTTATAATGTTTGACCAGGAGCTCCTTAAAAGAGGTATAATGTTTTTCAGGATCCCAAATTCTATCAATCCCAATTACACAGTTCCTGTAATCAAGGATAACAGGAATTACAACCCAGGCTCATATGGGAAACTGTACTTCCGTGCTTTTTAAGAAACTGATTTTGCAATGTCAGTGCTACGTTTCTAATACCACAAAAATAAGCAAAGGGTCTTAACTTATCCATATACAAGAGTGTTTCTCAAATTTGGCAGCTTTAAGGTGGGTGGACCAACTCCCATAATTACTTAGCCAGATGGAGAATTCAGGGCACTGAAGTCCATCCATCTTATAGCATGCTGGTTGGGGAATTCTGGGAATTAAAAATCCACCGATCTTCAAGTGGCCAAGTTTGAGAAATATAGGTGTAGAAGATGATAGAGCAGAGTCTGTTCACCAATCCTGCTTCAAAATAATGCTTTGAGAAAAGAGATATATTGCCTATTCCCTGATCGGCTGAGTTTTCATTTGTTGGCAGCGTAACTGGCAGCTAATTTTAGAAAGGATGTTGACAGAAGACAAGCTTCTAATTATAGCTGAAAAACTAATCTTGCTGCTTTCTCTCTATACGATGCTCAGAGAAGCACCAACTTGGCCAATTTATTACCCCCCATGCAACAAATAAAGTGCAATGTGCTATATTGAAATAAGATTCAAATGATACTACAAAATAAAATGTTAATTTAAATTAAATTATAAATCTTTCAGCTTTCTGTTGTTTTTCCAGCTTCATATTGTTTTTCCAGCCTTTCTACATCAATTGATGACCATCCCTACAGTCACGTGATCAAAATTTGGTTGCTTGGCAACCAGCATATATTTATGAGAATTCCAGCATCCCTGGGTCATGTGATCGCCATTGGTGACCTTCCCAACTGGCTTCCAACAAGCAAAGTCAATAGGGGAAGCCAGACCTGCTTTACAACTGTGTGATTCACTTAGCAACTGCAATGATTTGCTTAATGGCAAAAAAAAAAAAAGCCATAAACTCAAGACTCACTAAGCAACTGCTTTGCTTAGCAACATAATTTCTGTTCCCAATTGTGGTTGTAAATCAAGGAATACCTGTACTCTTTATTTAAATTTATTTCCAAATAAATCTAGATTTATTATTTCCAAATAAATCAAATAATTATGACGTTATGCCAAGGTATAATCCAGTTTACAGGACTTCATTTAGGAAGGATGAGTCCGTAATTTTCCCATTATGGTTGAACTACATCCCAGTCTCCATTATGATTGAGGAGGTTGGCTGGGTGTTGTAGTTTATTTTTGTCTGGAGGATGGTAGGTTTCTCACCCCTGACTTAAGACATCCATCATCAGAGAAGCAGAGTCAACCATGCCAACAAAGATTTAATTTGCTACTCCATTATTTTATTAGACATGAGGTCTAATGTCTAATTTTTACATATCCCAAGTCTTGGAAACCCAATTAAGCATGCAAATTGTCAAAATGACCCAATGAAGTGTGCAAATTAAAAGCCCAATTATGAAATTAACACCCACCCTTAACTCTTCTTGCAATCAGCTTTCCTGCGCATTTGATACCACAGTATGAACTATCTTACTTGGCTTAAGACTTTAAGACATCTTTCCCATTGTACAATCTGCTCTTTTAAAATTACCACCCTCGAAGCATCTCAAAATAAAATAATGTGGAATCAGATAGTTCCCTTTTAAAAATCAAAAATGGCATTTTTAAAAACATTATTCCCAAGCAGGTCACCATCCAGAAAGGGTGGACTTCAGTTCCCATAATCCCAGAAAGAAGAATAGTTGGGAGCATGGGAATTGTAGTCCAACTCATTAGAGGAGAGTCGTTGGAGAAAAGCCAGGTAAGCATTCGATTTTTGTAGTTATGTCTTGCAGCTATTGGTGAAATTGCTACATATTTTGAATGAACGATGAATGAATTCTTTATTGGCCAAGTGTGACTGGACACATAAGGAATTTGTCTTTGGGGCAAATGCTCTCAGTGTACATAAAAAGAAAAGATACATCGATCTAAGAATCGTAAGGTATAACACTTAATAATAGTCATAGGGCACAAATAAGCAATCAAGTCATACGAGGAAAGTCACTATAAATTTTGTTTTATAATATTTTGTTTGGTAAATATTTTGTGATATTACATATTTGATTTGATTTGATTTGTCAATTGCTTACAAGATAATAGGTATAAGTAAAACATAGTTATGAACACATGGATACATATAAGAAAAATAAAAAATAAAAGAAACAATAGGACAGGGACGGTAGGCACGTTGGTGCGCATATGCACGCCCCCTACAGATCTCTTAGGAAAGGGTGAGGTCAATAGTAGACAGTCTAAGGTTCAAGTTTTTGGAGTTTGGGGAAGAAACCACAGAGTCAGGTAGAGTACTCCAGGCATTGACCACTCTGTTGCTGAAGTTGTATTTCCTGCAATCGAGTTTGGTGCAATCAACCTTGAACTGGATCTATTGTGCGCTCTTGTGTTGTTATGGTTGAAGCTGAATTACTCATTGACAGGTAAATCATTGCAATGTATGATTTTATATACTATACTTAGATTGGACCGAAGGCAGCGTAGTTCTAGATTTTCTAGGTCTAGAATTTCAAGTCTGGTGGCATAAGGTATTCTGCAACAAGTAGAGGAGTGGAGAAATATTGTGAAATATTTCTGGACTTTCTCAACTGTGTTAATATCAACTACGTAATGTGGGTTCCAGAGTGATGAGCTGTATTCGAGTATTGGTCTACCAGATATTTGTATGCTGTAGTTAGTAGGATAATATTTCCAGAGAAAAAGCTATATACCAGATAGGAATGTGTGCAAATTTATATATGCAATTTGAAAAAAAAACTGTAAGGAGAGAAAGTGTTTTATAAAGCTTGGGGGGGTGAATTAAGAACACGGAGGAAAAAAAATGTCAGGACTTTTCAGTGCAATAAATCAAAACTTCCCAAACTAGAGAACAGGGGGGAAAAAAGCTTCCGGCTTTCCCAATAAAAGCAAAAGGTGGAAATGACGTCACTCTTTTAAAGCCATTTAAAGCGGCTAGACAGGGAGAAATCCGGAAAACCAATAAGAATCATCGAAGGAAGGATTGGGGGGAAAAAAAATTAAAGGCATCTAGCTATTGGTCAGGAGCTCTGATGACGTTGGGTCTCCGTCCCAATAGAAGCCCAGCGCGGACTTTCCCAAAACACCGCCCCCTCCCCGTTTCTCTACAAGCCTGTCAAACGGCGCGGGCCAATGGCTTTGAGGGATAGCTCGCGTCGGCGAACCAATCCGCGCGTCGCGGGGGGAAGGCGCCGCCGTTGGTGGGACGGTGGAGAAAGGCGGAGAGGGCAAGGCCCGCCCTCTTTTTCATCTCCCACCAACGAGCCCTTCGAGAGGCGCGGAGGGGGCGGGCCGGCGCGCGAGGCGGGAGCCAATCGGGGCGCGGGGGCGGGGCGGGAGCATTCTAGCAGGTTCCAGAAGGCGGGGTGGGAGAAGGGAAAGGCGGGCGCAGGAAGGAGCCCGAGAGCCAGACGGGAAAAAAGCCGAAGGAGAGGCGAGGAGGCGGTTGGCGGAACTGAGATTTCCCCGGCGCCATGGAGAAGGTGTGTGTGTGGGCGGGTGGGGGGGAAAGGGTCAACGTGGAGGTGGGGGGGGCAGAGAGTGCTGTGCCTTCTGCAAAGGATTCTGGGAAATGCACGTTGAAGTGGGGAGGGGGGGCTCCTCCCCAGGGTCTAAGGTGCCGAAGGGGACGGGGGGAGGGTTTGCAGAGCATCATGGGAAGGGGAAGGGAGTCCCAGGCTGAGTGGGGGGGCAGCCTCGTGGGGAAGGAAGGGGGAGCTCGCAGTGCATCTTGGGAAAGGAGGGGGACCGACAGCCCCCCCACGTGCTGCCCTTGGAAGGGGTGGGTTCCCATCACTCCCAGCTTGCATGCCCACCTGCTTCCTTCAAAGTAACGGTCTTACCCATCATCCCCAGCCTACGGAGCTCATCTGCTTCCTTCAAAGTAACGGCCTTACCCATCATCCCCAGCCTACATGGCTCACCTGCTTCCTTCAAAGTAACAGCCATACCCATCTTCCCCAGCCTACATGGCCCACCTGCTTCCTTCAAAGTAACGGCCTTACCCATCATCCCCAGCCTACATGGCTCACCTGCTTCCTTCAAAGTAACAGCCATACCCATCTTCCCCAGCCTGTGTGGCCTACCTGCCTCCTTCAAGTAATGCCTTTACCCATCTTCCCCAGTTCAGGTAGTTTCCCAACTGTCCACACTAATGGTTATTGAGAACTTATTAATAATAATTGTTATTAATATTAACAAAGTGTTAATTGAGAACTTATTAATAATAATTGTTATTAATATTAACAAAGTGTTAATTGTGTGAATACTGATAATAATCACTTTTGAAGGCTTCATGGCTTTTGTCTTGTCCCCTCTTAAGAGCTCGGCAACCACCATGTTGAGGTGAGATCCGAGGGGAGCCAGCCTCGGTCCTGTGCTTTTGTAGAGCGGGCTACCTCTCCCATCATCCCCAGCCGGGCTATTCTCAGACTGAGGGGGAGCCACAGGCCCCAGATTGCCGGCTGGAAAAGCTGGCCTAGAACAGGTTTTAGGTTTAAGGCCGTGTTTACAGGTGATCTGTTTTATCTAATGGGGACTTCGACCTACGGATGTTGTGGTTGTGAATTGACAAAGTGTGTGTGTATTGCGGGGGGGGGGGGGGGGTTAATTCTGCTTGGGGGATGTTTATTGCACTGACGGCGTCTCAAATTTTGGACAAGTTTGCTCAGATTTCTGGGGATCCTGCTCTTTATTCTGGGATTTCACCTTCCTTTGCAAGCACTTTCCAATTTTTCTAAGTGAATTTTAAGAGACACGGATCCCACCCAAAGCAGTTTTTCCGCCAACAAATCACAGTTCCCACCTTGGTCCGTGGGCCTTAGCAGGCTGCTGTTCCGATGTGCAAAGACACCTTCCACGATCTGGTGCCGTTGGGGCAGGAAAGTGCTTGGAATGTAAAATGCTGCCTCCAGCAAAGCTCTGGAAGCTGCTCAAACGGAGCTTGACGCAACCTCTCGGATCTTTGAAGCTGTTTACGAAAAAAGAGGGGCCAAGCCTAACTTTGCACGTTGCAGCATGCTCGGCATCGATGGAGGGAAGACCTTGCTATCAGACTCTTCCTGGATCGGGAGATCTTCTTCAGCTGCTTGGGACACACGGGCAGCCTCTCATTTCTCTGGATTATTTTGGTAGGGCTGCTTCCGGAATGTGCAGAGACCTTTTGCCTAAGCGACCATCCAAAGGAGGTGTCGGGTTTGCATATCTGGCTAAGTTGAGCTCGGCTTGGGTTTAACGGTGGCCGAAAGGACGGGGTCCTTGGCTCCCTCTGAGCTTGGTGGGTTTCTTGCAGACGTTTCATGACCCAACTAGGGAACATCATCAGTGCTAGAAGGAAATGGGGAGGAGGAAGAGGAGGACTGTGGGGGTCCTTCATGCTCTCTGAGCTGGGTGGTTTTTCTGCAGACGTTTCATGACCCAACTAGGAAACAACATCAGTGCTAGAAGGGAGGAGGGTTTGCAGAGCAGAGGACAACCCTGAGGGTCCTTGCTGGTCTCTGAGCTTGGTGGTTTTTTTGCAGGCATTTCATAACCCAACTAGATAACATCATCAGTGCCTGGAGGTAATGGGGATTATGGAGATGAGGAGGAGGAAGAGGAGAACTGTGGAGGGTCCTTGACGCTCTCTGAGGTTGGTGGGTTTCCTGCAGACATTTCATGACCCAACTAGGTAACATCATCAGCACTAGAAGGGAGTGGGGTTTGCTTTCAGTTTATATTGTAGTGGCTTGCCCTGCCAGTATTGGAGCAAGGTGGTCTTAAAAGGTTCTTTGCTTGGGCTGTGCACGGTTGGCTTGTTCAGGGATCAACTGAGAACCCCTAAAATGAGAGCAAACCCCACTCTCCTAGTGCTGATGATGTTACCTAGTTGGGTCATGAGACATTTGCAAGAAAAACAAGCACCAAGGACTCCTAATTTCAACCCTGAGCTACCAATATTCTCCTTTCAATGGCATAAATCACGCCCCTGTCATCTCGGCATCCTGGTTTGTGGTGCACTAAGCCAGTCGTGGTTTATTCGGTAAACTATTATTAAACTCTGACTCAGCACCGTGTGTGAATCAGGGTAATTGCAAACAGCAGGGTTCCCTCTATTGCGAAAAAAAAAAAAAAGGCTGTTGGTTAAACATGTGGACCTGGGACCCTTTGGCGTGCAAAAATGTGTTATCTTTTGGGGTCAAGCTTGACTCAGAGCTGTGCTTCCCCCCCTCTGACCTTTTAGCACTAATTAAAAACTTTCCTGCACTCTTGCCTGGTGTGAAAATGAACTGAGGAAGAAGCAGTTGGCCTTTTTAAATCAAGGTGCCAGAAACTGGAGCGAGCTGATTTCCGAGCAGGAAAATTGAGGGGGGGGGGGAGAAGAGGGAGAAAAAAAAACCCAGAACAGACCTGTAATGTAAGGCAGCCGGGGCAGGTGGGTGTGATTGTGTCAGGATTTACACCATAGCAACCTGGCCGGGGTCCAACTACACGGCTGAGCCTCGGGGCCTCTGGTCCCTCCTTGCTCCCATTCCCAAATGGGGCCGGGGCGATGGGTATCTTCGAACGCTTGTATTGTCTTGCCTCCTTCACCTTTTCTTTTCTTTTTTGATTAAAAAACTCGTTTCCCCGCATAGCTAAAACCCGGAGGTATAAGGGGCACCCGGGAGTCTTGCAGGGAAAGCCTGGGTAACATTTTGTCACGGCTTGAAAGGATGGTTATTCTGGGCCATCTGTAATTTCAGCTGCTGCTCCCCAGCTGAACGGAGGAGCTGTGACTCAGAGGAAGCTACCTCTGGGTCGCCGTTTCCTCTGGGGAGAACGTGAGGATGTGGTAGGGACCCGGTCCTGTGACTTAACGTCACGGTTCCAGACACAGGTGAGCAGCAGATGGCTCGCTTTCAGGGTGTCCATGAACAGGGGATGGATGCTCAATAGTTGGGTTCAGGTTGGCCCTTCCATCTCTTTCTGGAGGGAAGAAGGGAACGTGACTATTGCACACGGATAACAAGATATCTGAATGTGATTTTCTTCCATCATGGCAGTCCTCGACCGCAGTCGACACTCAGGTTTCTGTTGTTAAGCGAGGCAGTTAAGTGAATGTTGCCTCGTTTTACGACCCTCCTTGCCACCGCTGCTAAGGGGAATCACTGCTGTTGTTAAGTTGGTCACACAGTTGTGAAGTGAATCCGGTTTTCCTTCCATGTCGGAAGGTCGCAAAAGAGGATTGCGTGATTCCCCGGCATGACTGCAACCGTCGTAAATATGAACCGGTTACCAAGCATGTGTGGATTTTGACCACGGTCGTAAGTATGGACATAAGGATAAGTCACCTTTTCCAGTGCCATCGTAACTTCAGTCACTAAATGAGTCTAAAGAAGTCAAGGACCAAGATCCCGAACGTCTTCCGAGAATGAAGGATTCGGTGCCTCTTGGTTCTTCCAGTGGCTTATTGAAAGCAGGAGATGAATTACAGAGCCTAGCAGCCCAGCTAGCACAGCCAGCTGTAAAAGGAGCCATAATTTAACAACATCTGGAGGGCTAGAGTTTTTTTGGGTTTTGTTTTAATTCCATGAGCAAAGACAAGGTTGCCTCCCTAGGCCATCTCATAATACACAATTCATTTGAACTCGATTTTAGGTGTGCTATGGCCGTTAAAGACTTACAAGGGCTGTATTGTATAAGATACTGGCTCGATACCCGTGCTTTGCTACGAAACTATGTGGTCGGGCTTAGTTTTTGGGGAGGAAAATGGGGGGGAGGGGAATTCTGCCTCTGCCTACCAGCATCCATCGGTATTCATCTGGCTAGCGTCCTGTCAGTGGTCAGAGTTGAGGGCTGTTTGGAAACTGAAACAGTATTTGCTGTGTGAGCAAAGGAGACAGCAAGGAGTCTTGGCGTGGCTTAGCTCAACTGTTCTGTATTAAAGCTGCTTGGTGCTGTGGAACTGAAACTCCTGCTTGTGTTTTGCATTTGGAAGATATTTCTTTCCGGGGGAGGGGAGGGGGGAGCACCTTAATAATAATATATCATATACGAATTTGCTCTGATGATCATTTTGAAAAATCCTTTCTTAGTGAGCACTTAGAGGAACATATGTGCCAAGTTTCAAAATTTGTAGGCTTTATGGTTCTGGAGATTTTGTGATGATGACTGAGGGGTCTTTCACTTTTATTTATATATATATATATAGATAGATTGCCGTGATTTATTCTAGGTGGATCCTGCAATTTTGAGTAAGCAACTTCCAGCCTGGCTATCATAAAGCTGAACAAGATTCCAGCCTCTTACATTTCCTCCACGAAGCATATTTGTGCTCAAGCCTGGCGTAAAATTGGGCACCGTCTCTCTTAGCAAGTGAAGTTCCGCTCCCAAATACAGTTGCAGGTTGAGGGCTGCCTGTATATCCTTAAAACTTCAGGCTTGACATCTTCTCTCTGCTCTTCTCTCCCGCCAGGTGAACGAGCTGAAGGAGAAAGGTAACAAGGCCCTCAGCTCCGGCAACACCGCCGAAGCCATCAAGCACTACTCCGAGGCCATCAAGTTGGACTCCGCCAACCATGTGCTCTACAGCAATCGCTCTGCTGCCTATGCCAAAAAGGGGGAGTACCACAAGGCCCTCCAAGACGCTTGCAAGACCATAGAGCTGAAGCCCGAATGGGGCAAGGTGAGAAGAGGGAGGGCCAGGTGTGCTTTGGAAACCCTCTTCCTTTTTGGTGCAGTGGGAAAGGGTGAGCGCAGGTCATCTCCTGGACTGAACCATGCTTCTTTGTAGTAGCCGTTCAAAGTCATATAACGGTCCTGGGAAAAGCGATTTTTCACAACCAGGTTACTAATTTCACAACCGCAGCGATTCCCTTTGACAGCTGTGGCCAGAGCTAGAATAGGCGGGGCAAAACTCAAGTCAACTTCTCTCGCTCAGCAACAAAAACGTTGGGCTCCCTTGCGGTCGTAAGCCGAGGACTACCTGTACTTGCAACCCAGGCCTGAAGTTCTGGCATCCCTGGCCCTTCGGTCGCTTAACAGCAGTCCTGTTTGCAAAGCAGCATTTATTGCCGACGCTGCCCCAAACACCCCACAGTTTAAAAAAACGCTTGAACACCTGGGTGGTTTGCACGACAGCTGTGGGTTTGTTTAACAACCTGGCGAGGGTGTCTGGTTTCTCTTGGTTTTTTCTCTGATCCCTCCGTCCGTGTTCTTTGCAGGGCTACTCTCGAAAAGCAGCGGCCTTGGAATTCCTGAACCGCTTTGAGGAAGCTAAGAAGACGTACGCGGAAGGACTGAAACACGAGCCGGCCAATGCCCAGCTGAAGGAAGGCCTGCAAAATATGGAGTCCAGGCTGGCAGGTGAGGGGTGGGAGAGGAGGAGGAATAAGAGGAGGAGGGGAGGAGTTTCTCTTTCTGACTTGGCTGGTGTTACATTTCCATTGCAGCAAATCCGGAATAGATATAACGGCCTGTCTCTTTGGAAAAGCAGACCAAACCAGGGCTGTGCAACCTTTCCATGACGAAAGAGGGAGGGGGGGGGGTGTTACACATTATTGATCCTCAAAACTAGCTGGGGTTCAAGTAAAGGATTGAATAAAAAACAGATATGTGGTAGATAACCATGGGAGTGGTGCGGTGGCCTAGGGGTGGAGCTCTTGCCTCACAATCAGGAGGTTGTGAGTTTGATCCTAGGTAGAGGCGGATATTTCTCTCTCTGGGTATGATGAGAATTTATCTGCTGAACAAAACTCCACACTGGTGACAGGAAGGGCATCCGGCCAGTAAAAACACTCGGCTCCATTCCCTTGCCTAGACTCCTCCCCGCAAGGGATGATGGGGTCATTTGATGATGATGATGATGATGTGGTAGATAGCCATGAAAGATCCGGTACAACAAGCACTCGACGTTTGAGCCCAAAGTTTCAGTGAAGCACAAGTGTGAGTTTTGCCCCATTTTATGACCTTTCTTGCCATCGTCGTTAAGAGGATCCCAGCAGTTGTTAAGTGAGTAACATGGTTAAGTGAACCTGGCTTCTTACTGACTTGTCAGAAAGTCCCCAAATGGGGATCACGTGACTCGGGGACACCGCAGCCGTCGTGAATGTGATCGCCTGCATTTTGATCGCGTGATTATAGGCATCCTGCATTTAGCTGTCCTAAAATGTGAAAAACGGTCCTAAATCAACTTGGGTTGATGTTGTAACTTCGAACGGCTACTGAACGAACCGTTGTAAGTCGAGGGCTGTCTGCAACACGGTGGTTAAGCGGCTTCCTCGTTGGCTTTGTCCTCATTGGCCGCCAAAGGGGACCTTGCGACCATCCATAAATAGGCGTCAGATGGAGATGGGTGAGAAGTTAAGGCTGAAAACGGCAGCCGTGCCCCACCCACCCCCACCCCCCAAAGGAAGGGCCCCTGACTCCTTTCTCTCTCTCCTCTCCTTCGGGATCCTCTTCCAGAACGGAATCTCATGAACCCTTTCAACATGCCCAACCTCTACCAGAAGCTGGAGAGCGACCCCCGCACCAGGAACCTGCTCAGCGACCCCAGTTACAGAGAGCTGATTGAGCAGCTCCGCAACAAGCCGTCGGAGCTGGGAACGTGAGTGTCCTCGGTGGGGCTTTGCGGGAGGGGCTGAGAAGGGGGACTTTGATTCCCTCCCCAGCCGGGGTTGCACCTTCCTCCATCGAGAGAGCCAGAGTCCCTTCAGATGAGAATCGGGGTCTTCCCTTTGAAGGTCTCCTGGGACTTACCTAGAATTCCATCAAGGAGCTTCAGGGTAGTAACAGAATAACAGAGTTGGAAGGGACCTTGGAGGTCTTCTAGTCCAACCCCCTGTTGGACTAGATGGCTGTCCAATCTCTTCTTGAAAACTGAGGGAGGGAAGGAAGGAAGGCAAGAAAGTAAGCTGCTAGAATAACAATGTTATTCTACTAAGGATAACTTAGCCCTAGCAGGAAGGGACATTGGAGGTCTTCTAGTCTAACCCCCTGCTCAGTGGCTGTCCAATCTCTTCTTGGAAACTGAGGGAGAGAGGAGGGAAGGAAGGAAGGAAGGAAAGCTAGTAGAATAACAATAAGTTATTCTAGGGATAACTTATTCCTAGTAGGAAGGGACCTTGGAGGTCTTCTAGTCCAACCCCCTGCTGAACCAGGAAACACTGTCCTGTTTCAGACAAATGTATGTCCAATCTCTTCTTGAAACTGAGGGAGGGAGGGAGGGAAGGAAGGAAGGAAGAAAAACTTCCATCTTATTGATGAAAAAATGACAGGGATGTTTCTATGCAGAGATCCAGAATCACCATCAGCTTGGTGGTACCAAGTGGTTGAGGTAAAGAAATTCACCGAATCCCCAGCCTATCTAGCTCGAATGTCGGATTCACACGTACATCTTTCTAAAGTATGTCAATTGCAAGAAAGTTCAGGAAGGAAGGAAGGAAGGAAAGCTAGTAGAATAACGATAAGTTATTCTACTAGGGATAATTTATCCCTAGCAGGAAGGAACCTTGGAGGTCTTCTAGTCCAACCCCCTGCTCAAACAGGAAACCCTATCCCATTTTAGACAAATGGTTCTTCAGTCTCTTGTTGAAAACTTCCAGTGGGAGGGAGGGAGGAATAATGGACTTGGAAGGGACCATGGAGGTCTTCTAGTCGAGCCTCCTGCTCAAGCAGGACACCCTGTATTCAGAGAAATGGCTGTCTAGTCTCTTATTAAAAACCTCCAATAATGAGCCACCCACAACATCTGGAGGCATTCTACTGATCAAGCGATAATTTAATTTGAATTCATTATTTTAATACTAATTGTAATTAATCTTCATGCTAAGAATCTTCTGGCGCGCATCAACAGGCCGGTCTGGCCTAGTATTATTAGAATGGTTTTTAAATTTCTTAACTTTTTACCCTGTTTTTATGCTTCAGTTGTAATTTTAACTTCAGCCACTAGTTTAATCTTTTTAAATCTATTTTAAATTTTCTATTTTGTAATAGTATTGTTTTTATTTGGGCTGTACACTGCCCCGAGTCCCAATTTGGGAGAGGGGGCGGTATATAAATAAAATAAAATAAATAAATACTTTCACACAGCCACTCCAGCTGCTCCAATGCTTAGCTTTGGGGATTATAGTTCCCTAACTCACCTGGTTATAAAAGAGAGAGAGAGAAAAGGCAGCGATTGGCAGATTGGCGAGATTATACACCTCCCCCCCCTGTCTAAATAAAAGTAGCCCTTGCAGGACTCCAGCCAGGTTTTGCCTGTTCTTCAAACCATGTTAAAGCCTGGCTTCCTGCACTGGGGCAGCCTGCCAAGGACGTGTCCTGAAGGGCTCCGGCTGGGCTTCTCGCTTCCTTGTCTCCCTGCTGGGTAACAGAAAACTGAAGGACCCCCGGGTGATGACGACGCTCGGAGTGCTGCTCGGAGTCGACTTAGCCAGCGCTGATGATGAAGACGAAGCCATGTCTCCGCCACCTCCTCCAGCCCCCAAGAAAGAGCCCAAAGCAGAACCCATGGAGGAGGATCTGCCGGAAAACAAGAAGCAGGTATTGCGCTCTGGCAACTTGGTGGCAGAAGGAAAGGAAAGGAAAGGAAAGGAGGAAGGAAATTGGAAAGGAAGGAGAAGGGAAGGAAGAGAAGAGAAGAGAATAAAATTAGAGGGAGGGTGAGAGGAAGCAACAAGGAAAATTGAAGGAAAGGAAAGGAAAGGAAGAGAAGAAAATTAGAAGGAGAGGAAAATTGAAGGAAAGGAAAGAAAGGAAGAGAAGAGAAGAAAATTAGAGGGAGGGAGGAAGCAATGAGGAAAATTGAAGGAAAGAGAAAGAGAAATGAAAGAAAAGGGAGGAAGAGAAGGGAAGAAGGAAGAAAATTAGTTTACTTTACTTTATTGTCATTGCACCTCATACAACAATCAAAACACCATCTTCAGTGCACATCATGACCATGAAAATAAACACACATCCTTCACCCTCCACACATTGAACCGAAAACCCGCACCACCGCACCAACACTGCACTATACAGCAGAATTCAACAGAGTTACTGCCCTGGGATGGAAGCTGTTTTTCAGCCTATTTGTCCTTGTTTTTATTATTATCCTGTACCGTCTGCCAGATGGTCATAGTTAAAAAAAAGGGGGGTTCCCAAGATGAGATGGATCTTTGAGGATGTTTTGAACTTTCTTAAGGTAGCGGGGGCTCTAAAGCTCTTCCAAAGAGAGATGAGGGCAACCCATGATCTTCTGGGCAATGACCTTAACCCTCTCGAATGCTGTCCTATCTGCCACTGTGCAGCTTAGAGAGGAAAGGGAAGGAAAGGAAGAAAATTAGAGGGAGGAAAGAAGGAAGTAACGAGGAAAATTGAAGGACAGGAAAGAGAAATGAAAGAAAAGGGAGAGAAGGGAAGAAGGAAGAAAGTTAGAGAGGAAGGGGAAAGTTATGAAGGGAAGGGAAGAGAAGAAAAGTAAGAGAAAGGAAAGGAAAGGAAGGAAGACTTTCAGGTATCTCTATTCTGATTCTCAGATAATAGGTGGCCAGCAGGGAAAGCTGATAACTCCTTACCAGGACCAACAATTTGTGTTGAATTTTCTGCCAAACCAGTCTAAAATCTCCTTAATCAAGATGTATCTGCTGATTTTCAGGCCCTGAAGGAGAAGGAATTGGGCAACGAGGCCTATAAGAAGAAAGACTTCGAAAAAGCCTTGGAACATTACAACAAAGCAAAAGATTTGGATCCAACCAACATGACTTACATCACTAATCAAGCAGGTGAGGTGGGCCAAAGAGTGGGGACAAGCTTGCAGGTTTAAAGAGAGCAAACTCCCCCTCCCTTCTAGCACTGATGAGGTTCCCTAGTTGGGTAATGAAACGTCTGCAAGAAAACAGCCAAGTTCAGAGAGCACCAAATTCAACCCTGAACTACAACTACTCCCTTCTATAGGTTTAAAACAGCACAACAGGTTGAAGCTAGAGGAATTCTGCTAAGTCCCTTGAGGAATAACTATGCACAATTAAATAGCCCTCCTTGTTTCCATTACACATGTTTTAAACTATTGGAAATCTAGGAAATAAAAAGAGGAGATGAACCCAGGAATTTTATTAAAATAGAACAGTCTGGGTTTTCTTGTTTCTAGGTAGGTCATTTGTTTGCAGAATACTCCGGACAAACACTCCCTGGGCACCAAATTTTTAGGCACCAGGCAGGCCTCCTGAGGGTGGGCATGATGGAGTTCAGGTAGTCCTCGACTTACAACCACGATTGAGCCCAAGATTTCTGCTGCTAAGCAAGGACGTTCAGTCAGTTTTGCCCCGTTTTACGACTTTTCTTGCCACATTGGCTAAGCGAATCGCCACAAGTTGTTAAATTAGTCGCCTGGTTGTGAAGTGAACCTGGTCTCAATCTGGTCAGAAGGTCTCAAGAGGGGATCACCTGACCCCGGGGAGCTGCGACCGTCATAAATGTGAATCAGTTGGCAAGTGTTCAGATTTTGATCACTTGACCCTGGGGAGGCTACAGCAATCGTACATGTGAAAAATGGTCATAAGTCAATTTTTTTCAGTGCTGTTGTAACTTCAATCACTAAGTGAATGGCTGTAAGTCGAGGACTGTCCGCACCATCACTGACCAGGCCTTATTTTTTTCCCCTCACCCAGAAGAAGCATCCCAAAGTTAAGCGTGCGTGGAGGTGTTAGTTCTGTTACATGGGATTGCTATTGCATGGCCATTCAAGGGTCAGATTCCAAAGCCCATCAGCCTCACCCAACTAACAGAGAGAAAGCAAGACTTCTGTTCTGACCAAGGCTTCCTGAGACCGTAATAAGCACACGCTTAGTCCAAACAACTTGTTATATTTCAACGCTGGGAATTATATTCCCAGCCTGTAATGCGTCCCAAACAGTTCCTCAAGATAAGCACCCACCTTTCTCTCCTTTGAATTGCTGCCAACTAAAGTGCCAAATTAACAGTAAAAAGCCAACCAAAGTAACATAACAGATAATCAGGAAGGCACCTTGTAGGTCATCTAATCCACCCCCCCCACCCCGCCCAAAGGGAGACCTTACACCATTTCTGACAAATGGCAGTCCAATCTCTTCTTGAAAGTCTCAAGGTTCACACAAAGCTTCAAGGTTGAATCAGATCAGAGAGAAAGGTTTCTCTACCTTTGGACTTCCTTTATACCTTATGAGAGGAGCCAATCACCTCCCAGCCTTACTCCCAAGTCGTCCCTTTTGTCTCAGCTGCTCTTGCCTTCCGGCAGCTCTGTGCACACACGCGCTGGGAACAGGCTCCCCTGGTTTCTCTGCCTCGCTGATGCCAGACTATGGAGGCTCTAGAGTCGGCCCATAACTCCCCGATGGTCCTGGCCCAATCTCTGCAGGACCAATATCCGAGTCCTCCTCAGACTGCCGGACTGGTCTCTGTTCCTCCCCACTGTCCGCCTCTGCTGCCGTGAAACGCAACAACTTTGCTTGCCAGCTTCATGGGGTGGGGAAGGCCCCTGTAGTTCTCCCACCTGCCTCTGTGTGTGTTTTGTCATTCTCCCCTTGCCTTCCAGCGGTGCATTTTGAAAAAGCGGATTACAACCAGTGCCGAGAACTGTGTGAACAAGCCATCGAGGTGGGGCGTGAGAACCGGGAAGATTATCGACAGATTGCCAAGTAGGTGGCCGGCATTCCTGGGGGTGGTTTTCTCAGAGCGATTCCCGTTTTAATTTTTGGTTATTTTTAACAACGTTCCGGTTGCTTGTCAAGCTTTGCTAGAAACTCGCTGGGTTGCATTGGCACCAGGATTGGCTTAGCTCCCATTTGGGGATGACAAGATAGATGCGCTTAAATTTTATATCACAATCTGCCTCGACTTAACGACCTGGAATTGAGCCCAGAATTACAATCCTAAATCGTGCCAGTCATTTTTTTTTTTGCCGCCCCCCCCCACCCCCCCCCAAAAAAAATCTGCAAATAAATGCTGGTTTCCTGCCTAAATCATGGTTGCGTGACCACCGGATGCTGCAAATGGTCATTGATGCTGGCCAATTGCCAGGCACCCCCCAAAACAGACGATCACGTAACCGCAGGGGCTCCCGACTTCAAGTCCAGGTTGTAAGTACCTATTTTGTGAGTTTGTTGCAATTTGAAGCAGTGGCTAAGTGACCGGTCACAAATCGAGGACTTCCTTAATGAGTTGCAGCAAGGTCGCGACAGGGCATTTCCTCTGCTCAGGTGGATAATAAACACGGCTAGGCCTTGATTTACAACAGTCCATGTAGTGACCGTTCGAGGTTACAGTGGCACTGAAAAAAGACCGTTTTTCACACTTAACGACCGTTGCAGCATCCCCCACGGTCACGTGGGCAAAATTCAGGCGCTTGGCAACGGACTCGTATTCGTGACGGTTGCAGAGCCCCAGGGTCACGCGATGCTCCTTAAGCCAAGTCAGTGGGAAAGCCGGACTCAACTTTAACAACCATCTTACTAACTTGACAACAGACAATGGGTCCTCGTTTTACCCACCTCGGAAGGATGGAAAGCTGAGTCAACCTTGAGCCAGTCAGGATTGAACTGGCAAGGAAGGTCGTAAAAAGGGGAGGGGGGGGGAAATTTCACTTATTCACTTAGAAGTGAATGCCTCACCTTAGCCACAGAAAACGTTGGGCACAATTGTGGCCGTACGTTGAGGATCAGCTGCAGTTCGCCAGGCTTTCAAACCATGGGAGACCTCTTTACTACTTCAGATCGGATTAAACGCCTCTGAATTAATTTAACTGTCCGTTGAAAGCCAGCAGCCTCCCCGAAGCCTAGCGCTTCCTCCCGGGAGTGCATAGATTCCAGTCCTGCAGGCTACTTTTGCTGACGGCCGGCTGCCTGCAATTTGGCCATTCGAATCTCATCAGGCTCAAGGTTGGCTCAGCCTTCCGTCCTTCCGAGGTGGGTAAAAGGAAGACCCCGATTGTTGGGGACAAGAGAAGCAGTTGACTCTGTAAACCGCTTAGAGAGGGCTGTGAAGCACCACGAAGCGGTATATAAGTCTACGTGTTATTGCTATTCCTCTTTTCTTTTCCCTTCCTTCCTTTCTACCTACCTACCCTGACTCTGTAAACCACTTAGAGAGGGCTGTAAAGCCCTATAAAGCAGTTTATAAGTCTAAGTGCTATTGCTCTTTTCCTTCCTCCCTCCCACCCAATGGTTAGAATTGCAGCATTTCAGGCTAACTCTGCTGATTGCCAGCAGTTCGACCCTGACCACCTCAAGGTTGATTGGGCCTTCCATCCTTTCCAAAGTCTGTAAAATGAGGATCCAGATTGTTGGAGGCAAGAGGCTGACTTCTGTAAACCACTTAGAGAGGACTGTAAAGCAGGATATAAGTCTAAGTGACTATTGCTCTTCCTTTTCCTTCCCTCCCTCCTTTCTTTTCTACCTACCTACTTACCTACACTGACTCTGTAAACCATTTAGAGAGGAGGGTTATAAAGCACTATAAGGCGGTATATAAGTCTTAAGGGCTATTGCTATTACCGCCCTATGATTTAAGCTTCCAAGGATGGAATTGGTCACCCGCCTCATGCTGCCTTCCAGGCCTGTCACTCAACAGATGGCACGAGCATTTTCGCTTGCCCGACGGCTTTCTTCCGCTCTCCGTTCTAGATAGCTTGATGATGACTATTGTTGTTGTGATTGTCTTCGTGTCTAGAGCTTACGCCCGAATTGGGAACTCCTACTTCAAGGAAGAAAAGTACAAGGAAGCCATTCAGTTTTACAACAAGTCTCTAGCTGAACACCGGACTCCGGAGGTTCTGAAGAAATGTCAGCAGGCAAGCAGTTCCTACAGTCAGTCTGTAACTCTGTTGGTTTCGATAGGGTTTTACTCGTTATTTTTACTCTACAGCCGCACCCTCCTCTCCCAGCTCCTCTTTTTAGTTATTTACAGTATATCCCACCATTATTATTTTTTAGAAAGACAGCAAACAGGCCTTATATTCCTCCCTTCTCCCCCTCTTTTCTCCACAATCACAACAACCCTTGAGGTGAGTTGGGCTGAGAGAGAAAGGAACTGGGCCAGAATGTGCCAAAGTTGTAGAAAGGCGTTAAGAATAGTTAATCTAATCCTACGTAGCTTTTTCTCTGGTAATATTACACTAATAACTAGAGCATACAAAACATTTGCTAGACCTATACTTGAATACAGCTCATCAGTCTGGAACCCACTTTATGTATCTGATATTAATACAGTTGAGAAAGTCCAGAAATATTTAACAAGAAGAGTTCTCCACTCCTCTACTCGTTGCAGAATACCTTATGCCACCAGATTTGAAATTCTAGACCTAGAAAACATTGAATTACGCCGCCTTCGGTCCGATCTAGTATAGTATATAAAATCATACATTGCAATGTGCTACCTGTCAATGAATACTTCAGCTTCAACCATAACAACACAAGAGCAAACAATAGATACAAACTCAAAGTTAACTGCACCAAACTTGATTGCAGGAAATACGACTTCAGCCACAGAGTGGTCAATGTCTGGAATACTCTACCTGACTCTGTGGTTTCTTCCCCAAACCCCAAAAACTTTAACCTTAGACTGCCTACCACTGATCTCACCCCTTTCCTAAGAGGTCTATATATGCATAAGCGCACCAATCGTACCTACCATCCCTGTCCTATTATTTTTTATTTTTCTTATAAGTATCTATCTCATGTATTCAAAGCTATATTTATTCTTATACCTGTATTTTGTAAGCAATTGACAAATCAAATACTAATTAAAAAAAATCACCGTCTCCTGGTGATTGGCCCTTAGTCACCCAGCTGGTTTTCATACTTAAGGCAGAACTAGAACTCATTGTCTCCTGGTGATTGGCCCAAAGTCACTCAGTTGGCTTTCATGTCTAAGGTGGGACTAGAACTCACCATCCCGTTGCTTCTTCATACCGGATCTTGTTCTTGGGTGGATAAAATTTAAACTTCTTTTCTACCCAGGCTGAGAAAATCTTAAAAGAACAAGAAAGGGAGGCATACATCAATCCTGAACTGGCTTTGGAAGAAAAGAACAAAGGCAACGAATGTTTCCAGAAAGGTGACGAAGTTGCATTTGGTTTTTTGAGTTGTTTGCAAGTTGCCCCCATGTAAAAGCCTTCCTGGACTTAATCCATTTCTCCCCATTGGAGTTAAAATTGCTCCTAACACATCACTAGACCCACCACAGCAACTTCTAAGCTGGGTGGATTGCAACTCCCATGCCAGCTAGGGAATTCTGGGAGTTGAAGTCCAAACAGCTCCAAAGTTGGTATAAGCTGGAGAAGCCCTGCATTAGGCCACATGCTTTCTTGCCAGCAGCTTCAAACTGCTGGCAAGAAAGATGCAATTCCTACCAGTGGAATGATGGGATGAATTGCTGGAGGAAAAAAAAAATTGCTGAATTACCCCCTGAATCCAGTTCATCTCTCCACCTTTAGGAAGCCTGCAGGTGCAGCCAGAATTATTTTTCCCCAAGACTCATTATTCAAAGATATACTGCCTTGGAATCTGGAGGCTCCATCCACCCAGTGATGGTTTTTTTTTTCTCCCGCAGGCGATTATCCGCAAGCCATGAAGCACTACACGGAAGCTATCAAGCGTAACCCCAGCGATGCCAAACTGTACAGCAACAGAGCAGCCTGCTATACCAAGCTCTTGGAGTTCCAGTTAGCGCTCAAGGTGAGCATCTCGGGCCCCGCGTGATCGGGGAGAAGCCACAATGACCTCTTGTGGTTTCTTTTGTAAACTCTGCATGCAGAAAGCTAGCATGCCCCAAAGACTCAGGAGATGTAGACTAGAGCTGGAAGGGACCTTGGAGGTCTTCTAGTCCAGTCCCCTTTTCAAGCTGGAGACCCTATACCATTCCAGATAAGTGACTGTCCAGTCTTTTCTTAAAAGCCTCCAGTGTTGGATCACCCACAACTTCTGGTGGTAAGCTGTTCCACTGGTTAATTGTGCTCCCTGTTAGGAAGTTTCTCCTTAATTCCAGGTTGCTTCTCTCCTTGATTAGTTTCCATCCATTGTTTCTTGTCTGGGGTTTTGGAGAATAATTTGAGCCCCCTCTTCTTAGTGGCAGCCCCTCAAATACTGGAACTGTCAAAAGCGAAAAAATTCAGCTTCATAAATTAGAGGAAATGAACCGTGTTTTTCTATTGCCAGCGTACTTTATTTACACATAACTAGAGAGAACAAAGAAAAGCAGTACATTCTAAGAAGGCAAAAGAAAGTAAAAAGAGGTAAAGTAAAACTCCTCCCCTGCACACATGCGCAGTAAATCAAACATCACAAGACACTCATATCTTGTTACTATAGAAACGTGATAACCAGTCTGGTATATTCTGGTAGCTCAGCAGACAAATCCAAAATAAACGCAGTGACAGGAACACTGCTATCATGTCCCCCCTAATTTTTCTATTCTTTAGACTAGCCAGACCCAAAACCTGCAGCCGTTCTTCATATGTTTTAATCTCCAGGCCTTTGATCATCTTCGTTGCGCTTCTCTGAACTTTTTCCAAAGTCTCGACATCTTTTTTTGTAGTGTGACCAAAATTGGTTGACCGGACGTGGTCTTATTAAAAGAGATTAAAAGACTTAACATGTTAAAAGACTTTTCTCTTTTCAAGTCCGAAACTGAACGCTGGCCATGGCTTCCGTTTTTAATCTGAACGCTGTTTTACCAGATCCGCCTGATAACAGGTAGTCCTCAATTTACAACCGTTTGTTTAATGACCACTCAAAAGTTACAACGATGCTCAAAAAAAGTGACTAATGACTCGTTCTTCTGCTTAATGACCATCGCAAAGTCCCCACCATGGTTCAGGTGTTTGGCAACTGGCATATACAATATTTATGGCACCTGAATTTTGATCACATGACTATAAGGGGGGAACGATGCTGCAATGGTCGTGGTTAAAAACGGTCCTAAAGACCCTTTTTTTCAGTGCCGTTGTAACTTTGAACATTCACTAAATGAACTGTTGTAAGTGGAGGGCTATGTGTAAATTCCCCGGGATGTGGAATCACAGGAGCCCATCTCGAATTTAAAATCCTGCAGCTCTCCTTCCTACAAATGCAGAAAAACAATCCAAAGGGGCTCTTCTCAATAGTTGGCTAGCAAGGTTCAATGAGGATGTACAAGAGGAAGGAAATATATATATATATATATACATATATTTTTCTGAGAAAGTGTCCTTAAAATGCCTTCTTCGTTCCGCAGGACTGCGAGGAGTGCATCCGTTTAGAACCCGCGTTCAGTAAGTAGATGGATTTGAACCTTTGAACCCTCCGGGTATCTGTAGGGCTGTGGGGTGTGGCAGGGGAATTCTGGGAGTTGAAGTATCCATCTCCAGCTCAGCCAAGGTTGAGAAGCATTCGCTTCATTCGTAAGGCCCCTCTTCCTTTGAGAAAGGCCCTTGAATGAAGGGGGGGGGAGGGGGAAGCGAAATCTGGGGCAAATGGCCGCCCCGCCTTTCTGAAGCTGACGCCGTTCCTCTTCGCTTTTGCAGTCAAAGGCTACACGCGCAAAGCGGCGGCTTTGGAAGCCATGAAGGATTACACCAAAGCGATGGACGTCTATCAGAAAGCGCTGGAGCTGGACTCAAATTGCAAGGTGAGGACGCACTTGTTCTGACCCAAACCCTCTGACGTGAACTCAAAAGAGGCCTTTATCAGGCCTGCCGGCAGCCCCGGCAAAAAGTCTCTCTCTCAACGCAGGCTAAGAAGGCCATCCATCCATCCGGGAGATGAACAGTTGTCTGCCACATTTATTTATCTCCAGCCCCTGCCTTTTATCCCCAGAGCTAGGGTGGGGCTTCAAGCAGCGGTGGCTCTTCCGTCCCAAGGACCGGCCCATAGATTTCCACTACTCTCCTCTGCTTTCTGTGTGTCAGGCATTGGTCCCAGCCGTTCCTCCTCTTCCTCATCAGCCACCTCCAGATTTGGGGGGCTGTTGACTCTCCATCTGAGAGCTGACGGACAGCCCAGGCTCCGCCTCTCTTCTTCCGTCTCCCTCCCTCCCCCCTCCCTCTCTCTCTCTCTCTCCCAGTTCCATTCCCCCTCGGAGCTCCCGTCCCGAGGACCAGCCAATAGATTTCCACTACTCTCCTCTCCTTTCTCTTTCTGTGTGTCAGGCACTGGACCCAGCTGTTCTCCCTCTTCCTCATCAGCCACCTCCAGACCTGGGGGGCTGTTGACTCTCCATCTGAGGGCTGACGGACGGCCCAGGCTCCACCTCTCTCCTTCCCTCTCTCTCTCTCCCCCCCCTTCTCTGTCTCTCTCTCTCCCAGTTCCATTCTCCCTTGGAGGAAGTAGGGCAGAGGGTACAGAGGGGCAAGGGATGGCTCATTTATCCTCTGTAGTCCCAAAGGATAAGCATTTACAGATAGTCCTCGACTTAACAACAGTTCACTTAGTGACCATTCAAAGTTACAACCGCACTGAAAAAAGGTGACTTAGGACTGTTTTACACACTTACAACTGTTTGCAGCATCCCCGTGGTCAAAATTCGGAGGCTTGGCAACTGACTCGTATTTATGACGGTTGTAGCATCCCCGGGGTCACGCAATCTGGTTTTGCGACCTTCTGACAAGCAAAGTCGCTGGGGGAATCCGGATTTGCTTAACAACTGTTAACTAATTTTAACAATCGCCGTGTCTCACTGAACCAACTATGGCAAGGAAGGTCGTAAAACGGGGCAAAACTCAACAAGTGTCTCGCTCAGCCCCAGAAATGTTGTGGTTGTAAGTCGAGGACGACCTGTATGTGCCCCAACACGCTGAATCTGCAAGGAGAAATGGTCCTTACGGGCCATTCATCAGGGAACGTTGCGTGCCCACGCGAGCCTTGCACAACAACAATTGTCCTCTATAAAGTTTTTTTTTCCTTCTCGCGGGTGCAATTCTACAGGAAGCGGCCGAAGGTTACCAGCGTTGCCTGATGTCCCAGTACAACCGCAACGACAACCCCGAGGATGTGAAACGCCGGGCCATGGCCGATCCCGAGGTGCAGCAGATCATGAGCGATCCAGCCATGAGGCTGATCCTGGAACAGATGCAGAAGGATCCCCAGGCGCTAAGCGAGTGAGTCAGGGCTGGGGAAATCCGTAAGAGAAAAGTCCACTTAGATGATCCCGAGCCTTGGTCTTCACTAAGTTGCTGCTTGCTAAGGGATATAGACAGGAGCAGGGATGGGCAATCCGTTTTCCCTTGGCCACTGTTAGAATAGAAGAGGAAGAGAACAGAATAGAATAGAAGGAATAAAATAGTATAGAAGGAATAGAATAGTATAGAGAATAGAATAGAATAGAATTATAGAATAAGGAATAGAATAATATATAGAATAGAATAGTAAATAGAATAGAATATAGAACAGAATTATAGAATAAGGAATAGAATAGTATATAGAATGGAATAGAATAGAATATAGAATAGAATTATAGAATAAAGAATAGAATAGTATATTGAATAGAATATAGAATAGAATTATAGAATAAGGAATAGAATAGTATATAGAATGGAATAGAATAGAATATAGAATAGAATTATAGAATAAAGAATAGAATAGTATATTGAATAGAATATAGAATTATAGAATAAGGAATAGAATAATATATAGAATAGTAAATAGAATAGAATATAGAATAGAATTATAGAATTTATTTATTTATTTATTCAATTTATATATCGCCCTTCTCCCGAGGGACTCAGGGCGGTGTACAGCCCATCTAAAACCCCACAGAAAATACAAAAGTTAAAAAAGTATTAAATTAATATCGGCTGGTTAATAAACTAAAGACCCCACCCCCGCCCTTAAAACCCCAATTTAAAATTAAATAAGATGGAGACCAAATTTAAAACCATCTCAGCCCAGGCAGGCCTGCTCAAAGAGCCAGGTCTTCAACGCGCGCCTGAAGGCCCTCAAGTCCGTGCCGGTACGGAGCTCCGGTGGCAGAGTATTCCAGAGGGCGGGGGCACCCACAGAGAAGGCCCTACCCCTCGGCGCCGCCAGACGGCACATAGCGGCCGACGGCACCCGGAGCAGACCCTCTCTGTGGGAACGCACCGGCCTGTTGGAGATCACTGGCAGAATGCGGTCCTGGAGGTAACCTGGTCCCATGCCATGGGTCGCCCTAAAGGTCAAAACTAGAACCTTAAAGCGAACCCGGAGAGCCACCGGCAACCAATGCAGCTCGCACAGGAGAGGCGTCACATGGGATAGAATAAAGAATAGAATAGTATATAGAATGGAATAGAATAGAATATAGAATAAAGAATAGAATAGTATATTGAATAGAATATAGGATTATAGAATAAGAAATAGAATAATATATAGAATGGAATAGAATAGAATAGAATTATAGAATAAAGAATAGAATAGAATAGTATATTGAATAGAATATAGAATTATAGAATAAGGAATAGAATAGTATATAGAATAGAATGAGTTGGAAGGGACCTTGGAGGTCTTCTAGTCCAACCTCCTGCTTAGGCAGGAAACCCTAAAGCATTTCAGACAAATCGTTATCCAATCTCATCTTAAAAAAACTTCCACTGTTGGAGCATTCACATCTTCTGTAGGCAAGTTGTTCCACTGATTCATTGTTCTGTCAGGAAATTTCTCCTTAGTTCTAGGCTGATTCTCTCCTTGATTAGTTTCCATCTGTTGCTTCTTCTCCTGCCTTCAGGTACTTTGGAGAATAGCTTGACTCCCTCTTCTTTGGGGGCAGCCCCTGAGATATTGGAGAGGGCCAAGCCAAGAGGGCTGGGAAGGCACGAACAAATTGCACATACGTACATTGAAGAAAAAATAGTTGCCTTCAAAATAAAATCAGTGCAGTTGTATTGCATGCACACCACGGATTTATTCAACATTTGATTCTTTTTTAAGCAGGGACCGATGTGGCGCAGGAGCCATAAAATGCCCATGTCTGAACTAGAAGCAGAGTTTTCAAGCTGGGCCATTTGGCGATGCGTGGATATCAACTCCCAGAATTCCCCAGCCAACCATGACAAGCAAAGCATGCCGGCTGCAGAATTCTGGGAGTTGAAATTCAACTTTTGTTGAGAAATAGAGACGGTTAAAATGATTCGCATTCTCCAACATGGTGGGTTGTTTCGTTCGTTCGTTTGTTTTTTGGTGGGGAGGAATAATGGATGGAAACTGATCAAGGAGAGATTCAACTTGGAAATAAGGAGAAACTTTCTGACAGTGAGAACAATCAACCCATGGAACAGCTGTGAGAGGATCATCACTCGAGACTTTCAAGAAGAGATTGGACTGCCATTGGTCAGAAATGGTTGTGGGGTCTCCTTGCTTGGGCAGGGGGTTGGACTAGATGACCTTCCCGCTCTGATGATCTGTTATTTTCTGAATTGAACCATCTCATCTAGATTTAAGCTTTGGGGTTTTTGTAGCCTTCCAGATGTGCTATCAACGTTGGCAAAGCACCGGGGAGGGAGGGGGGAATCTCTTTACGGATCTTCCTGACTGCAATTCCCTTCTTCTCTCCTCTCTTTCTTCCCCCCCCCCCACCCCCCGCAGACACTTGAAAAACCCTGTCATTGCTCAGAAGATCCAGAAGCTCATGGATGTTGGCTTGATTGCCATCCGGTGATGATTCTGACCATCCTTCACCACTTCCCCTCCCCGGTTGGAAAAAAAAAAGGCAGCCTTGATGGACTTCCTCCATGAAATGGGTCCAAGTCTCGGGGCCATCGCCTCAGCAAAAGGCAGAGACTCACCCATCGGAGACACATGTGTCCGGCCTCTTGCCTCCCCCACATGCGTGCTCGTACCAACCATCCACCCTATTCGGCACCGGGGAGGGGTGGGGGGGAATCGGCCTTCGTCCATCGTCCCGGCCTGTTGTTCTGTCTCGGTTATACCTCCCTGTTGTGAGCTGCCATTTTCTTTTTCTTTTTGGGGGGCGACCTGGTGGGCAACCCCCACCCCCCCATTGCAGTTTTCAATTCTCTCGGCCAGCAACTGTGGCCCTGGTGAGCCTCGTCGCTCGTTTTCCCGGTTTTTCGTTCGGCTGTGAGGCTACGGTTTCATTTTGGTCGCCTGCACATCCAATAAAATTAAATTAAAAAAAACAAAACAGCAAAATGTAGGTCTCTTTTCAGCGAAAGTTTTCCTCCCTTCAATTTGGAATAAAATGCTGACAGTGGAGATCAGGTTGGTCTGTTACAGGTAGTCCTCGACTTAGGATTACAGTTGAGCCCAAAATTTTCATCGCTAACCGAGACAGTTGAGATTTTTACGGCCTGTTCATGCCAAAATCATTCAGGGAATCCTTTGCAGTTGTTAAGTTAATCACACCGGTTGTTAAGTGAATCGGGCTTCCTTTTGCTTGGCAGAAGGTTGCAAAAGGGGATCACGTGACCCCGGGACATTGCGATCGTCATAAATATGAGCCAGTTGCTAAGTGTCTGTGATGACCCAAAGGGGCGTGGCACAAAGGCAACACAGTCAGATAATCCGTAGGGGCCCCTTTATTCGCTCCAACTTTGCCCCCAATGTCCTGGTTACCTTCTGGCTGGAGAAAATCTCTCCCAGGAACAACCTTTGACTGCAGAAAATCAAGTCCAAAACATGGTCAACAAAAACTAACCATAAAAGTCTAATCAAGGCAAAATGAGGTAATTGGTCCAACAGGGCAGGAGTAAGAAGTCCAGACATGAAGGAATGGCAATAACTCAGCATTGGTTGGGAAGAGGCCAGGAACACAGATAACTAAAGTCAACACAAGATAAAGTCACGTTTGCTCCCAGTAGCTGCCGCACTCAGCTTGCATCTCTTTTAAACTCTCATTCCCAGGTATGGCTAATGAAGGGAATCAGGGCCCTTTCCTCCCCCGTAAGCCATGCAAGCCATGTTGCTCCCTTCTCCATTCTTCCCTGTGTGCCTTAGGATGAAGAGGGGGTGGGCCTGGGTCTCCCTCTGAACTCCCTCTGCCTTGCTCTACCTCTCCCCTGCTCTGCCTAGCCAGACAGCCCTTCCCCAGTTTCCTCCGCAGTCAACGGAGCCACCCTCCCACTCCCTGTCAGCTGTTCGTCTTCCTCTTCGGACGGGCATGACAGCACCTCAATTTCGATCATGTGACCATGAGGATGCTGCAATGGTCATAAGTCAGAAAAACGGTCATAAGTCACTTCCCCCGTGCCATTGTACCTTTGAGCAGTTACTAAGCAAGTTGTAAGTCGAGGACTACCTGAATAGCATCTTGAGAAAGGAAAAGTTTTGGGTGTGGTCCAAACGATCAAGATCCTGCTTTGATGGGGCTAAAAATCTCACATATTCAGGAAAAAAAAAGGGATTGTCTTCAGAATTGGGCAATCAAGAAACTTTAGAGAGAGACCCATTTTGTTTACGTTCTGCAATTGGACCTTTTTTCACAGGATTCCTTAATTCATTTTTTTAAAAAACATTATTTTCCCCCTCTTTTTGGTTTGCTAATCTGCTTTCCGTGAGAATAACTGCAGTTACTCCGAAGTATTTCTGTCCTGCTGGACTCCTGGAAGATTTTAATCATCTTTTTAAAGTTCCTAAAACTTCCTAAGTCGAGAGGGTGATTAAAGGCGTTTGGGGGCAGAGTTGTGCAATCTGGAAACGTTGCGTCAGCTTTCCGAATTTCTGTGGAATTGCAGCCAGCGAAGCATCTGGTATGGCAAGACGTCACATTTTACATTCCTCTCTTGTGTTTCTTGCCCTTTCAATATAGGCTGTAGATGCAAATGGCGGCTTGGGTTTCAGGCTACTTAAATCAGATTCTGGGGCTGTGTTTATTTTCATTCTCCCTCACCCCCCTTTTCTTTCTCTCGCATCCTTTCCTGGAAAAGTTTGATTTAGACTGTTGGAAAATCAATACATTGAAGATTCGCTTGTTTCTGACGGGCTGATAACAGCCGCTGGTCTCATTTGCACTGGCCAATTTTGGGCCGGAGAGTGAAATACAGTCCTTGGGTTAGGACCACAATCCAGCCCAATACTTCTGTGGCTAAGCAAAACATGGGTTAAGCGAGTTTCGCCCCATTTTACGACGATTCTTGCCGCTGTTGTTAAGTTAGTCACACGGTTCTTAAGTGAAGGTGGCTTCCCCGTTGACTTGAGGTCGCAAAGGGGGGAATCAAGTGACTCCGGGGACGCTACGACCATCACAATATAAATCAGTTGCCGAGCGCCTGAATTTGGATCATGTGAACATAAAGAGATGCTGCAACAGCCATGTGAAAAACTATCATAAGTTTAGTGCTGTTGTAACTTTTCAACAGTCACTAAATGAGCTGTTGTAAGTCAAGGACTACCTGCAACTCCCTCCAGAGCTTAGTAGGTGGAACTGTTTCGCTTGTACATTGTCAGGACTCCGACATGCACCCCCATTCAAATCGTAAGTCTCTAGCCGCATCTCAGAATGAAAACGATTGATTAGGAGTTGACATGCCGGCGTTTTTTCTGTTTAGTTGTCATACATTTGAGAAGGAGGAGATCAGAGAGGATGTAAGCACAGATACTCACAATTGGCAAACCTCAAGTTACTTCTCTGCCCTTCGAGTGTTACTATCTTCAGGAAAGAATTACTGTTTTAGTAGAAACTTATCCCTTACTTGGCCAGAGAAATTCCGATAAAGCTTTAGTGAGAATTATCTATATCCTGCCTTTATTATTTTTACAAATAGCTCAAGGCGGAGAACATATCCAACCCACCTTCCTCCTATTTTCCTCACAACAGTCTTGTGAGGTGGGTTGGGCTGAGAGAGAGGAACTGGCTCAAAGTTCACCTAGCTGGCTTTCATGCCTAAAGGTGGGCCTAGAACTCACCATCACCTTGTGATTAACTCAAAGTCAATCAATTGGCTTTCGTGACTAATGCAGGATTAGAACTCACAGTCCCCTGCTGATTGGCCCAAAGTCACCCACTGGCTTTTATACCTAATGTGGGACTAGAACTCACCGTCTCCTGGTGATTGGCTCATATTCAACCTACCCAGGCTTTTATGTCTAAGGCAGGACTAGAACTCACCATCACCTGGTGATTGGCTCAAAGTCACCCAGTATAGCTAAGACAGAACTAGAACTCACTGTCGCCTGGGGATTGGCCCAAAGACACCCAGCTGGATTTCATGACTAAGGCAGGACTAGAACTCACCGTCACCTGGTGGTTGGCCCAAAGTTCCCCACCCAGGGTTTCATGTCTAAGATGGGACTAGAACTCACTGTGACCTGGTGATTGGCCCAAAGATTTCACCCAGCTGGATTTCATGACCTAGAACTAGAACTCGCGGTCACCCAGTTTCCAACCTGGTGCCTTTTTAACCCCCAGACCAAACTGGCTGATTTTGCTATCACGTGCCCTCTTCCCCCTTCTTAAGAATTTGTTTTCCTCATACTAGACGCGGGAGGGAGGAGGAGTCTCTGACAGACACAACCAAAATGGCGCAATCTCGACCCACGAAAGTTCACGTGGTCCACGTCTGCCCGCGCTTCCGTCAGAAGCGCTTATCGATCCTTTTTTCTCTTTGGCACCACTTTCTGCGCCCACCCCTTATACTCAGCTAAAGAAATCCCAGTTGCGACACAGGGTGAAGGCGGCGGCCGGGTCCACCCATCCTGTGAGAGAGAGCACGCAGTAACTGTGTGACCCCTTTCCTCCCCCCAAAAAAGAGGAAACGGAAGAAAAACGATCCTGCTTACTCACATTATAAACCGGCAGCTCGGCGAACGGGGGTTTTTAAAAGTTTTTCACCAAAATGTTTTAAACCACGATTAGCACGAAACCTTTGAGCCCCCGTTGGGAAGGAGCAAAGAAACATCTCCAAAATTCGACGTGTGATCTTCATAAAGAGAATCTTGCTTAACTTAACTTAAACCATCTTTGCCCGTTGTTCGGTTGGGTGACTAACAATGCTAAGTTCAAAAGAGATCCGTCAAAAGGCTAAAAGTAGCAAGGATAGAGGGCCCAAACTGCAGGTTTTGGTTTAATTGAAGGAAAAGACTAGGGCGCTAGAGATAGAGGTAAAATTGGGATTTTTTTTTTTTTCTTATCCGGTGTCTCAAGCAACGAACTTAGCTTGTAAACAGGCAAATGTTTTTGTGTTTGAAAAGAAGGAAGTCGAGCAAGGGAACACAACCCACACAAAGAAGCATGGTGCCAATTCCTACTTGTACCACCCCCACCTCCATGGCAAGACACAAGTAAGTAGGGAACTGGGTGACCCATGACAGATGGATGAAACAGCTTGCAAAACGATCACAACTTGCATGAATCTGTCACACACTAAGAACCCCATTTTTATATGTGACTTGTTTAGCCTAGGGTGAACCATTTCTCAACCTTGGCTGCTTTAAGAAGCGTGGACTTCAACTCCTAGAATCCCCCAGGTCAGCATGTTTTAAAGAGGGGTGGCATTCAACTCCATGGTAGCTGGGGAATTCTGGGAGTGGAAGTCCACCCTTCTTTAAAGCAGCCAAGGTTGAGAAGAAAAAAAAAACTGCTCGGAGATGGAGAACTTGCAATTAAAAAGTCCTTTAAACTTCCATCGACTTGATTCAACGGGAGTTGAATCAAGTCGATGGAAGTTTAAAGCAGGGGACCCCAACCTTGGCAACTTTTAAGACTTGAGGACTTCCAACTCCCAGAGTTCCTTAGCTAACATGATTGGAGGAAGAATTCTGGGAGTTGAAGTCTGTAAGTTGCCAAGGTTGGAGACCCCTGGTTTAAAGGACTTTTTAATTGCAAGTTATCATATCTCCAAGAAGCAAGTTTTTCTACGATTTTACCACGATTTTTCTCCTGGCCTTTTCGAGCCTATCTTTGTGACGTTGTGGTTTCTTTTATTTTCTCCCAAACCTCGGCATCCTGTCGGATGTCCAAAACTAAACTGGGTTGTATTTCGCTATTGCTACGTGCGAAAAAGAAACAAAAAATAAGAGGCTGTTTGTTATCTAGATGAAAAAGTCTCGAGAAAGAGACTGAGGATGGCTTTCAGAACGAAAGGCAAGACAGCGGGTCAGCGGATGTGAAAATCATGAGCTTTCCCCCCCCCCTTCTCAAATGTGTGAACAAGTTCAGAAGTTGATCTGTTTCTGAAGATCTGGCATTCTGAAAAGCTTCCTTTCTTCTTATTTTTAATCCGGTTTTTAGATCGTAGACGATACGAAGCAGCCAAGTCCTCGACTTGCGACCACAATCGAGCCCAAAATTTACGTGGCTAAGTCAGATGTTGGTTAAGTGAGTCCTTCCCCATGTTATGACCTTTCTTGCCACCGTTGTTAAGTGAATCACTGCCATTAGCCACGTGGTTGTTAAGTGAATCTGGTTTCCTCGTTGACTCGGCTTGTCGGAAGGTTGCAAAAGGGGATTATGTGACCCCAGGGATGCTGCGACCTTCATAAACATGAGTCAGTTGCCAAGGGGCTGAATCTTGATCACGTGACCATGGGGGGGATGCAACGGTCGTTAAATGTGAAAAACTATCATAAGTCACTTTTTTTGCAACAGTCAAGTGTGAAAAACTATCATAAGTCACTTTTTTTGCAACGGTCTTTAAGTGAAAAACTCATAAGTCACTTTTTTTGCAATGATCGTTAAGTGTGAAAAACTATCATAAGTCACTTTTTGCAATGGTCGTTAAGTGTGAAAAACTATAAGTCACTTTTGGCAACGGTCGTTAAGTGAAAAACTCATAAGTCACTTCTTTTGCAACGGTCGTTAAGTGTGAAAAACTGTCATAAGTCATTTTTTTTCAGTGCTGTTGTAACTTGGAATGAAATGAACTGTTGGCCAAGCGCCTGGATTTTGATCGCCTGTGATGGTTGTAAGTGCGAGAACTGGTCACAAGCCCATTTTTTTTCAGTGCCATTGCAACTTCAGATTGTTACTACGCAAAATGGTTGTAAGTAGAGAACTACCTGTATCCCAGAAGGATAAGCAGAGAAGGGGAACCCACGGGCAAAAGTCATATTCAAAAGCAGAATTTCCTTTCCTAGTATTGGAAATTTATATATATTTTAAAATGCATTTCTTTCTAACTCGGGCATTTCCCAGGAAACAGCAAGCAGAAATCTATCCTTACGCCTGTGTAAATAGCTCTGGATGGGGGCTTTGCAAGATTTTTTTACTCATAGCCTCCAGGCGCTTGCAAATGCTGTGTGTCACCCTTTCGAAGGCAGCAGGGAGGAAGTTGCAAGGGGGTGGGGTGCAACGAAGACGCCCTTAATTGGGGAAAGACCTGCAGGGAGAGGCAGGGTAAGAACAAAAGGCCAGCGGTGGCTCCCCAGGGACGTGTTTTCAAATCCAGCTGGGGATCTGGAAAAACTTCAAGGGGAGACCGAAGCAGAGAAGGTACGTTCTACTTTTTTCCTTTCCAAAAGTTTCTTTCTCTTTTGAAAACAAGGGTTTTTAACCTCCCCCGCCACCCTTTCTTAGCAAAGCTTCCTTTGTTATGCCGCTGGTGATGCTCCTTGCAAATAAAAAAAGCAGAGGAAAATTTATCACGCTACATTTCTGGATTTTTAATCGGCAACAGAAGCGTTCCTTGCTGCCTTCTGCACCATCCTTTGCCTGTTTGTTTGAAGGTCCTTGGAAGGCACCGCCAATGGACCAACTCTTTTATTCCCAGTCATCTCCGCTGCTGCCTTCTACAGAGCCTCCATCTTCAAGAGCACGTTACCTTCCAGTCTTGGAAGGGGGAAAAGGCTGGCAAAAAGGAAAGGGGGCTGCTTTCCAAACTTCAGAAGCCTTCGGGAAGGTGGCTGAGCAAGGAAGATGCCCAAAAACACAAGATACTTTTAAACTCTTAGCAAATTGTATTCGGCGTGGCAGCCATCTTGCAAACTCAATGAACATTTTCTCGGATGCGCGGGGTAGTCCTGTTCAATGGGCAATGGTTGTACCTAATCCCAGGGAGTAGAAAGTCTTTCTGGAAGTGGATGGGGGGAGAAGGTATGTAAAAGGTACATAAACTGAAGTGGGTGGATTTAGTCAGGGGCACACCTAAGGCACATTCAAGTGACTAATACAGAACACAGACCTCTGAGTCATTTCCCGCAGATGCTTTTCCTGAATTTTAACTCCTTTATGGGAGAAACGTGGGTCCGTTGGTTAACAGATAACAGATAATCAAGAGTTGGAAGGAACCTTATAAGTCATCTAGTCCAACCCCACCGGCCCAAGCGGGAGACCCTACACCATTTCTGACAGTTGAGAGTCCAATCTCTTCTTGAAAGTCTCAAGCGATGAAGCTCCCACAACTTCCAAGGGCAACTTCTGTTCCATTGGCTGATTGTTCTCATTTATCAGGAAGTTTCTCCTTATTTCCAGGTTGAATCTCTCTTTGATCAGTTTCCATCCACTATTCCTTGCCTGGCCTTCGGGTGCCTTGGAAAATAGCTTGACCCTCTTCCTCCTCTCTGGGGCAGCCCCCTCAAATATTGGAAGACTGCTCTCCTGTCTCCCTTGGTCCTTCTCTTCCCTAGACTAGCCAGGCCCAGTTCCTGCAACCATTCTTCATGTTTTATCCTCCAGTCCCCTCATCCTCCTGGTTGCTCTTCTCTGCACTTTTTCTAGAGTCTCAACATCTTTTTTATAATGTGGTGACCAAAACTGGATGCAGTATTCTACGTGTGGCCTTACTAAGGCTTTATAGAGTGGTATTAGTCCCTCCCTTGATCTCGATTGTATCCCTCTGTTAATGCAATTTAGAATTGCATTGGCTTTTTTGGCTGCTGCTGCACACTGCTGGCTCTTACTTAGCTGGTTGTCCACTAAGACTCCAAGATCCCTCTCACAGTTACTGCTGTTGAGCCTGGTTTCACCCCAGTCTATATGTTTACTTTTGGTTTTTCTTGCCTAAGTGTAAGACTTTACTTTTCTCTACATTGAATTTCATTTTGTTAGATATGGTTGAAAGCCAACATCCCCTAATCGCCATTCATCGCAGAGGTTCCAAGCGCTTGAGGGTATCCAAAACGGATTCCAGCAGGAACCTGCGGCAGTGTGGGGGGGGGGAGGGGGGGGGTTGGAATTTCCACTTGGGAGCAGAGCAGGGAAGAATCGAGACGAGAGATTTGGCAATTTTTAATGGCCCGCGGGAGGAAATCTCCAGGCCAGTTTGACAGAGAGGTTTGGCATCATTTTCAGGGCATCTGAGAAGTGGGTGAGGGCTGGCGGGGTAGCAATCTGGATGTGCCAACCTGTGGCAAATGGGATTAGCCGCTGGTTGGCTTTTAGCTCTGGGATATTGTGAGTGAAGCCACACCTGGAGTGGCTGGGTTGGGATGCTAAACAAATATTTCCCTCAACGCTGTTCAACTATTACAAAGTCTGCACTACTATTACTGTTAATCTCATCACTCCTTATCACCCATCCCCTCCCACTTGTGACTGTATGACTGTAACTTTGTCATTTGTATACTTACGATTTATATGGACTGTTTCCTAGTATGATGTGATTGTTTATTGTGCCCTATGACTATTATTAAGTGTTGTACGTTAATAACTGTTGTATGATTCCTGACTCTTGACGAATGTATCTTTTCTTTGTATGTATACTAAGAGTATTTGCACCAGACAAATTCCCTGTGTGTCCAACCACACTTGCTCCATAAATAATTCTATTCTATTCTATTCTATTCTATTCTATTCTATTCTATTCTATTCTATTCTATTCTACTCTACTCTACTCTACTCTACTCTACTCTACTCTACTCTACTCCTTATTCTATGTGTTGGGAGGATACTCCTGCTAGCTGTTTGTTCATTTGCTCTAACTGATAGA
Organism: Bungarus multicinctus; assembly: GCA_023653725.1. NCBI lineage: Eukaryota > Metazoa > Chordata > Lepidosauria > Squamata > Elapidae > Bungarus > Bungarus multicinctus. The sequence goes on from CM042847.1 coordinate 7,495,396, forward strand.
CTGCTTGTAGCTCCCGGTTGAAACACTGGGGAGTTTTAAGAAGAGTTTGGACACCTCCATCTGTCTGAAATGGCATAGGGTCTCCTGCATGAGCAGAGGGTTGGACTAGAAGACCTCCAAGGTCCCTTCTCATTCTGTTATTCTGAAATGTGGGCTCCTTGGTGCTCTCTTGAGCTATGTGGTTTTATTGAAGACGTTTCATTGTCGAACTAGGTAACATCATTAGTGCTAGGAGGGAAGAGGGGGTTCGCTGATGATTTTACCTAGTTTGGTTCATGAAGCGTCTGCAGGAAAAAGACCAAGCTCAGAGAACACCAAGGATCCCATCATTTCCTTTAAGTCGGCCACAGCCCATTCTGCCTTGGGCAATGGGGGGAATGTAGCAGAGGAAGGAGGTTGTGGACTTTCTTCATCCTGGAGCTGAAACTTGGGCCACCATGCTGCTGTTTCTCAACCTTGGCAGCTTTAAAATGGGTGGACTTCACCTCCCAGAATTCCCTGGCCATCATGCTTTAAGATGGGTGGACTTCAGCTCCCAAAATCCCCCAGCCAGCATGCTTTAAGATTGGTGGACTTCAGCTCCCAGAATTCCCCAGCCAGTATGCTTTAAGATGGGTGGACCAACTCCCAGAATCCCCCAGCCAGCATGCTTTAAGACGGGGTGGATTTCAACTCCAAAAATTCCGCAGCCAGCATGCTTTAAGATGGGTGGACTTCAACTCCCAGAATTCTCCAGCTGGCATGTTTTAAAATGAGTGGACCAACTCCCAGAATCCCCCAGCCAGCATATTTTAAGATGGGCGGACTTCAACTCCCAGAATCCTCCAGCCAGCATCCTTGAATTCTGGGAGTTGAAGTCCACCCATCTTAAAGGAGCCAAGTTTGGAAAAGACGGCTGCATCAGAGATCTGATTTTTTTTCCCCATTACCTCTTCCTCCTTCATTCTCCTCTCCATGAAGGACTACCATGGCTGGCATAAAGACTGCGAGCGGAGAGTATATAGATGACTCCTGGGAACTCCGGGTCTTTGTGGAGGACCTGGGACCTGAGGCGGATCCCATCACGCTCCGAGTCACCGGGAGCCTGCATATAGGAGGCATCATGTTACAGATTGCGGACAAATTAAGTAAGTAGCAATAACAGAGAATAATAATTGGAGAATATGGAAGGGTGATTTGCAGCAAACCCCCATTCCCTTCTAGCCTTGATGATGTTGTCTAGTTGAGTCAAGAAATGTCTGCAAGAAAACCACCAAGTTCAGAGAGCACCAAGGACCCCTCAAAATTAAGAAAGCCTCTCAGTGTACATACAGATAGTCCTCAACATACCCACCATCTGTTTAATGATCGTTTGGAGTTACAACAGCACGAACTCGCCACTCTTCCTGGCACTTCCAACAACTACAGAATCCCCGCGGTTACGTGAACAAAACTTGGGCACTTGGCAACTGGATCATAAGCCCCTTGGGGGAAGGGAGTCTGTCATAACTTTAAACGGCTGTAAGTTGAGTTCTGCCTGTATTACACCATAGGGTTTTTCCCATCGACTGAAATCATGCTCCATTTAGAAGTATGGATCCAGTTAGAATTCTCAAATTTTCCTTCTATCAGCCTGAAGGGAAAGGAAAATGGTAGACTGCGCCGCAGAAGGGCTGTGACTCAGCTTGAGAGTTGTGGTCTCTCCTTTTCCTCCTTGAGGGATCCCTGCATTATCCAGATAAGCCATGGAAAATATTCTCCTGAAACCACAGAGGCAGATACTATTCGTTTACACCCTGAGAAATGATAACCAGGCCCGGAAGTAAATTATTTCCAGCAGTTCCTCAATTTTGGGGCATCTATTTTAACAGTCTTTGAACGGAAAAGGGAAAAAGAAAAAAGAAAAAAAAACAATAGGACAACTCTTGCAAGTTATTTCTTCCTCTCTCGCAAAGAGGGAAAAAAAATTTTCTCTCGCATCGTCTTCAGCTAATAAGTGGGTGAACGGGCAATCTTGGGAGTTATAGTTCTCGCCCACTGGGAAGGCACATAGCTGGGAAAGGGGGCTAGAAATCACTATGCATTGTGTATATATACAGTGTGTGTGTGTGTGTATGCATATATATATATTCTAACAAGGCACGAGGCTAGCACCAAATTTAAAACAGAAACGGCTGCCAAGCCTGACACACAGACGAACCCAACACACAAACCTGATGATGGCAGATGAGATTCTGCTGAAACGTCGCTACAACTTTAAAAGCACAACTATAATGACGTGGGAAAATACCCGAACACAGCTGAATACCATACATATATGTATGTATGTATTTATGTATGTATGTATGTATGTATATGTATATGTTTTTGTAGATTTTCACAGGTATAGGTATGCAGGTTTTGGCGTGTTCGGGTCTTTTCCCATGTAAGATTGAGAGTAAGATTGAGATACTCCCAATCTTACACAGGAAAAAACCTGAATACGCCAAGATATATATACATATATGTATATATGCAGGTCTTGGTGTGTTCGGGTCTTTTGCCGTGTAAGATTGAGACTGTCTGGGCAACGTTTCAACAAGAACTCACTCGCCATCTTCAGGCTGGTGCTTTCGGCTTTGTGCTTATGAAGCACAATCTCGTTGAAACGTTGCCCAGATAGTCTCAATCTTACACGGGAAAAGACCCGAACACACCAAGACCTGCATACCTGCACCCGTGAAAATCTACGAAAACAAATATGTATATATGTATATATATATATATATATGAATCAATCGATCACGTGGCCCATTTTGGATCCCAGGTTAAGTACAGGACCCATGAGGAGGCTCGGCGAGGGTGAAAAACAGACCTCTAGAAAGTTCCGGAAGGCCGGCAACGGGCCCGTTTCCGACCTCCAGAGAGCCTCCGGAGCCCGGGGAAGCCATTTTCACCCTCCCGGAGTCTTGAGGAAGGCCTTCAGAGCCCGGGGGGGTGTGGCGTGGTGCAGGAGGCCGACTAGGCCATGCCCCACCCTGGCCACGCCCACCCAGCAACTGGGCGGAGAACATTTTTGAAGCCCGCCCCTGATCGAAACGCTTTCTTTGACTTGCTCCCTGTGGCTTTCCCAATCCGATGGATTTTCTCTTTCTGCCTGCTTTCTCCAGAACTTCAGAAGGACTGGTCGGATCACGCCTTGTGGTGGGAGCAGAAGAAACTTTGGCTACTGAAGACCAACTGGAGCCTGGATAAATACGGGATCCTGGCCGACGCCAAACTCCACTTTACTCCCCAGCACAAACCGGTGATCCTTTTCCTGCCCAACCGTTGCACCGTCCGGGTCAGAGCTAATTTCGCCCAGCCCGTCTTCCGCACCGTGTGCGATCTCTGCAGGCTACTCGGTGAGTAGGGAACATCGTTTAGCGCTCCAGGGTTGGCCCTGAAAGGACAGCATGGGGGGTAGGGATGGGAATCGCAAATGCCCAGGTAGTCCTCAGCTTAAGACCAATTGCTTAGCAGCGGTTCGAAGCTATCCCAGAGCATAAAAAGGGACTTTACGTTATTACTTACTAGCTGGATACTCGTGCTTCACTACGAAACTATGTAGTTGGGTTTAGTTTTTGGGGAGGAAAATAAGGAAAGAAAAATTCTGCCTCTGCCTACCAGCATCCATCGGTATTCATCTGGCTAGCATCCTGTCAGTGTGTGAGAGAATGGAGGGCTGTTTGGAAACTGAAAGAGTATTTGCTGTGTGAGCAAGGAGGAGACAGCAAGGAGCCTGGGCATGGCTTATCTCAACTGTTCTGTACTAAAGCTGCTTGGTGCTCTGAAACTGAAACTCCTCTGCTTGTGTTTTGCATTTGGAAGAAATTTCTTTCCAGGTGGGGAGGGGGAGTAGAACTCCTTAGCATCAGAGAATAATTAATAATAATAATAATAATAATATAGGAAATACTCTAAATGGTCATTTCTAAAAATCCTTTCTTAGTGAGCCCCTAGAAGCCAAGAGAAAAATTCGGGCAATATGTCAAGTTTGTAGGCTTTACGGTTCTAGAGATTTTGTGATGATGCACGCGAGAGGTCGCCCGGAAGAACCCCTCTGCGCATGCATCATCCCCCACCCGCCAGCCAGCCGATTGCAGATTTGCAGTGCACGCGCAGCGGGTCAAATGTGCATGCGCAGGGATTCAGGGGAGTCGCGCATGCATTGCATGATGGGTGCAGGCACGCGCACGCCCTTTTGACACGCAATGTGGAATAGGTTTGCCATCACGAGTTTAGGAAAGAGCTAAACCAGCCACTTCCCTTCAGATTCCAACCCTGCCTGTCTCCAACCAAAATTAATTTGGGGTCTGGGAACAGACCCGAGGGGGGTTTTCTTTTTGGTGGGGGGAGCTAACTTCTTGCTAACTTCCCGTTGTAGCCATCCGTCACCCGGAAGAGCTATCCTTGCTGCGGGCGCCGGAAGAGAAAGACAAACGGAAGCAGAAGGAGAAAGAGGAGACCACGGCTCGGAATTATGACCTCACCAGCGTCCGGCTGCCAGCAAGTGAGGCCGTCACAACTTTGTGTGCATGCATATAGAGTTACAAACAGTTCATTTAGTGACCGTTCTAAGTTACAACAGCACTGGAATAAAAGGGGGACTTATGACCTTTTTTCACACTTACGACCGTTGCGGCCTCCCCCGTGGTCACGCGATCAAAATTCAGACTCTTGGCCGCTGGCTCGTACTTATGACGGTTGCCGTATCCCGGGGTCACGCGATCCCCTTTTGCAACCTTCCGACAAGCGAAAGTCAATGGGGAAGCCGGATTCACTTAACGACTGTATTGCAGGTAGTCCTCGGCTTACAACAGTTCATTTAGTGACCATTCGGGGTTGCAACAGCACTGGAAAAAAAAGGGACTTAGGTCCATGTTTCACACTGTAGGATCCCCAGGGTTACGTGATCAAAATTCAGACACTTGGCAACTGACTCATATTTATGACGGTCGCCATGTCCCGGGGTCACATAATCCCCTTTTACGATCTTCTGAGTCAATGGGGATGCCAGATTCACTTAACAACCATGCAACCATGATTGAAGGGATTCCCTTAACAAACGTGGTGAGAAAAGTCGTAAAACGGGACAAAGCTCACTTAATGAATTTCTCACTTAACCACATAAATGTTGGGCTCAATTGTGGTCATAGGTTGAGGACTACCTATACTAACTTAACACCTGCAGTGTGTCCGAACCATTCGAATGTTGATCACGTGACAATGGGGATACTCCAACAGTCATAAATGTGAAAAAGGATCTGTGATGACCCAAAGGGGCGTGGCACCAAGGCAACACAGTCAGATAAGCAGGAAGAGTCCCTTTATTAGCTCCAACTTTGCCCCCAATGTCCTGGTTACCTTCTGGGCTGGGGAAAAACTCTCCCAGGAACAGCCTTTGGCTGCAGAGAATCAAGTCCAAAACGTAGTCAACAAAAACTGGAACTATAAGTCCAATCAAGGCAAAATGAGGTCATTAGTCCAGCAGGGCAAGAGAAGGAATTCCAGACGTGAAGGAACGTCAATAACTCAACACGGTTGGGAGGATGCCAGTAACACAGATAACTAAAGTCAACAGAAGATAAAGTCACGTTTGCTCCCAGCAGATGCCACACTCAGCTTGCATCTCTTTTAAACTCTCTTCCAGCTGTGGCTAATGAAGGAAATCTCTTTCCTCCCTTTCCTCCCCCGTAAGCCATGCAACCCACATTGCTCCCTTCTCCGTTCCTCCCTGCATGCCCTAGGATGAAGAGGAGGGTGGGCCTGGGTCTTCCTCTGAACTCCCTCTCCCTTGTTCTACCTCTCCCCTGCTCTGCCCAGCCGGACTTTGCCCTTCCCCAGTTTCCTCCACAGCCAATGGAGCCACACTCCCACTCCCTATGTCAGCTGTTCGTCTTCTTCCTCAGATTCAGACTCTGAAGGGGGCATGATAGGATCATAAGCAGGGGTGGGATTCAGCCGGCTTGGGCAAAGTGCGCACTCACCGAACCGGTTGAATCCCACCCCTGATCGTAAGTCCCTTTTTCCAGTGCTGTTGTACCTTGGAACGGTCACTAAATGAACTGTTGTAAGTCGAGGACTACCTATATTCCCCTGAACCAAGGATTACTTGGGGCTGGACACTGACCCCTGATCCTTTCTCTCTCTCTTTCAGGCGCAGAGCAACAGACTTTCCGTGGGATGCCCGCTCACTTTTCAGACAGCGCCGAAACCGAGGCTTGCTACCGGATGCTGTCGGTCAGCCAGACTAGCCTGACTCCCGAGCAGATCGTCCGAATGCATCGGCCGGGATCCCTTGTGGAAAAAACCAAGACCAACAGCAGGTAAGCAAGGGCCTTTGTGAAGGAGTTTCTTGGCAAACGTGATTTGGGAGAAACTGATTTTCTGCTTTCGTGCTAAATCCCGATTCCTGGCATTGCAATTCTCGTCGCATCTCAAGGAGCGTGGAATTGACTTTGCTTGGCAGTCCATCTCCTGGGCTCCCTGGGGTGCCCTTTGCTCCCCCTGGCTGATGGTAAGGAAAGTTACCTTGCTCTGAAAGTGGCGGTTCTGTTGTTTTAAAAATGTTCCTTTTCATAAACTGATAGGGTTTTGCATTACTCCATGCTGGAATTACAGCAAAATGTTTGCAGGAGGACAGTTGAATTAAATCCAAAAGGGTTCACCTCTAAACACATCCCAATTTAGCCAAATCTAAACCCTCCCCCTTTATAATTTTCTAACAATAGTATCTAAGAGATCCTTAAATCACATCCTGGACATAAACTGTTTCAACTCCCACCCTCAAAATGATGCTATAGGGCACTGTACACCAGAACTACTAGACACAAGGACCGTTTTTCCCCAAATGCCATCACTCTGCTAAACAAATAATTCCCTCAACACTGTCAACTTATTTACTAAGACTGTATTACTATTATTTCTCTACTACTAGATTATAATAGTACTGAAAAAAGTAACTTGTGGCCGTTTTTCAGGCTTACAACCGTTGCAAGATTCCCCAAGGTCACGTGATCTAAATCCGGACATTTGACATATGATGGTTGCAGTGTCCCGGGGTCACGCAGTCCCCTTTTGCAATCTTCTGACAAGCAATGGGGAAGCCAGATTCACTTAACGACCATGTTACTAACTTAACAACTGCAGGGATTCCCTCAGCAATTGTGGGAAGAAAGGTCGTAAAACGGGGAGAAGTTCTCAGCACAATGGCCTTGCTTAGCGATGGAAATGTTGAGCTCAATTGTAGACGTAAGTCAAGAACTGTCTGTACTTACAGTAGCAAATTCTTCATTTTCCCTCCTTTTTTTAGGTGGCTGGATTCGTCCCGCACTTTGCTACAACAAGAAGTAAAGGAACATGAGTGTTTATGGCTGCGCTTCAAGTATTATAGCTTTTTCGATCTGGAGCCAAAGGTGAACATACATACATACATACATACATACTACTTATTTTAGGGAACCTCAAATGTATATTCCTCCACGTGCTGCTTTTATTTAAGGCAGAGGTGGGTAACTGTGGCTCCTTTCCGACTTGTGGACTTCCAACTCCCAGAATTTCTTTAGCCAGCATGGTCGTAAAGGGGTCATAATTGCTCACCCTTTATCTAAGGCACAATAGTTGTTGCAACAATCCAGGATCAATCAATCCCCACTCAAGTCAACGATCAGATGACCAACAAGGGGATATTTTGCAAGCCAAAGTTTCTAGTCCTCATGGCCAGGCGGGAAAGCATTCTAATATATTCGTACGATTTCAGCATTGCCGTGTGGCAATTTGGTGTTTGTGTGTGTGTGTACTTTGAAAACAGCATTTTCAAAATTTCCTGCCCTTTTCTAAGATTATTTCCCACAGTCAACTTAAGATGTGATTTGTCAACATTTCTCTTGGTTGCCAGGGAAGGGCGTGAAGCATATCTCAAAGGGGGAAAAAAAAAAAAAATATATATATATATATATATATATTTAGCACATAGCATCATTTCGAAAGGGAACAGAAAGCACGTGGTTTCAACAGTGTTGGGTAATGCAAACGATTCCCCAAGCTGCTTTTTTTAAAGAACTGCAACCCTTTTTATTTCCTGCCAATGTGGGAAGTGTGAGAGAAAAAAGGACAATCCTCCCCTGTCACAACGAGGCTGTGTTTGGAAAAGAAGATTTTAATTCTCTTTGGGGTCTTGACTTCATAGTTGTCATATTTTAAAGTGTGTGGGGTCTCTCTGAATTTGGGTGTTTTCCTTGCAGACGTTTCGTGACCCAACTAGGTAACATCATCAGGGCAAGAAAAGAGTGGGACTTGCTCTCTGTTTTTATATATGTGGCCTGGCCTGTCAGTCTTGGTGGGAATGGACTTTGTGATTCCTTGATTGGGCTGCTGTTCACTGTTTACTGTTAGTTCCTTTGTCTGAGTTGGTAGCTGCTTGATTCGGGTGTTGTTTGATTTGTGATTGTGAGAGCAAACCCCACTGCCTAGTCGCACTGATAATATTATTTAGTTTGATAATGAAATGTTTGTAAGAAATCAGCCAAAGTCAGAAACCACCAGGCACCCCACAGTCCTCCTCCTCCTCTTCCTACTTCCCCCACCGCGCTCCCTACTAACACTGATGATGTTAATTAGCTTGGTAATGCAACGTCTTCAAGAAAAGAATCGAGCTCAGGGAGCACTAAGGGTCCTACAGGCCTCCTCCTTCTCCTCCTCTTCCACTCCACAATCCTCACTCCCTTCTAGCACTGATGAGGTTCCCTAGTTGGGTCCTAAAATGTTTGCAAAGAAACCAAGCTCAGAGAGCATCAAGGACCGCCACATTCCTCCTCCTCCTCTTCTTCTTCTTCTTCTTCTCCTCCTCCTCCTCCTCCTCTTCCTCCTCCTCCTCCTCTCTTCTTCTTCTTCTTCTCCTCCTCCTCTTCTTCTTCTTCTTCTTCTTCTTCTTCTTCTTCTTCTTCTTCTTCTTCTTCTTCTTCTTCTTCTTCTTCTGCTTCTTCTTCTTCTTCTTCTTCTTCTTCGTCTTCTTCTTCTTCTTCCTCTCCTCCTCTCCTCCTCCTCCTCCTCCTCCTCCTCTCTTCTGCTTCTCTCTTCTTCTTCTTCTTCTCTCCTCCTCCTCCTCTTCTTCTCTTCTCTCTTCTTCTCTTCTCTTCTCATCTTCTCCTCCTCCTCCTACTCCTCCTTCTCTTCTCTTCTTCCTTCTTCTTCTCCTCCTCCTCTTCTTCTTCTTCTTCTCCTCCTCTTCTTCCTCCTTCTCCTCCTCCTCCTCTCTTCTTCTTCTCCTCCTCCTCTCTTCTTCTTCTTCTTCTCCTCCTCCTCCTCCTCCTTTCCTCCTCCTCCTCTCTTCTTCTCCTCCTCCTCTCTTCTTCTCCTCCTCCTCCTCTCTTCTTCTCCTCCTCCTCTCTTCCTTCTTCTTCTTCTTCTCTCCTCCTCTTCTTCTTCTTCTTCTCCTCCTCCTCCTCCTCTCTCTTCTCCTCCTCCTCTCTTCTTCTTCTCCTCCTCTTCCTCTCTTCTTCTTCTCCTCCTCCTCTCTTCTTCTTCTTCTTCTTGTGCTTCTTCTTGTGCTTCTTCTTCTTCTCCTTCTCCTTCTCCTCTTCCTCCTCCTCTTCCTCCTTCACCTCCTGCCCTAGAGATGGAGCTCTCACCTCACAATCAGGAGGCGATCCTAGGTAAAGGCTAATATTTGGAATAGACTCTCCTGCTCGAGCAGGGGGTTGGACTAGATGACCTCCAAGGTCCCTTCCAACTCTGTTATTCTATGACAATCCTATGTCTTTAATGTTTCCTCCTCCTCCTCCTCGCCACAATCCCCATTCCCTTCTAGCGCTGATGAGGTTACCTAGTTTGGTAACGAAACGCCTCCAAGAGAGCCACCCAGCTCAGAGAGCCCCCGAGGACCCCTCAGTTCAACCCTGGGCTACAAATACGCCCTTCTATCCCGCCCCGTATTTTTGAGGCGTGCTTCACTCTGCCCTAGCTCCCTTGAGAGAAAGCCAAGCTTCCTGAACGGCTGGCCTTTGCAACCTTACGCTGCTCCTTTGCCTCACCGCTCTCTTCCCTGCCTTGCAGTACGACGCTGTCAGGATCAACCAGCTGTACGAACAGGCCCGCTGGGCGGTGCTGCTGGAGGAGACCGATTGCACGGAGGAGGAGATGGTCGTCTTCGCTGCCTTACAAGTAACGGCGGCCCTCGCACCCCTCACCCCCCCAAAAAGCGCCCTTTAACCAGGGGAGCCCTTTAGCAACGGGCTCTCTGCCTGGTTGCTGGGTGGGCGTGGCCATGGTGGGCGTGGCCTAGTCGGCCTCCTGCACCACGGTAGGAAGGGGGGCCGTTTTTGCCCTTCCCGAACTCCGGAGGCTTTTTGGAAGCCGGAAATGGGCCCGTTTCCTGCCTTCCCGAACTTCAAGGAGGCCCGTTTTTCGCCCTCTCCCAGCCTCCGTGCGCACCTTGCCCTTACCTGCCTCCAAAAACGGGCCGTGTGGGAGGGGAGGGGCGGGCGGGGCCAGCCGGGGTGGGATTTGGGGGTTCTCCGAACTGCGCAGAATCTTAGCTAGGGGGCTCTCCCGAACCCTCGCAAGACCCCAGCAGCCTACCCCCGCCTTTAACCACAGTTATCGCGTGCCTTAGGGCTGGAAAACCTGCAACGGGCCTAAGTATCATCTGTGCTCTGTCTTAGTATCACATCAACCAGCTCTCCTTGAACGCCACCCCTGCGGAGCAGTCCAGCGAATCCGGCCTGGATGACTTAGACAAAGCTTTGGCTAACTTGGAAGTCAAACTGGAAGGTTCAACCCCAGCTCCGAGTCTTTTGGTAAGGACCATCTTCTTCATGGGACAGTGCACAAACATATATAAAAACACAGAAAATATATGTACATTTTATATAATGTATATATGTAAATATTAACAATACATATAATATGTAAATATAAGAATAATAAGAATAATAATATTTATTGCACTTTTATACCACCCCCTCTCCTAAATAGGAACTTATATATATCAATAAAATATAAATTCTGGGAGTTCAAGTCCCCAGGTCATAAAGGGGTGTCCACTCCTAATCTAAGATATAATTGCTGCAACCAACCAGGATTAGTCAATTCCCCGTTCAATCAAGGATCATAGCTTATTGGGGGATTCTGAGAGTTGAAGTCCACACTTGTTAAAATTGCTTAAGGTTGGGGAAACACGGCTTGAAGGTGATCCAGAAATATAATAATCCCCCCTTTTTATTGTCTGTTTCCCTCTGGCTTCCTCTTTAGGACAGTCTCACAGCCATCCCAGAGCTGAAAGATCACCTCCGAATCTTCAGGTTAGTCCTTTTCAATACACCTGGCTAGTTTCATTTTAATGCCGTGCTAGTTTTCTGCAGCAGATCTGAGCAAAAGAAGAGGTTCTCCCAAACTCGTATGATTGTGAAATGTTGGATTAACATACCCATCGTCCTCACCCAACATAAGACTGGGAATGTAGACCAACACTTTGAACACTACAGGGTTGTAGATGAAGCTCGGATGGAGGAAGCTAATGGTCGTTTTTTTATATTTTTGGAGATATGTTCACCACTTTTTAGTACTCAGTTGGGGAGTATGAGTATTCACTCATAATATTTGAGTATTCACACACACAAAGGGATATCCAGGGAAGATGATGGAGAACTTCACCTGGATTTTACTTGAACTGCCCCAAAAAGATGGAGTCAAGCTATTCTCCAAAGCACCTCAAGGCAGGACAAGAAGCAACAGATGGAAACTGATCAAGGAGAGAAGCAACCTGGAATTAAGTAGAAATTTCCTGACAGTTAGAACAATTGATCAGTGGAATGACTTGCCTCCAAAAATTGTGGGTGCTCCATCACTGGAGATTATTAAGAAGAGATGGGATAACTATTTGTGTGAAATGGTATAAGGTTTCCTGCTTGAGGGGGAGTTGGATTAGATTACAAGACCTCCAAGCCTCCCTTCCAACTCTGTTATTCTGTTCCTGTTATTCTGGGTTGTTTTCAAAGACACTTCCATCTTATGGGGTGCTAGACTAGAAGACCTCTAAGGTCCCTTTCAACCCTGTGATTCTATGATTCTGTAAACTATAGACCATAGGAGCTAGGATCTGAAACAATATGTATATGTTGAAGCTACCTAGAATAGTATTTCTCAATCTTGGCAACTTTAAGAGGTGTGGACTTCAACTCCCAGCATGCCGGGTAGGGGATTCTGGGAGTTGAAGTCCATACCTCTTAAAAGTTGCCAAGGTTGAGAAACACTGCTATAGTAGTTTTGGAATGTCTAATCTCCCAAGGTTGTAAGAAAAATTTGGACATCCACTTCTGGAGGATGGTTAAACTGGTTTTCCTGCATGCTCAAGAGTTGGAATAGGTGATCCTTGGAGCTGCCTTCAACCCCACAACTCTGTGACTCTTCAGCCATTTTTTTCGCCCCTCTTCTGTTCTTCCCAGGCCCCGCAAACTGACCCTGAAAGGTTATAAGCAGTACTGGGTGACTTTCAAAGAAACCACTGTCTCGTATTTCAAGAGCCCAGAAGATGCGTTGGGAGAACCTGTCCAACAGCTCAACCTGAAAGGTGAGACGATGGTCCTGTCAAGGAAAAGATGGCGCAGTCCAGTGGCGACTCACTTCTCAATGGTCTTGGTTGCAACCTCTAGTTCTTTGGCTGAAAGCAGTGGTGGGATCCTAGCTTAGTCGCTACCGGTTCGGTGGGCGATTGCGCACCCACGGCCCTAATGCACGCACACCTAACAAGCCAATCAGCTGAGAGGATGAAGAAAAGTTAGGAGTGACACCCCCCACACACACCCTCCCATGTGTTTTTTGGTCTTTTATCCTCTCAGCTGATCAGCTTTTTTGTCTCCTCTCAGCTGATTGGGGGTTTGGAGGAACTGGTAGTGATTTTTACTACCGATTCGTGTGAACCAGCCCGAACCAATAGCATACCACCACTGGCTGAAAGAATCTGGAAAAGAACCCGCTAGTCCTCAGCCAGAGTAGACCCATGTTGACAAAGTTGACCATTTCTAAACGAAGGTGTCCAAATATGCTTCTCACTTCCAGCCAGGACACCAAAGGTTGACAACTATGGAAGATGAGAGGCCCAAGATCACGTGAAACTGGGGGGCTGGTGGAACCACAGGCCACATTTGTTGTGTTCAAGACAGTTTTATTGGGGCCTGAAGTATTCTACCCTCTCTCTCTCTCTCTCTCTGTCCCCCAGGCTGTGAAGTGGTGCCAGATGTCAACATCTCTGGCCAGAAATTCTGCATCAAGTTGCTGGTCCCTTCTCCTGATGGAATGAGTGAAATACACCTGAGATGTGCGGACGTGAGTTAAGACGAAGACAGGAGGGAAGGAAGGAATCCAAGTTTGGGATGAGAGTTGGGCAGAACCTTGGGTGGACGGCTGGGCCCAACCATGGTTCCATGTTGGACCTCAAATACAAGAACTGACTGACATGCTGGAGCTTCGGGACTTCAAATACAGAAGAACTGCCCAGCTGGAGGGCTTGTATTATAAAGCTGTAGGGATGGTTGAAGCCTCTTTCTCTCCCTTGTTCTTGACCAGGAGCAGCAATACGCCAGTTGGATGGCCGGCTGCCGTTTGGCAGCGAAGGGGAAGACCATGGCGGATGCATCCTACCAAGCCGAAAAGGAGAACATTCTCTCCTTCCTGAAGTTGCAGAAGACCAACCCGGAAATGTCCCTAACGGCAGAGACAGAGGGGACTCAATGGCTGGTGTCTCCTCGCTACCAGAAGAAGTTCAAACCTAAGCAGGTATTGTTCTTCCTCCTGGCGGCCCGGCCATCGTAATTTCCCACAATGCCCTAGAAGGAGGCTTCCTTAGGATCATGGGAAATGAACAGGGTTGTTGGATCGAAACCGGATTTGGTTGCTCGGAGTGGTAAATAGAATTTAAGAGAAATCTGGGGGAAAGTCGAAGTCATCCTTATCATGACCATTGTCACTTCCTCTTCCTCCTCGCTTTATATCCCACTAGCTCAATACCCGTGCTTCACTGTGAAAACTATGTGGTCGGGCTTAGTTTTTGGGGAGGAAAATAAGGAAAGAAAAATTCTGCCTCTGCCTACCAGCATCCATCAGTATTCATCTGGCTAGCATCTTGTCAGTGTGTGAGAGAGTTAAGGGATGTTTGGAAACTGAAACGGTATTTGCTGTGTGAGCAAGGAAGCAGCAAGGAGCCTGGGCGTGGCTTAGCTCAACTGTTTTGTACTAAAGCTGCTTGGTGCTGTGAAACTGAAACTCCTCTGCTTGTGTTTTGCAGTTGGAAGAGATTTCTCTCCAGGTGGGGAGTGGGAGTAGAACTCCTTAGCATCAGAGCGTGTTAATAATAATAATAATAATAATAATAATAATAAAGGAAATGCTAATGCTCTGATGGTCATTTAGAAAAATCCTTTCTTAGTGAGCACCTAGAAGCCAAGAGGAACTTATATGCCAAATGTCAAGTTTGTAGGCTTTACGGTTCTGGAGATTTTGTGATGATGCGCGAGTGATATTTTGCTTTTATACATATAGATTGATAAATGATATCAGATAAGTCAGAATGTGGCCAACTGTCCATTGGAGGCTTGCAATAGCAATGGAAATTCTGGTCCTAAGTTGAGGACTACCTGGAGAGTAATAAGAGACCACACAATACATTTCCACATATGTGTATTTTTTTTTCCTCTTCTTTATTCCTGTGCATTTTTTTCTGTTGTTCTGGAAGATTCCATAGCATGCAGGTGGAAAGAGGGACTTGACGCCTTCCATCCGTTTCCCTCTGATCATTCTTTGTTTGCAAATGTTTGCAGTTAACTCCCCGCATCCTTGAGGCCTATCAGAATGTCTCTCAGCACTCCCTGGCTGAAGCCAAGATGAAATTCATCCAGGCTTGGCAATCCCTCCCTGATTTCGGCATCTCGTACTTCGTGGTCAGGTAAGGAAAGGGCCCATTTTTCCCCTGCATTCCTGAGAAGGTGGGTGGGCTTCCTGGAGGGGTGTCAGAGTTTGGGGAAAGGAATGGGAGACAAGCCATCAGCAGAGGGAATGTGGTGTGTGTGTGTATGTTCCCTGGGCAGCAAAGGGCAGGTGCTAAGAAACCTGGGAAGAAACATTCAAATCAATGTACACACTGATAAATGAAGGTTGGAAATTTTTTTCAGTTTTCAAATTTTGATTGATTTGAAAAATATCGTTCAAAGAACTTTCCTGCAATTTATATACTTCTTGGAAATCCTTCCTTCCTTCCTTCCTGAACTTTCTTGCAATTGACATATTTTAGAAAGCTCCTTTGTTCTTAAACTTTCTTGCAATTGACATACTTGTTAGAATGTTCTTCCTTCCTTTCTTCCTGAACTTTCTTGCAATTGACATACTTCTTAGAGTTGTCCTTCCTTCCTTGCTTCCTCCCTTTCCTTCCTTCCTGAACTTTCTTGCAATTGACATACTTTAGAAAGCTCCTTCATTCTTGAACTTTCTTGCAATTGACATACTTCTTAGAGTTGTCCTTCCTTCCTTCCTTCCTTCCTTCCTTTCCTTCCTTCCTGAACTTTCTTGCAATTGACATACTTTAGAAAGCTCCTTTGTTCTTCAACTTTCTTGCAATTGACATACTTTTTAGATATGTTCTTCTTTCCTTCCTTTCCTTCCCAAGGAACCTTCCTGAAATCTACATGCTTTTTACCTATCTTGGTGAGCTGGGGGTGGGATGGAACTTTTGATCAAGAAGGGATCTGGGATGATTTCCAAATTAAGGAAGGGAAAAGAGACCCAGAAATCCTCAAATCCCATCCTAGGCTTAGAACAGGAATCCAAATTTCAGAATCCCCAAGGATGTCCAGCCCCTGAACACATCTTCTCTTGGTGATATCTAGACCACTCACAACTGTTACTTCTTTCCTTTTTCTTCTTCTAATTTCCTAATTTCTCTTTCTGTAATTGAGTGTTCTCCATCCTGAATTCCGAAAACAGCATAGTATCACATCCCCTTTCGTACGCTCTTTCCCTCCTCCACCCACAAGCCTCCTCTTCTTGGGGTTAAATAGACCCACTTCCTTCAATAGCGTGTTCTTTTGCTTAGTTTCATTTTTGCAAACTGCTTTGTTATTTTCCCCTCCAATAGAAAGCAGGAATAGAGAAATCAACATCACGATAATCTAGACCAGGGATCTTCCAACTTGACAGCTTTAAGACTTGTGGACTTCAACTCCCAGAATTCTTCCTCCTCCAGTCATGTTAACTCATGAATTCTGGGAGTTGAAGTTCATAAGTCTTAAAGTTGTCAAGTTGGAAGATCCCTGGTCTAGATCAGTGGTCTTCAAACTTGGCAGCTTTAAGACTTGTGGACTTCAACTCCCAGAATTCTTCCTCCTGTTAGCTCAGGAATTCTGGGAGTTGAAGTCCACAAGTCTTAAAGTTGCTAAGGTTGGAGACCCCTGCTCTAGATAAAATAGCACCTCACTCACCTTGGGGCAGCCATTTTTCTTGGAAAAATCATCCATTCCTGGGTGCCATTTGCCTGTTTGACCGAGGTTCCTGGCGGCTTGGTCCGAGCATTGATTTTATCCTTAAAGATGGCACGGCCCAGATGTTTGGTGCCTTGTCGCTTAAGAAAGGCCAGGTGTTTGGCTCTTTGTGACTTAAGGGGAAAAAAACAACAACCAGAAGGAAGTCCGGTTTTAGGTTTTGAACCAGGAAGCGTCTCCTGATGGGGAGATGGGAACCTTCATGGGCTCCCGCGTTTCGCACGCAGGTTCAAAGGCAGCAGGAAAGACGAAATCTTGGGGATCGCCAACAACCGCTTGATCCGGATCGACCTGGCCGTGGGGGACGTGGTGAAGACGTGGCGGTACAGCAACATGCGTCAGTGGAACGTCAACTGGGACATTCGCCAGGTGAGCCCACGCCCGAGGAGGGGAGGATTTGAACTCTTAAAAGTGGATTTGGACGCTGTTCATTTGGCTCGTCCCAGAAACAGTGGCCGATACGCGGGGACTATGGTAGCCCTTGACTTAGTCACCATTTGATGTCGCAATGGCACTGAACAAGGGGACTTAAGGCCATTTTTTTCACACTTATGACCGTTGTGGCATCAGCGTGGTCGTGTGATGAAAATTCCCAACATTTGGCAACTGGCTCGTATTTATGACGGTCGCAGTGTCCCTGGGGTCACATGATCTCCTTCTGTGACTTTCTGAGCAGCAATGGGGAAGCCAGCGTCACTTAACAACTGTGTGACTCACTTAACATCTGCAGTTGATTTACTTCACAAATGTGTCAAGAAAGGTCATAAAATGGGGCAAAACTCACTGAACTGGCTCGCTCAGCAGCAGAAATTTGGGGCCCAATTTGTGGTCGTAAGTCAAGGACTACCTGTACTCATTGTCAGTCCCATCGGGAGGGCCTCAAGTTCCTTCCCCCTTGTATAGCTAATCCTTGACTTAAGACAGGTTACTTACAACCTGTTCAAAGTTACAACAGGCTTCCCCAGAGGTACTTGCAACCCAATTTAGACGTTCCAACAACTGCACACATACACGCCTCCTGCAGTCACACAATTGCATTTTGGGAACTTAGCAACTGGCTCACATTTATGGCTATTCGCACCATCCCACAGTCACATGACCCTTTTGGGGCATTTTTAAAATCAATGTCTTATCGTTTACTTCCGGTTTCCAGTTAAAAAATGAACAAACAAACCCCACCCATTGTATAAAACAGGTTCATTTCATGACAGTCTCATTCCCATTAAGCATTCGCTTAATGATTGCAAAAGTCGCTTAACAACACGCCACAAAAAAGGGGCATAAACCAGGCACGCTCATATAGTGACCTAACCGTGACTTACGACTGTAATTCTGGACTCAATCCTGCTGATAAGTTGAGGACTACATATGTTAAGACAGGTCCCGAGCAGTACAAGTATTTGTAAACCGATGAGTTAACAAAGCCTGTATCTGTGGAAAAGTATAATAACTATGTTAAAGCATTTGGCTTATCTGCTATTCAGCTTTAAATGGGAGGAGTGTTGAGGTATTAAGATTTAAGAGCTGACCAGCAGCAGTAATAGCTGCCGGATGCTGTAAGGCTGATGCAATTGTAAGGCTGATGAAATGAAGACTGGGGTGGGTTATATCCCTTTAAATGGTGTTTATATAAGGCAGCCATTATAGAGGGCGTGTTCTTTCTTCTTGTGTCCAGTATAGTGTCTCTCATAATGGTAGTTAAGTTACGAACGCTCTGACAAAACTGTCCTTTCCACATTGGTGGCTTAAAGAGAACCAACCATCAGCATCTCAAGATGCCCACAGCAATTGCAGGGGACCAACTGTAGGAAAAAGGAACGGGACAACTGGAGACGGAGTCAAAAGAGACATCAGCTTAGCATCCCTATGTAGACACAAGCAAACTAAGCCCAACCTCCCTCAAATTCCATTGAGCCTTAACTCCAAGCAGGGACTGATTATTAAATTGAGAAGATTCCTGCACAGGGGCTCTTAGCAATAAAGCGATTCGATCGCACCTCCAGGGGTGAACCTGGTCTTCTACACCTGACACCCACCTGTCTTTCTGTGTTGCTTTTCCACAGGTGGCCATCGAATTTGATGAGCACATCAATGTGGCTTTCAGCTGCATCTCTGCCGGCTGCAAGACGGTCCACGAATACATCGGGGGTTATATCTTCCTGTCCACCCGGACAGCTGACCGAAGCCAGGTGCTGGACGAAGAGCTTTTCCACAAGTTGACTGGGGGCCATGAAGCCCTCTGATGTTTCTCCTACCAAGGCCTTCCCTCCTCCAAGGAGCAGCTGATCTCCAGAGTGGCTGTCTATGTTCTACAGGGGACGTGAAGGCCCTGACTGGAGTCCAGGCATCCATAAAGACTTGGAGAAGAATTATGGAAACGATGGAGTGAGGAGAGAATACAATATAAATGCAGAGTTGGAAGGGACCTTGGAGGTCTTCTAGTCCAACCCCCTGCTCAAGCAAGAGACCCTAAGGACTCGAATTAAGTGTGGTTGTGTCGGTTTTTGTTTGTTTGTTTTTTAGTATTTCAGAGCAGGTCATTTGAGAGCTCACAACCAGGACTACACAGCAGAGTTAAGAGAATTTTGCTATTTCAAATATCTTGCCAAGAAGGACAATGTTTACTCCTTCCTCCTCCGAGTAACTCAGGGATTTACCCAACACAAGTTGGCGAGACCGGTACTTTTTTTGTAATTTTTGTACGGTTTGCCAAAAGGGGAGTGTGTGTTTGTGTGGATTGTGTTGAGTGCTTTTGTGTTAACCGTCTCCGAGGGGCTATAAAGAGGATTTTTCACGAAAACGCTTCCTTCCCAACTTGATTATTCTTTCTCAGAGTATGCCTAGATTGGGAGGAGGTTGTTTCATGTCCGCCACCTCCCCCCCATTTACAGGTAGTCCTCGACTTACGACCACAATTGAGACCAAACTTTCCACCCTCAGTCGTTGCAGTTGGAAGCCAAACCAGACCCAATTTTACGGATGTTTTTATGGTGGCCATTAAGCGAACTCCACCATCATAAGTGCGGACTGATCGTTCCAAATTTTTTTTCCGAAAACTGTTATAAAAGGGCCGCATATTGTGATTGTGGGACAGAGCAGCTGGTTGCAAATGCAAGCCGGTTGTCAAAGCACCTAATTGAGACCACGTGCCCCTGGGGGTTGTGTGCGTTGTGAAGGTCGCAAATGCGAGGCTGTAATGATTCACTGAGCAACCGTAGCAAGGAAGGTCATAAAACGGAGGCAAAACTCGCTTAGCGACAGGAATTTTGGGCTCAGTTGGAAGTCCCAGGTAGAAGGCTACCCGAATGGGACTGGAGATATATTTCCCACGGAGAAGAGAGAAAAGAAGAAAAGTTGACATCTGTTCTAATTGAAATAGTGAGGTTCCTGGTTTAGGGACGTGTTCAAATGGACACACGCGTGTGTGATCAGTGGGTGACTCTGGGACGCAATGAAGGAAGGGAAGAGATCCATGTCGGGAACGGTCACTCAAGAGGCAGGAGGACGCCTGGGAAGAGAAAAAGAGCAGACGGCCCAGATAGGGGAGTTATTCCCTCCATAACACAAGTAGTCCTCCACTTATAACAGTTCATTTAGTGACCATTCAAAGTTACAACGGCACTGGGGGGGGGGGGAGCGACCGATGGCTGTTTTTTTCACACTTGCTCCAGGGTCACCCGATCAAAATTCAGACGCTTGGCAAAACTGACTCGTACTTATGACCGTTGTATTGTCCCGGGGTTATGGGATCCGCTTTTTGGCAACCTTCTGACGAGCAGGGTCCACGGGAAGCCAGATTCGCTGAACGACCGCGTTACTAATTTCACAACTGCAGTGAATCCCTTAACGGAGGTGGTCATACATTCTCTTCCCAAAGGTCTCACTTAACAACGGGAATTCTGGGCCCAGTTGTGGTCGTAAGTCGTAAGGACGACCTATAATTGCGAACTGCCTGGAAAGTCCAGATAAGAGCAGCTGTTTCCAGGTGGCATCTGTTGAACCCCTTTACGGCCCACCCCCGTGATGGTGAACCTATGGCACACATACCAGTGGTGGGATTCCAAAACTTTTTCTACTGCTTCTGTGGGTGTGGCTTGGTGGGCGTGGCCATGGGACTGGGTGGGCGTGGCTTTTTTTTTTTTTTTGCAGCCCCCACCCATTTTGGGGAGCTTATTAGCCACAGAGAACCCTCTGGGAGGGGGTTGTTTTTGCTCCTCTAAGGCTCCTCAGGAAGGCAAAAAATGGAGGGGGGGAGGCTGAGCCATTTTTTTGCCTTCCTGGGCCTCAGCAAGGGGAATCCCGGCACAGCTGATCGTATGTACAGCTGATTGTAGGGAGGGGAAAAGAAAGAGATACATCAGGCGGGCGGGGTGAGCGAGCATCGGGCGGGAGGGCAACCGGGTCGGGGGCATGGCCAGCCAGAACTTACTACCGGTTCGGTGACCCACACCAAATCCTTGCTACGGTTCGCCCGATCGGGTGCGAACTGGCTGAAATACCACCATTGATGCGTACCACAGGTAGCACACAGAGCCATTTGTGTGTGGGCACGCGAGCCCCAGCCAAACTTACCTGCGCTGCGCATGCGCGTGCCTCCCGGCTGATTTTCGGCCCATTTGAGGCCGTTTTTGCCCTCCTGGAGGCTCGAGAGAAGCCTCTGCAGCCTCGGGAGGCCGAAAAATGGGCCTTCTGGAAATACCGGAAGTGCTGAAACGGGCCCATTTTTCGGCCTCCCGAGGCTGCAGCGGCTTCCCTGGAGCCTCCAGGAGGGCGAAAACGGCCTCAAACGGGCCGAAAATCAGCTGGGAGGCATGCACATGTGCAGTGCAGGTAAGGGTAGAGGTGTTATATGTACATGTGCAGGGGGCATTGCATTATGGGTGCCAGCACCCAGGCGCTTTCGGCACACCATAACAAAAAGGTTTGTCATCACTGGCCTACACTGAAACCACACACACACACACACACACACACACACACACACACACACACACACACACACATACACGACTTCAAACTGCTGGTTTTATCCACGAGCGTCTTGAACCTTCAGAGCCCTGAACTTGGGCCTAAGACCAGGAAGAAGTTTCAGACTTACGCTGAGGTCGAAGCTGCAGTGCTCCGCTGAAGTAGCGGGGAAGCAGCAGCCCATCTGCGTTGCCTGGGCTCAGGATGACTCCGTTAGCCGAGCGGAAGAAAGAGATCCCATCTGCGGGGAAAGCGGAACTTCTCTGAGTCAAAGAACCCGCCTCATTTCCTCCCCTGCCTCTAAAAGACAGGCAGACAAGTTGAGGCTTCTCTCCCAGGATTTCAGACTGATTCCCACCCACCCGTCCACCCGCCAATTCCACCTTCATCATCAGAAAAGAACACAGTATGGTAACAGACAGGGGTGGGATTCAATTTTTTTTAACAAGCAGTTATGTGGGCGTGGCTTAGGTGGTGGGCATGGCTTGGTGGTCATGTGACTGGGTGGGTGTGGCCAACTCAACATCACTCACATTGAGGCACGCATCTCCTCGCCTGGCCTCTCGTGACTGTGGGGATGCTGCAACAGTCGTAAGAGTGAAAAGTGGTCATAAGTCACTTTCTTCAGTGCCATTGTAACTATGAATGATCACTCCACACAAACAAAGTACCAGCAAAGGAGGGGAAAAAAACTCCAGAGACGTTCCAGAGACAGGAAGTCTAGTCCCGCCAAGAATGTAATAAGGGATAACGGAGGGGCAGTTTCTGTAAGCAACACCAGAATGTTTCCTTCCTGCCTTCCTTACAGGATTAGGTCAGTAATTTCTTCTAACAACCGGTTCTCCGAACTGCTTAGAATGTTAACAACTAGTTCTAGCGAATAGGTGCGAACTGGTAGAATCCCACCGCTGGTAACAGAGCTGGAAGGAACCTTGGAGGTCATCTAGTCCAATCCCCTGGCCAAGCAGGAAACCCTACATCATTTCGGACAAATGGTTGTCGAATCTCTCCTTGAAAACCTCCAGTGATGGAGCATCCCACAACTTCGGGAGGCAAGCAGTTCCACTGGTTAATTGTCCTCACTATTAGAAACCTCCAGTGATGGAGCACTCGCAACATCTGAAGGTAAGTCTAGTTAATGGTTTTCACTGTCAGGAAGTTTCTCCCCAGTTCTAGATTGCTTCCCTCCTTAAAAAAGTTTCCATCCATTGCCTTCTGTTGTTTTGGACAATAGGTTGACCTTCTCTTCTCTGTGGCAGCCCCTCAAATATTGGAACACTGCTCTCATATCTATTCAATTCAGAACTGAGCTGGAAGGGACCTTGGGGGTCATCTAGTCCAGGGGTTGCCAACCTTTTGGACTTCAGGGGCCACCAAACTCATAATTTTAAATCCCAGGGACCACTAACCGGTTCTGTGGGCGTGGCCTAATTTGTGGGTGTGGTTTGGTGGTCATGTGACTGGCTGGGCACGGCTTGTATGTAAGTATTATAAATATTTATATAAATATTGAATTTTTTATAAAAAAGAGAGCAACGTTTACCCAAAATCGGGCAAAGCAGGCAGGCAGATTGAGTTGCTCACAGAATCATTCAGTGATCTATCTATCTGCCATCGGCTACCTGAGTCTGTCACATAAAATTTGCTTGCCCTGAGTCTGCACTGAATAACAAAACCTTCAGTCCTAAGGGAGGTTCGGCTGTGCTTAAAAGCAGAGCCGAAGATCTAAAGACTAGCTAGAAAGCAAGAAATCCAGCCATTTCCTGCTTCCTAACTAATCTAAATCTCCCGGCACAGCAGAACAGCTGATGGTCGGAAAAAGGAAAAATAGTAATTTTAGCAGGCAAGTTTGCTGGGTAAGGAGTGAGTGGGCATGGAAGGTTTCTGCAGGCCATGTGGGCTGCACAGCCTTGTGTTTCTGCGCAGCCTGGATTAATTGCTTTGGCGGGTGCTCTGGGGGTGAGGTTTCTCTGTGGCCCACCAAAATGGCTCTATACCATTTTCAGACAAATGGCTGTCCAATCTCTCCTTAAAAGTCTTCGGTGGTGGAGCACCCACTGTAGGCAAGCTGTTAAATGAAAGGTTTACTTCTTCACCTGTTTTCACTCTTCACAAGGCTGATCATCACTCACCTGCCAGCGCCTTGGGAATATCAATGATTATGGCCACTTCAGAACTGTTTCTCATTCCTGGGAAGAGAAGGACGAGGCTATACTTGAATGCATTAAGGTTTTATCCCAAGTTAGGATTGTACACACCAGGTTGATTATTCAATTATTTTGGTGGAGGTTCATACATCATGCTATTCCCTATCAGACCTACGAGGTAAACCACACTAAGAAACCCAGGCCATTTAAATCTGGATTTGTTTTATTGTAACAGGTAAAGGAAGGAAGGAAGGAAGGAAGGAAGGAAGGAAGGAAGGAAGGAAGGAAGGAAGGAAGGAAGGAAGGAAGGAAGGAAGGAAGGAAGGAAGGAAGGAAGGAAGGAGGGAGGGAGGGAGGGAGGGAGGGAGGGAGGGAAGGAGAAGGAAGGAAGGAAGGAAGGAAGGAAGGAAGGAAGGAAAATAGCAATAGCACTCAGACTTATATACCACTTCACAACCCTCTCTAAGTGGTTTACAGAGTCAGCCTCTTGCCCTCAACAATCTAGCTCCTCATTTTATCAACCTCGGAAGGATGGAAGGCTGAGTCAACCTTGAGCTGGTCAGGATCGAATTGCTGGCAGTGAGCAGAATTAGCCTGAAATGCTGTATTCTAACCACTGGAAGGGAGGGAGGGAGGGAGGGAGGGAGGGAGGGAGGGAGGAAGGAAGGAAGGAAGGAAGGAAGGAAGGAAGGAAGGAAGGAAGGAAGGGGCCCTTAGACTTATATTAGACTTCACAATGCATACACAGCCCTCTCTAAACGGTTTACAGAATCAGCCTTTTGCCCCCAACAATCTGGCTCTTCATTTTACCAACCTCAGAAGGACGGAAGGCTGAGTCAACCTTGAGCTCATCAGGTCAAACTCCTGGCTGCGGGCAGAGTTAGCTTGAAATACTGCATCCTACCTACTGCCCAGCCTTTTGAGCGTCTTTACAATAAACCCCAAATCCAGGATGGTCTCCTGAAGGAAACCGCTGCTAACTGCGATTAAAACTGAGCGGGAGTGAGAGGCTCTTTGAAACTCCCCATAGGGAAGGATTCCGATGCCACCGGACACAAGCCAACCTGCCCTCTCCCCCGCACCCCCTTTCTCAAAGTGGAGCACTCACCACTTAGGATGGCGCCCTCCCCTGGCAATCCGGGGGCTAAATGGATGTGTGTTCTCCCCATGCGGGACAGGCCACGCTGGCGAATGGCTGGCCAGTGGCGCAGAAGTGTGCCGTGAGCCACAGTCTCTGGGAAATCCTGTAGGTTCTCCAGCGGAGTTAATTCCAGTTCAGGAACCTGGAGGGACAAGAATGACCGTCAAGGACTGACTGGAGTGAAATAGCGACCCCCTTTTCCTACATTGCTTTGCTTAAGAGGGAGGGGCTCGGAAGGCAGAACTGGCGCAGTTCGGGTTCGGATTCATTTAAAGCAACCAGATGGGATAAGCCAGTTAGTAAGAGAAAAGCCATAGCTCTACTTTATCGTAAAGCTACGCTGGCAGAATCTTGGAAGTCTGGAAAACAAGGCAGGAAAAAGGGATACAGGAGAAATGAAAGACCCAGTTTGGTGTAGGGGTTAAGATAGGCCGGTCACCAGGAGACTGTGAATTCTAGTTCCACTTTGGACAGGAAAGCCAGCTGGGTGACTTTGGGCCTATCACCAGGAGAGGGTGAGTTCTAGTTCCACTTTAGGCAGAAAAGCCAGCTGAGTGACTTTGAACCTATCACCAGGAGATTGAATTCTAGTTCCACTTTAGGCAGGAAAGCCAGCTGGGTGACTTTGGGCCTATCACCAGGAGAGGGTGAGTTCTAGTTCCACTTTAGGCAGGAAAGCAAGCTGAGTGACTTTGGGCCTATCACCAGGAGAGGGTGAGTTCTAGTTCCACTTTAGGCAGGAAAGCCAGCTGGGTGACTTTGAG
This sequence comes from Bungarus multicinctus, assembly GCA_023653725.1. NCBI lineage: Eukaryota > Metazoa > Chordata > Lepidosauria > Squamata > Elapidae > Bungarus > Bungarus multicinctus. Next base: position 7,520,942 of record CM042847.1, read on the forward strand.
CCTATCACCAGGAGATTGAATTCTAGTTCCACTTTAGGCAGGAAAGCCAGCTGAGTGACTTTGGGCCTATCATCAGGAGATGGTGAGTTCTAGTTCCACTTTAGGCAGGAAAGCCAGCTGAGTGACTTTGGGCCTATCTCCAGGAGACTGTAAATTCTAGTTCCACAAAGCCAAGTAAGTGACTGGGCCCATCACCAGGAGACTGTGAATTCTAGTTCCACTTTAGGCAGGAAGGCCACTGAGTGAAATTGCAGGCAGTTTTGCTCCGGATTCCTCAAAGCTAAGATTTGCCCCGACGCAGATTTCTGTGGCCAATGCTTCATTATTCATTTTTCCTGAGGGCATGGTTACAGACCTCTAGGTGTCTATTTTCTGCTCCCGAAATAGAAGTTCCAAGTGTACACCTGAATTATCTCTGAGCTCCTTACCTGGAGCGAGTGACCTTGATTCGCACGGATCTGGAGGTGTCCGCTGGATGGATGTCGGCACAGAACAAAACGCTGTTTTTCGTTCGTCTCCACGACACGTTTCACATCCTCCTCGGACCAGGCCTTAAATTGGGGCAAACGAAGAATCTCCCCCAGGTCAACAAAGCCATCTAAGGATTCAGGAGCAAAAGAAGAAAGGCTACATTTAAGCCTTGTGCTAAATCACATTTGGCTTAAGCCACAATCGCTCAGCACCTGAATCAATGAATTCTGAACGTACAAATTACAATGTCTTAAGATCTGCGCGCAACACACGGTTAACACTGAGGATGTTTCCCTAGTTGAGTCAAGAAATGTCTGCAAGAAAACTACCAGACTCAGAGAGCACCAAGGACTCCACACAATACACACACACACACACACAAAACACACCAAACAAGCCATGTTACAACATGGCTTCAATCACGAACCCGATTTTTCTTTCTTCCTTGGGGGAGGGAACCAGCTAAGTTTTGATGTTCTCTGAACTTGGTTGTTTTCTTGCAGATATTTCATAAGCAAACAAGACAATCTCATTGGTGTTAGAAGAGCTTTGCAGAGAGGAGGAGGAGGAGGAAAGGAGGAAGACGAGAAGAAGAAAAGAGGAGGAGGAGAAAGAGGAGGAGGAGGAAGAAAAGAAAAGAGGAGGAGAAGGAAGAGGAGGAGGAGGAAGAAGAAGAGGAGGAGAAGGAGCAAGAGGAGGAGGAAGAAGAGAAGAAGAAAGGAGGAGGAAGAGGAAGAAGAAGAGGAGGAAGCAGAAGCAGAAGCAGAATGAGAAGAAGAAGAAGAAGAAGAAGAAGAAGAAGAAGAAGAAGAAGAAGAAGAAGAAGAAGAAGAAGAAGAAGAAGAAGAAGAAGAAGAAGAAGAAGAAGAAAAAGAAGAAAAAGAAGAAGAAAAGAGGAGGAAGAAAACTGTGGGGTCCTTCTTGTAGACCTTTCTTGACCCACTTCAATGCTACAAACAAGTGAGATTCACTCTCTGCAAGCAAACTACTTGCATATAAACAGAGAGCAACCCCTACTCTCTTCTGGCACTGATAATGTTACCTAGCTGGGTAATGAAACGTCTGCAAGAAGCAATCGAGCTCCAGAGTCAACCCAGGACCCCACCTACTGAAATGAAACTCTTGGTGGGCTCCCTCTTTCAAAACCCTCGTTTTCTGCTGAGGATATGCAATATAAAAGCCGGGTTTCCCCAGGCTGGGAAGGTGGACACCGAACTCAGCTGACCCCTTCCTTCAGCCTGGCTTTATTTATAACTTTCTGCCTTTCTCGGTTCACCGTAAAAATAGCACCCCTTTCAGAGCTGCCCCCGCTGGAGGTTCTGCGAGGCTCCCGTGACTGTAAGCCGCGGATGTCACTGTTTTACGTGCCGGCCACTAACCGGGAAAGCGTCAGGAAATCACTCACCAGATGACATGTGGAGGCTCAGGTTTTCTGCCCCGTGGCGCAAAGCATACGAGAGCGCTTTGGACAGACGGACATCCAGATCCTGGAAGGGAAGTTTGGAGAGAAACTCAGGGTGGCGAGAAGGAACGGGAAAAGAGCCAAAGATCCTGGAGAATGGGAGAAGGAGAAGGCCTGACCTGCAAGACGGTGCTTGGTTTACGACCGTTCACTTAGGGACTGCTCCAAATTACAACGGCCCTGTGAAAGAAAGGACTTACGACCGGTTCTCAAACTTACAACCCTTGCTACATTCTTCACGTTCGCAAAATACCGGCGTGTACAGGTAGTCCTCAACTTACAACAGTTCGTTTAGTGACCGTTCAGAGTTACAACGGCACTGAAAAAAGGGACTGAGGACCGGTTTTCACACTTACGACATGTGATCAGAATTCGGCTGCTTGGCAACCGGCTCATACTTATGACCGTTGCCATGTGTCCCAAGGTCACCTGATCCCCTTTTACGAACGTCTGACCAGCAAAGTCAATGGGGGGAGGAGACAGATTCACTTAACGACCGTGTGACTAATGTAAGAACGTCTGTTGCAGGAACGGACATAAAATGGGGCCAAAGTCGCTTAATCAACGTCCCGCTTAAGAACTGAAACGTTGGGCTCCATTGTGGCCATAAGGTTGAGGACTGGAAGATAGAATGATAGAATAGCAGAGTTGGAAGGGACCTTAGAGGTCTTCTAGTCCAACCCCCCCCCCACTTAGATGGGAGGAAACCCAACACCAAGATACAAACTTGTGAGCAGGGCGTTTTGTGGCGCAAAGGGAAATCTTTCGTGGAGATTCTTCCTTATAAGAGGAAGGAAGGAAGGAAGGAAGGAAGGAAGGAAGGTAAAATAGCAGAATAATAGAGTTGGAAGGGACCTTGGAGGAAGGAAGGAAGGAAGGAAGGAAGGAAGGAAGGAAGGAAGGAAGGAAGGAAGGAAGGAAGGAAAGAAAAAAGGAAGGTAAAATAGCAGAATAATAGAGTTGGAAGGGACCTTGGAGGAAGGAAAGAAGGAAAGAAGGAAGGAAGGAAGGAAGGAAGGAAGGAAGGAAGGAAGCTGGACTCAGAGGGGGAATCTCTCTGACCTGATCTCTGGATCTTCTCCCGCTTCTTCGCTTCCGCTCTCTTCTTGCAGAGTTTTGCAAAACGTCCTCGCCACCGCTTGATCCTGCTGCGGCCATGTGTTTTATCCCTGCAAAATCTCCCTGGGTAGTAGATCCTGCAATGATTATTATGATTATTATTTTTCTCTCCCTGACGATCGAGGGGGGTTTAATTTCTAGAATGTGCCCTTTGTGACTTCATCCTGGTCTTAGTGCTGGAAGGGGGAAGGGGTTGTTGCTCTTTTGATTGCCAACAACCTGACACCTCTCCAATGCACCGTTTGAAAAAAAAAAAATCTGGGAGTCAGCTGATCTGCTGGGGCTGCATGGGCTTCTGGGAGTTGTAGTTTTTTTTTTAAATTTTCTTCATAGCAGCTTGTGTTCATCTCACTAAGTCTGCAGTCTGAATGTTTTTTGTTTTTTATTTTATTTTATTTATTTTTGTCAATTGCTTACAAGATAATATGTTCTCCAGCTAGGTTGGCTTGTTGTTCCCAGGGGGCTTCAGGGAGGGGTATTCCAGCCAGCAGGCTTGGGAATGCTACATGAAACGGAGCTTAATTCAGAAACGCAGGCAGTCCTTGACTTAAAACTAATCATTGAGCAAACGAACGATGAACGGTTGCAGGAACTGGGCCTGGCTAGTCTAGGGAAGAGAAGGATCAGGGGATGACAGGATAGCAGCCTTCCAATATTCGAGGGGCTGCCCCAGGGAGGAGGAAGGGGTCAAACTATTTTCTAAAGCACCCAAAGGCCAGACTAGGAAGAATGGATGGAAACTGATCAAGGAGAGATTCAACCTGGAAATAAAAAGGAATTTCCTGATAGTGAGAACAATCAACTCATGGAACAAGAGTTGCCTTTGGAAGTTGTGGGAGATTCATGACTGGAGTCTTTCAAGAAGAGAGTGGACTGCCCTGTCAGAAATGGTATAGGGTCTCCCGCTTTGGCAGGAGGTTGGACTAGATGACCTCCAAGGTCCCTTCCAACTCTGTTAATCTGTAAAGGATTTAGAGACTCTGGAAAGAGTATAGAGAAGAGCAACCAGGATGATTAGTGGATTGGAGACTAAAACATATGAAGAATGGAACTGCAGGAACTGGGCCTGGCTAGTCTAGTGAAGAGAAAGACCAGGGGAGACATGATAGCAGTCTTCCAATATTTGAGGGGCTGCCCCAGAGGAGGAAGCGGGTCAAGCTATTTTCCAAGGCACCTGAAGGCCAGAAAAGGAATAATAATGGATGGAAACTGAACAAGGAGAGATTCAACCTGGAAATAAGGAGGAATTTTCTGACAGGGAGGACAATCAACCACTGAACAGAAGTTGCCTTCGGAAGTTGTGGCAGCTTCATCACTGGAGGCTTCCAAGAAGAGACTGGACTGCCATCTGTCAGGAATGGTGTAGGGTCTCCTGCTTGGGCGGGGTGGGTGGGGGTTGGACTAGATGACCTCCAAGGTCCCTTCCAACTCTGTTAATCCGTTTAAAGATGTAACATTGCCACTGGTCCTCTCCCATAAAGCAGGCAAGGCAGCCTCCCCCCCAAATTAGGGCCCTTCGCAGGTTATTTATGCCAGTTGTGACCTCCATTTTGTGACCTTCCCAGTCGGCTTCCAACCAACAGAGCCAATAGCGGGATATGGATTCGTTTAGCGACTGTATGATTCACTTTAAGAACTGCAGTGAAAAAGGAGGGCGTAAAATGAGGCTTAACAAGTCACGTAAGCGTCTTGCTCAGCCGTGGAAGTTCTGGTCCCAATTGTGGTCGTTAAGTCGAGGACCGCCTGTAAACCCTGGGAGGTTTTCAAGACGAGATCGGACAGTTGTTTGAGGGTCTCCTGCTTGAACAGGGGGTTGGACTAGAAGACCTTTAAGGTCTCTTTCAACCTTGTTCTCAAACCTTGGCGGCCGGACTGTCCGATCTCATCTTGAAAACCTCCCAGGATTTACAGGCAATCCTCGACATACGACCACAACATGTCTGTTGCTACCCTTTATTTTATTTAAGTGAGTTTTGCCCCGTTTTTACGACCTCCCTTGCCGGAGTTCTTAAGGGAATCCCCGCCGTTATTAAGTTAGTCACGCGGTTGTTAAGTGAATCCGGCTTCCCCCATGGACTTGGCTTGCCAGAAGGTTGCCAAAGAGGAATCACGTGACCTGAGGGACGCTGCCACCGTCATAAGGGTGAGCCAGGTACCAAGCGCCTGAATTTTGATCACGTGACATGGGGATGCTGCAAAAACAGCTCCTAAGGCACTTTTTCCGGTGCTGCTGCCGTAACTTCAGTCACTAAGTGAACCGTTGTAAGTCGAGGACCACCTGTGTTTTAGGATACTGTTTTTTAAATGCAGTCTTTATGCCCAGATAGCCACTGGGTGTCACTCTTGCCCTTCTTTGCTCTTTCTTGGTATGGTTAAAACTGTGCGTCCTGCCTCCCAAATCTCCAGGAAAGTCATTTCAAGGACAAAAACAGCTGAATATAAGAGGGATTTTAAAAAATAAACAACCCCTACTAACCCCTAACTCCTGGAGACCATCCGAAGTAACAATACACACACTCAAGCCGGCAGCTGAAATGGGAACAATTAATTAAAACTGACATTTCTGTCTTTTATGTTTTGCTTCTTCAAATGTCTTTTTATTTCATCTCGCCAGCCTGTTCGGTGCCGAGATAAGTTTTCCTCCCACCAAGGAAAGTTTTTTTTTTAATTATTTTTTTCCCCTTGGGGATTTTTCCTTCTTTGCATTCTTTCTTCAGTACCGCCGGGAGAAGCCTTTGGAAGACCAAAACAGTTTGCGGGTATTTAGAGCAGACAATGACAAAGCATTTGCACAGGATGCATTTCAAAATAATCACTCAGCAGAAGAACGTTTCGGATAGACCGAAGTGTGACATATAGGTTTATGGTGGCCGTTTTTTTAAAAATGAGGTTGTTGTCGGTCCCTTTGGAGGAAGCCGTGTGGTTTGCAGGCTGCCCTGGGCAATCTAAGGGGACCCTCTCACCAATTTGATATTTTACACAGAAGATGCTGTGAATCACACGGGACCTGCGTGAGTCACACTAGTCAACAATGGTGCGTGGAATAAAAATGTGCCTTTCCCAAAAGAAGCAGGGCACATCAGCCAATTGTTTTTTTTTTCCCCTGTGGGTCATGTAGCACAGGTTTTCTCAACCGTGGCAGCTTTAAAATGGGTGGACTTCAGTTCCCAGAACTCACCCTAGTCAGCATGCTTTAAGATGGGTGGGCTTCAACCCCCAGAATGCCCCCAGCCAGCAGGGTTCAAGAGGGGTGGGCTCAGGGGTCGGATTCTACCAGTTCGCACCTATTCGCTAGAACCGGTTGTTAACATTCTAAGCAGTTCGGAGAACCGGTTGTTAGAAGAAATTCCTGGCCTAATCCTGTAAGGAAGGCAGGAAGGAAACATTCTGGGGTTGCTTACAGAAACTGCCTCTCCGCTAACCCTTATTACATTCTTGGCAGGACTAGACTTCCTGTCTCTGGAACTTGTCTGGAGTTTTTTTCCTCTCCTTTGCTGGTACTTTGCTTGTGTGGAGTGACCATTCAAAGTTACAATGGCACTGAAAAAAGTGATTTATGACCGTTTTTCACAGTTACAACTGTTGCAGCATCTCCACAGTCACGAGAGGCCAGGCGAGGAGATGCGTTGAGTTGGTCACGCCCAGCCAGTAACATGACCACCAAGCCATCTCCACTGTCACATGACCACCAAGCCACGCCCACCAACTAAGCCATGCCCACAGAACTGGTTGTTAAAAAATGTGAATCCCACTCTTGGGTGGACTTCAACCCCCAGAATCCCCCCATCCAGCATGCTTTATGATGGGTGGACTTCAACTCCCAGAATTCCTCAAGAAGCATGCTTTAAGGTGGGTGAATTGTTATAAGTTGAGAACTACCTGCATTGGGTATAGGGAGAATCTAGGAAGGAGTCTGTGTCTCTTTTCAGGCAAAATGTAACTCGGGATTTTATGAGTAAATCAAAGCCAGTTTGGTGTCCCCAGACCCCACAAACCCCGGTTTCCCACTGACCCAGTTGAGCAAGATGTAAAGCCCAGTAAAGATCTTCCTTGCCTCTCTAACCTAGTAAAGCAGAAATCATTAAACAAATATGTCAGCTGAGCAACATGGGTCACAGCTCAGATACTAAACTGCTCAGGCCGGGAATAAGATGTTGATGGATTTGGGGGGGGGGGCACCCAGATTGTAGTTCATTAATTGCCTCCAAGCTGCCAATAATCCAGATAATCAGGACTTGGCAAGGGGATCTGCTAAATCTTCCAAACTGCTGATATTCTCACCAACTCAGTTCTTCCGTTTCCTGGTTCTTCCGTCCCTCTGAAACAGAATATTTGGAACTCCTTAAATTGGCCAACGGACAGAGGAAACATTTCGTGCCATCTTCTTAATCTTGAAAATTGTCGTAATTCGCACACGCAACAGCAACCAGACGTTTTCCTAAGACGTTGTTTGGTCAGCCCAGACATTGCTGCTTGTCTATCGTGGCTGGAAGTTTTGCCAACTCAACCAAATGTGGTTTTATTCCATTAGCTGCAGCCCAAAACCAACGTTAAGTTTATTTTTAAAATTAAAAAAAAAAACCCAGAATGCAATCAGCTGTGTCCACACAACATAGTGAGTCCCAAATCACGATTTACAAATCACAGCAACCGATCCTATAACGCATTAAACCCCAAACGAACACATTGAGGTTTACATAACGGCTCATTCCATATAAAAGCTTCTATCCCAGGGCAGTAATGCTATTAAATTCTACTGTATAGTGCAATATTATAATGCAATATCAGGGGTTTTCAATTCAATGTATAGAATGTGAAGGATGTGGGTTTGTGCTGTATTTTTATAGTCATAAATTGTACACTGAAGATCATGTTTAATTTTGTTGTACGAGAAGCAATGACAATAAAGTAAACTAAACTAAATATGAACCACATTATTGGATTCAGAGCTCTTGTTTTGTTTAAGGTTTTTGCTTAAAATGCAAGGCACATTCTTCATTTTTCCCTTCCAAAGCTATATTAAAAAGTGTTCACAGGACAAAGCTTATAAGCCCAGCAAACACTGTGCAGAATTCAGGATTGTGTATTCACCAAAGCGCAATTTAATTTTGGGTCAAAAAACCAACCCAGCTAACAGTGTAGATTCTAGCTTAGCTATTTTCCAAGGATGGGATGTAGGAATAGAAAGTGGCCAGATGAGTAGACAGGAAGACAGGAAATGCAGGCTCAGAAGCCTAGCCCAAACTCTCCTATGAAATTGTACCTAAAATGAGAATAATAATAATAATAATAATTATTATTATTATTATTATGAAAAAAAGCTCTTTATTGAAAAATGGAGCCCCAAAGGCACAGTTCTAGGAGCTGGAAGTCCTTACCAGTTTGTTTTCTTGAGAGAGGGGTGACTCTTGGCATAACTGCCCTCTTTCGCTGAAAAGCAGGAACCGGTGAATTTGTGTTGACATTTGACCTTTTGGTAAAGAGCAGTCCTTGAGAGAGAGTCTCTCGGTGGGCTTTCACTGATGCGCTCCCAGCACCTCCGTGTAAAGTTTCACTGCCCCTTTGGCCGATGGGCATAGTTCATTCCACCACTCGCCCTTCTGCTCCATCAACAGGACGTCCTGCACAGACAAGAGACAGAGAGAGAGAATGAGAGAGATGTCGAAACGGGAGGAAGTCCAACAGGACATGCAAGGATGGTTGTCATGGACAGAGGTTTTGATGGGGTGGGGGTGATTTTTGAGGTTGTCTGAAGTTTGCACTCTAAGTGGATCCATCTCTTTTTTAGTAAACTTCCAAGGTGGAATAATGAAACCCAATTAACTCTAGTGCATCTCCAAGAGGGTGAGAGGCTAAGAATAGAATAGACCAGAATTCTTTATTGGCCAAGTGTGATTGGACACACAAGGAATTTGTCTTTGGTGCAAATGCTCTCAGTGTACATAAAAGAAAAGATTTATTCGTCAAGAGTCATAAGGTACAACACTTAGTAATAGTCATAGGGTACAAAAAGCAATCAAATCAAGTTAGCTTTCAAGGTGCTGTCAAGTTAGCAGGCTTGGTCTAGCGATTTGAGGCAGCAGGAGACGGTGAGTTCTAGTCTTGCCTTAGGCAGGAAAACCAGCTGGGTGATTTTGAAGCAATCACCAGGAGACGGTGAGTTCTAGTCTTGCTTTAGGCATGGCAACCGGCTGGGTGACTTGGGCCAGTCCCTCCAGAGGTTTAAAACGTACCTCTCGGCTGACAAAAACGATGCTGACGGATTCTTGAGCTTCTGGTCCCCCCAGAGCGTAACGCTGCTTCACTTCCTCCGATGACAGGCTGCACCTGACAAGCAAAATGGAGAAGAAAACCGTCAGGAGAGGAGGAGAATTAAAGTCATGATGGAGATGGCCTCCCTAGGTTTGAAAATGGGCTGGATGAACAAGCAGCTGACTCAAATTTAGGACGGCTGCCGTGTCATGACAGATGCGTTTCTCTCGCCATGTACACATCTGAAATAGACTTGTGTTGTTTCTCCATGTTGTATATGTGGGCGAGTGATGCGATGGCCTAGAGGTGGAGCTCTCACTTCACAATCAGGGGGCTGTGAGTACGGCAGACATTTCTCTCTCTCTGGGCACTGTAAGAATATATCTGCTGCAAACTCCGCATTGGTGACAGGAAGGGCATCCGGCCAATACTCAGCTTCATTCATGCATATATGCATAAATAAATAGATGTGGGTATACTGTATGCATAGTTTTGTATTTGTTTCTTTATTTCATGTGTATGTGGTGTATATTGGAGGGGGTGACCATTCGAGAGCTGTACGCAACGAAATTTCATTTTAATGTATGCCGATACATTCAAAGTGACAATAAAGTTATTCTAAGTCTTACGTCTCTTAAGTCGCAGGGTTTTTAAGTTTTATGACCTTCTGACAAGCAGCGTCAACGAGGAAGCCAGGCTCACTTTACTAACTCAACAACTGCAAGGATTCCCTTAACAACGGCGGCAAGAAAGGTCGTAAAAGGAGGCAAAGCCCGCTTAACAAATGTCTTGTTTAGTGACAGAAATCTGGGGCCCAATCGCGGTTGTCAGTCGAGGACTTGCCTGCATTCCTGCTTCCTCAAGCATTACCTGACGTAGAATTCGGCACTGCACCGGCCCGCCGTGGTTTCATTCCGAACGATGCCAAGCAAAAGAGGCCTGCTGAGCGTGGCCGGCTGAAGGTTCACCTGGGAACAGGTAAAAAGGTGGTTCAGGAAGCAGCTGAAGGAGACCCGGCTCAGCACCATGCCTCCTTCTCGTCCTCCAGCCTCTCACCTCATCCTGGATCTCGCGAAGCACGGAAGAGAACAGTTCCCCGACCACCAGATCCCCCGGGAGATCCTGGTGACGAACCAAGGATCCCACCGAAGCGTCACTGCCCAACACAGCCTGCAAAGGAAAGGCAAGTAGCAGCAAATAGGCCTGCTCAAGAGGAGCGGTCAGAGCTACAAACAGGATCTATCAGCGACGTCAATAAATCCGGAGAGAATTATCATGCAGAGCTGTAATTTTCCAAAAGAATTACACCCCAGTGTAGCTTAATAGGGGCGAGGAGGTACAGGGAGTCCTCGCCTTACAACAGTTCATTTAGCGGCCGTTCAAAGTTACAACGGCACTGGAAAAAGGGACTGAGGACTGTTTTTCACAGTTACGACCTTTGCAGCATCCCCGTCATCAGAGGCTTGGCAACTGGCTCATACTTATGATCGTATGAGTCATGAGATCCGCTTTTGTGACCTTCTGACTAGCAAAGTCAACGCGGGAGCCAGACTCGCTTAACAACCAGGTTGCTGATTTATCAACTGCAGTGATTCGCTTAACAACTGGGACACAAAAACTCATAAAAATGGGGCAAACTTTTAACAAATGCCTCACTGAACCATGGAAATTTTGGGCTCAATTGTGCTCGTAAGTCGAGTCCTTGACGTACAAATGGTCACTTATCAAACATTCAGAGTTGTGGCAGACTTTAAAAAAAAGTTATTTTTCACCCATCGTCAAAGTTATTATTCCTGGGCATGCACAACAACCCGCAGTCATCATGTGCTCACACACTTGGCCACTGGTGCACATTCATGGCATCCCCAGCAGGAAACAGCAGGAAAAAAGTCCATTGGGTATGCTGGATTCGTTTAATGACCAGGCGCTTTGCTTAACAATGACGTGATCCCCTCAACGACCTTGGTGACTTGCTTGATATCATAAAAAGGGCTGTAAAATTTAATCGGGCTCAATTGCAACAACCAATGACCAAAATTCTGTGCTCCATGCTGGTCGTAATTCAAGGACTGTCTATATTTATAAGATGTTTGGGGGGGGGGGGAATTCCCTCCACTGCCCCAAAACTGGATAAAGACACCCACCTGAGGTTCTGGATGCCCCCCAGGAACATCGATCTTTCCTGGGGCTTCCCCCACGCACAGGCTGCGTCGCAAGAAGACCAAATTGTCGTCTGCTGTGTGCAACACGGCACCCACGCCCAAGGGTTCGGCAAGGTAGGCTTGGCTGTTGCCAAAGTCCTTGTGCCCCTGTTCCCGCAGCTGCCTGGCTGTCTCCGCCAAGTTGGTGCCCACGAAGTCCTTATAGCTGGTGAGCCCCAGGTGGAAAGTCAAAATGCTCCCATCCAGCTTGACGGAGTGGAGGCGAAATTTGGCCCCGTCGAAAAGCCACGGGTTCTGCCAGCAACGGGCTGCCCAGACCCTGTCGATTTGGGCCTGATCCGCGGGCAGCGAGTTCCGGTCGTAGAGGGGGGAAAGTTCTACTCGGACGTGAGACTCGGGGATGCCCCCAAAAGCCGGGAACTTGAACAATATGGAGATATCTGGGTCCATCCTCTGACTGCTTTGTTCACCTGAAAAAGGAGAAAAGTGAAACATCCGGCATTTCCTCTGGTTTTTGGGGTTCCTAGTATATACCTACTACAGCAACATTTTTCAACCTTAGCAACTTTTAAGACTTCTGGACTTCAACTTCCAGAATTCCCCAGCCAGCCACTTCAGCTCTTTACTCTTCAGTGTCCTGAAACTACTAATTTGTGGTGGAATTACTACCAGAGGTGGCATTCAGCCGGTTCTGACTGGTTCTGGAGAACCGGTAGTTAAAATTTTGAATAGTTGGAGAACTGGCAAATACCACCTCTGGTTGGCCCCGCCCCCATATCTATTCTCCGCCTCCCGAGTACCAGCTGATTGGTTGGGCCTTCTTTGGTTGCCCTGCATAGGAGAATGGAGCTGGAAAGCAGGTTAGTGGGGTGGGGAGGGAAGGGGGATTTTGCAGTATCATTTCTTTGCCATGCACACCAAGCCACGCCCACAGAACCGGTAGTAAAAATTTTTGAATTCCATCACTGATTACTACGTATAATATCAGAGGTCCCAACATCCTATTGCCAGCCTCTCTTGAACAATCACAAAGGATGCTCAGGACTGAGGGATCAAGAATGAAAATTCCATTTGCAAAAGAAGAAATTCCAGTTTCTTTTTCCCTTGCCTTTCTTTTGCAGTTAGTCCTCAACTTATGATCACAACTGAGCCCAACATTTTGGTGGCTAAACAAGACGGTTCTGCCCCATTTTACGACCTTTCTTGCCACAGTTGTTAAGTAAATCTTTGTAGCTGTGAAGTTAGTAACCTGATTGTTAAATGAATCTTGTTGGAAGGTCACAAAACCAGATCGCATGACCCTGGGATACTGTGACTGTCGTAAGTATGAGTCAGTTGCCAATGTCTGAATTTTGACCACCTGACCATGGAAGATGTTGCAATGGTCATAAGTGTGAAAAACGGTCATAAGTCACTTTCTTCAGTGCCGTTGTAACTAAACTTAAACAGTCAACGAATGAATTCTTGTTAAGTCAAGGATTAACCTTTATTAATTCTTTTTTTTCTAGATCTGCCTAGTAGCCGTGGGTGTGCAAATAGAATAGAATAGAATTAACAGAGTTGGAAGGGACCTTGGAGGTCTTCTAGTCCAACCCCCTGCCTAGGCAGGAAACCCTGTACCACTTTAGACAAATGGTTATCCAACATCTTTTTTAAAAACTTCCAGTGTTGGAGCATTCACAACTTCTGGAGACAAGTTGTTTCCACTGATGAATTGTTCTAACTGTCAGGAAATTTCTCCTTAGTTCTAAGTTGCTTCTCCCCTTGATTCCTCCCTGCTCAAACAAGTGTGAATTTAGCCTCCTTGTTTGAAGCTGACAGACTCCATCTTTTGCTCATGAGGATACCCAACCTGTCAAACTATCCATGGTTAAATTGCAATGATCGTCATGGCTGAACAGAGCGCATTGTATTCCAGATGGGCTGGCATGGGAAATTCCCCGCCTGTCAAGACTTGACACGAAGTCGGAGCGATATATATTTTGCAGGTTTTGCTGCTTTTCATGCATCCCGAAGGGCCACATGGTTGATGTGAAGAAGGAAAACCCCAGGAGGTTAAGAGAAGGAGAAATTTAATTCAGGGCTGCCAACTGTTCAGAAAATTAAATCTTGATCTGCTTCCCTCCGATTGGGGTGGAGAGACCTAGAAGAAGGCAGGACTTCTATATCAGTCGCAGCAAAGAAGCAAAGTCTTCAGAATCAAGGATCTGAAAATCTGGCAGTTTAATCGCAACAGAATCATCTTATTTTTATAAGTTAGAAACCAACGTGCCTACCGTCCCTGTCCTATTGTTTCTTTTATTTTTCTTATATGTATCCCTGTACTCATAACTATGTTTTTATTTATACTTATTATCATTGTAAACAACTGACAAACCAAATAAATAAATAAAGTTAGAAACAAAGGTTAGGGCTGGGAATATCTGCAGTTATAGGATGAGCTGCAGAGGCTGGAGAGAAGTTGGCAATGCTCAGCTGGAACGTGGGGAAAAAAAACAATTTTTAGGAGGGTGGGAATAGCAGGGACATTTGACAGGGAGGACAAAGAAATAAAAAGATTGAAGCTACATGCTACTTCGTAATTCTGTCTATCACCTCTGCTCACCATGTCTGATATTAAGCTTTTTGGGACGATTGCAGAGGCTATAAATCCAAACAGGACGTCAAGCCCTCAAGCGGAGATGGATGAGATTATAAGGCTTCAATTTAATTATGGAGCGAATTTGCTGCTCCTACAACCCAGAATGCCATCATTGCAGTTTAATTGACATAATTTTCTGCAGAGGGAGCAGCCGCCTCACTGCAGCTTTGCTGAAGTGAATTGTTCATTGAATAACTCATCATTTTTTAATATTTCCTCCTAGATTTTTTTAAAAAAATCTTTTTTAAAGATTTTAATCTTTTTTTACAAATCTTTTTTTTAATAAATGCTCATTGCCCAAAAAATAAAAACAGGGCAGCATCTGAAAAAATGGGAATTATGGCCATTTTTTGCACTTTAAACCGTCGCAAAACCCCACGGTCACATGATCAACATTTAGATGCTTGGCAACTGACTCATATTTATGACGGTTGCAGTGTCCCCTTTTACGACCTTCGGATAAAGGCAATGCAGAACCAGATTTGCTTAACAACCGTGTGACTAACTTAACACCTGCAAAACTCACTTAACAATGGTCTCGCTTAGCAACAGGAATGTTGGGCCCAATTGTGGTCGCATGTCGAGATGTACCTCCTGTACTGCCATAAAGTTGGTTTGCTTTTCCTAAGAGTCAGAATTGGCTAGGTTGGGTAACCATGGTTGTATTTTGGCTGGCATTGACTATTATTTAGCACAAGGGTCTTCAAACTTGGCAAGTTTAAAGGCTTGTGGGCTTCAACTCCCAGAATTCCCAAGCTAACATGACTGGAGGAGGAATTCTGGGAGTTGAAGTCCAGTTTGAAGACCCCTGATTTAGCACATGTTCACACAATACAGGACAGACTAAAATAAGATCGGGGATTTTGGCTTACTATCTGTGCTTAACTCAGATACTGTGTATAATGAATTATTAAGTATTGGGAAAAGTCTCACATTGTGGCGTATCCATCTTGCAACGGCAATCGGACAAAGGATGAGTCCACAATGGATCAGCTCCAAAGGATGGCACGGCTGGGCATTCACCAAGGTCCTATAACTAACAAAAACAGCTCTAATTTAAGAGTGCAACTTTTCATACAAGATGTCAAAATCAGATGCTAATGGAAGAAAGATTGTCAGACAAACGGGCAGATGTAAAGGGCAACTTGGTGAGTGGTTGCAATTTGAGGGGTCCTTGGTGCTCTCTAAGCTTGGTTGTTTCCTTGCAGATGTTTCATGACCCAGTTAGGTTACATCATCAGTGCTAGAAGGGAGAGGGGTTTGCTGCCGATGCCCCTTCCAGCACTGAGGATGTTACCTAGTTGGGTGATGAAACATCTTCAAGAAAACATCCAAAATCAGAGAACACCATGGAACTCCTCATTTCAACCCTGAGCAACAAATATTGTCCTTTATTGGGTTACAATTTTTTTTAGGAAAAAAAAATTGAATTGGGTTTGCACAAGCAAAGGGCGAGAGCTGGTAAAAACACATTCTATTTTTGCTCTCTGTTTTATCTCTTTAAACCAGCTGCGAAGTCAGACAGATAAAACAGGAGCAAGATGTAATTCTGCTTTAAAAATTGGCAGGCTTTTAAAGTTTATTCTTCACAAAGCCACCACGGAACAGTGGAGGACCAAAGCATTTGAGAACTGCTTTGTTATACAGATTAAAATTGAATCCTTAAAAGTTGATAGCCCGGTTATTTCTTGCCCAGCCCTGATACCAATAAAATAATTTTCTTTGTTTGCTTTTTAACAAACTGATTTCTCATTTCCAGGGATTCAAAATCCTGCAAAATTTAGCAACCCCTGATGTAAGGTCAGCTTGGAGCCTGGAGCATGAAGCATTCATTTCCGCTGAAGTTTTTATCTTTGCATGGAAAAAAATTGGCATTTCTCTTTGGCAACAACATACTTCCCTTTTGACACCAGTTTTCCTAAGTTGTCCTGACTGGGCCCTTTGTGGGAGGAACACACACACACCATTCAAAAATAAAATAAAATAAAATAAAAGGTCCATTCTCTCTTCTTCCCAGTGAAAGGGGGACGTCAATGTTGCACCTTTAACAAAAGTGTGTTTGTCGGTTGGGCTCCCTGGCTGGTTTTCACTGGGAGGCTGCTGGCACCCTTCCTGTATATTTCACGGCTGATCAAATATGAGTCCTTTTGCCTGGCAACTTCGGAAAAGCATCTGTAATCTCTTTCTCAAATCAAGACCCACGGGCCTGGCAAGCAATCCTACAGACATCTGTTCCCTCGCCTTTCAACCTTTGGAGTTGGCATCTTTCAATTAATTTTTTTGGGGGAAAAAAACCCCTTTTGCATAAAGCAAAGATTCATTCACTGGGGCTCGATTGAGCAGTTAAGATTTGGCTCTGGGCATCTTTGGCTTTGGCAAAAAGGGAGACCCCTTGGTGTCTGGAGGAGGGGGACAATTGTGCATTTGATAGACCCCAGCTGCCCATTGTTGCTGAACTCCCAATCTTCTGCTTTAAAGTTTGACCTACAATCATGACGTCAGAACTATCTGGGGGTGTAGAAAATCACTCAGCCTTCTCAGATCTGCAAATAGGCAAGAAAAGGAGCTAAGCACATGCACACATCCCTTTGAATTAGCATTCACACACACAAATATATACCCCTCCATAAACAAACATACATATAAAATACCAAACAATCTAAATCTAATGTATGTTGTGTGTGTGTAAACTTGATATTTTGTCTAAAATATGTTTGTGTACATCTATAAAATCTCATCATTTAGAATTTCAGTGTGTGTGTATTGTGCATAAATGAGACATTCTTTAGTTTTTTGTCTATTACATCTAAATATATGAAATATGTGTGCGAATGTGGTTGTATATAAAACTGAAGTTGGTCAACTTTTTCACCTGAAATACAATTTATATGCATGTATGTGCATATATAGGCATCTATAAAACTTGATGTGGTCTAAGGCAGTTATTCTCCAGCTGACCAGCTCCCCAAGTTCCTTTCAAGGGTTCCATAAAGTAAAAAAAAAAATTAAATGTCTCCACAAAACCTTATAAATTGAACTTATATTTATATATAAATATAGGCTCTTTGGGGATCCTCCATCATTTTTAAGAATGTAAAGAGGTCCTGAGACCACCAAGTTTGCAACACTTGAAGTGTTTCTCAACCTTTCAGATGTGTTGACTTCTGGCCAGGGAATTCTGGGAGTTGTAATCCACATTTTAAACCATGCTGGTTGGGAAATTCTGGGACTTGTAGTCCACCCCTTAAGGCACACTAGCTGAGGAATTCTGGGACTTGTAGTCCAAATTTTAAATCATGCTGGCTGGGAAGTTCTGGGACTTGTAGTCCACACCGCTTAAGGCACACTAGCTGGGGAATTCTGGAACTTGTAGTCCACACCCCTTAAAGCACACTAGCTGAGGAATTGTAGGAGTTGTTAAGGGCGAGAAGAGAAACACCAGTCTATCTTTTCATTTAACACACTGTATGACGTGTTTGTGTGCATAACACTTGACTCACTCCAACTTTTCACCAAACCATGAGGGAAAGATATACCTGTTTGCTATCTACGTCCTGATTAGAACTTTAGAAAAAGAGGATAACAAACTGACCCTCCATCCCAAAGGGCCTACATTTACGCTTCCCAACATGCCCCCTCAGCATCTTCAGCAAGGAATTCTGGGACTTGTAGGACCAGCCCCTTTGGAGGCAAGGACTGGAATCCTTCGAGAATGCCCGGATGTCGCTCTTTTCCCTCCCTCCCTCCTCCCCTTCGGGGCTCGCGGCAAGGAGAACAAAATGGCGGCCGAAGTAGACGCACCCGTTGGTGAGTTTCTATGGTAACCGCCGTGTCCCCCCGTCATTGCCCGTCCCTCTTTTTTTCCGCCCCTCCGCAGTCACCTTCCCACGTTTGCTCCGGCAGTTGGGAGTAGCTGCGGTTTGGGTTTGTTTTGTTTTGTTTTTTTAAAAAGGACGAGCAGTTTCAAAACGCCCCTTGACCCGTTTCTCCGGTTTTCTCTTCGGATTGTTTTATACTTTCCTTCCGTTGTACTTCCGGATTCCCAAGGTGGCTTCGGTCCCTCCTATTATTACTTCCCCCCCCCCCGGAAATAGCAGGCAGGCTTCTTAAAGTTCCGCCCCTCCGATGGTTAACCCCTTTGCTTCTTCCCACTAAGGCGCATTCTTGGCTCGGCTGTTTCAGGGGAGCGATGGGAGTTGTAGTCGCCTAGTTTACTGTCATCACAATTATTTATTGGCTCTATCTCGGTTTATTGCATTCAAAGGCCACTCAATTCATCAACTAACTCATCCATCTTTAATGCACGACAAATTGCATTGTTGTGCCCTTGATTTTGCTTGGATGGCTGGGGAAATTCGCTCTGAGCCCTTCTTCCTTTACTTTCGGGTCTTTGTATCGTCTTAGAGGTAGTCCTTTACAACCATTCGTTTAGTGACTATTCAAAGTCACAACACTGAGAAAAGTGACCCAGACCGTTTTTGCCACCACTGCAGCATCCCTATGGTCACGTGATCAAAATTTCGGACACTAAGCAACTGACTCATACATATGACGGTTGCAGAGTCTGGCCACTACCGCCAGAGCGCCAAACCCAGATATGCTCCCCTTTTGCGACCTTCTGACAAGCAAAATGAACCAGATTCCCTTAATAACTTAATAATCACAATGATTTGCTTTTTAACAGCTGTAGCAAGAAAAGCCGTAAGATAGGGCAAAACCTAACAATTGTCTCACTTAGTAACAGAATTTTGGGGCTCCATTGCAATTGCGAGGACTGCCTGTACTATACTGAACCCACCCACCCCCCGCTTCAAAAACCATCAGCACTCTAAATAAATATATAAACTTTGACCTTACATTGTAATGACTCCCTCTGTCTTTCCTCCTTCCATTTGTCAGGATGAGAACAGGAGAAGGGATTTCAAGAAATGGCCTTGGCTAATCTGTATTTCCTTTGCCGTTGTTGCCAACTTTGCCAAAATTCCCGGCATCTGCCTTTTACTTCCACAATCTACGGTTGGTGAGTCTCTTTCTCGCAAAAGAGTTGAAACTAAACCCTTGCAAAACCGAGTGGCTCTGGGTTTGGGGTTCATTGGCTCAAGGAGTATTACCACCTTTGGTCTTAGATGGGGTGGCACTACCCCAAACAGACCCTGTGTGTAATCTAGGGGTTTTCCTGGACTCACAACTCCTGCTCAAAGAGCAGGTGGCAGTCGTGGCCAGGAGGGCCTTTGCGCAACTGTGGATTGTGCACCAGTTACGCCCTTTCCTGAACCAACGGTCCCTGCTCACAGTCACTCATGCCCTAGTCTTGATTATTGCAACGCGTTCTACATGGGGCTGCCCTTGAAGAGCATCCAGACGCTCCAGCTGGTGCAAAATGCAGCGGCCCGCATGGTTTTGTGCAGACCCCGATGCGCACATGTTTCACCTCTCCTGCGGGAGCTGCATTGGTTGCCGATTTGCTTCCGGGTGCAGTTCAAGGTGCTGGTTGTCACCCTTAAAGCCCTTCATGGCTTGGGACCAGCTTATCTTAGGGATAACTGTCTCTTGCCGGTTATATCTACCCGACCCATCAGAGTGGGAAGGCAGGGAATGCTGCAGGTCCCATCCCTGAGGGAGATACACCTGGTGGGACCCAGAAGAAGGGCCTTCTCCATGGTGGCCCCCTCTCTGGAACATCATCTCCCCCAGAGATTAAATTGGCCCCGTCTCTAATTCTCTTCCAGAAGATGCTGAAAAACTGGTTCTGCCAGTGGGCCTGGGGAACCCAGAGTGGGATGGAGCTCATTAAATGGCTTGTGTGTTCTGCTGTTGCTGGGGTGGGAGGTAGTGAGGGGATTTTTTTTATTATATTAATTGATTTGATTCTTCTTACTAGTTTTACTGTTTTAAATGTGGTTTTATACCTTATAAGCCGCCTTGAGTCACCATGGGCGAATAGGTGGCAATATAAATCCAATAAATAAATAAAATTAATTCATTAATTAATTAATTCAGGCACTTGAACTGATAAGACTCTGGAGGGGGGAGCACCTTTTCTGATGCACAAATCATATTAAGAGGTATAAGTTTTGGTATAAGCCACAACTCACTTCATCAGAGGTAGTGGAGTGGCTCAACTGATGTGGGGGTTTAAATTGAAGGGAGGTGGGAGAAAGGGAGTGGAGAAGAGGTTGGTTATGCAGATGCCAGATACATGTGAGACCGATTATAAGTGGAGATTACAAGGAAGGAAGGAAAAAAGGAAGGAAGGAGGGAAGGAAGGTAGGAAAGAAGGAAGGAAGGACTAGCAATAGCACTTAGACTTATGTACCATTTCCCAGTGCTTCCCAGCTCTCTCTAAGCGCTTTACAGAGTCAGCCTCTTGCCCCCAACAATCTGGGTCCTCATTTTACAGACCTCAGAAGGATGGAAGGCTGAGTCAACGAGCTGATGAGGATCAAACTTTGGGAATGGGCAGAGTTAGCCTGCAATACTGCATTCTAACCGTTGAGAAAGAAGGAAGGAAGGAAGGAAAGAAGGAAGGAAGGAAGGATTAGCAATAACCCTTAGACTTATATACTGCTTCACAGTGCATATACAGCCCTCTCTAAGCGGTTTACAGAGTCAGCCTCTTGCCCCCAACAATCTGGCTCCTCATTTTACCGACCTCAAAAGGATGGAAGGCTGAGTCAACCTTGAGCCTGGTGAGATTCGAACTGCCCAAGACCCACAAGGAATTAGTCCCTGGTACAGAGGCTCTCAGAGCGCATGCAAAAGTATCAAGTAGTAATAATCATAATAATAATACCAATAAGAGAGGATAGTAAAAAAGACAAGAAGGATAATAATGATAATACCACAGCCATACGACATGGGTCAAGGCCTCACCGTCCTAGACTTTGCAACATCACAGTTGATTTTGGTTTAATAATAAAACCCTCTTTGAAATAAGCCCAGATTCACCTTCTCTAATGTTTCTTATGCTGTCATCTTCCGCAGAGTAATTGTGTCGTCTTTTATAGGTCTTCAGCTAGGAATATTAGCCACTATGAAGTTCTGGGGATCAAAGAAGATGCTACTTCAAAGGAGATCAAACAAGCCTTTTTTAGGAAATCAAAACAGGTAAGCTTCCATTTTGGGATGGGGAGGGGGGAAGGAAGGAGGAGAGCCCTCCTTTGGAACAGAGGACGGATTTCAACTCCCAGAACTTCAATTCCCTGGCGGACTTCAACTCCCAGAATTCCCCAGCCAGCTGGCTAGGGAATTCTGGGAGTTGAAGTCCGCTTGGCTTAAAGTTGCCAAGGTCGGAGACCCCTGCTTTGGAAGACTGGGATAAGTTTGGTTGTGAGCAGCTGCCCATTTAAGGCAGACCATTTAAGGCAGACAAAGTGCATTTGTTGATCTCTCCAATTGTTTTCAAAGGAAAGTTGAGCCACCTTTTAAAAGGACTCTTTATATTATTTATGCATGATACCTATGGGATAAGATGCTCTATGGTTTTATTGTTATGCATTGGTCGACTTGATTGGTTTAAATTGGGGACGGTATTGATCGAATTGGTGTTTTAAAAATACCCCGGGCCCATTTGATGGGAATTGGCGGAGCCAAATGTCATTAATAAATGAATTAATAAACACAAGATAGTTTTGAAGCCAGTTTAAAGACCAAAGGACCAGATTAAAAGAAGCTGGTGTAAGATAGTCTTTGACTTACGACCGTAATGGCGTCAAAATATCCGGACACAGCAGTGCAAAAGCTGATGGGCGTTTTCCCCACTTTCTGCTTTCCTTCTACCTGTGTTGAAAATGTCAGATGAAACTACAAAGCTTACCATGCAGCGTGAAACGTGTCCCTCAAACCTTCTCGTGTTCCTTGAAAAGCTCAGATTTTGACAGCGATGGCTAAAACAGGGGCCGGTGGCTAGAAGTCGAATCGTAGTTTAACTCGCTAAAACCTAGTTAAGCTCTGTGAAAGCCAGTTTGCAAATTTTGGCTTTTTCCTGAAGAGGGCAGCCTTGAACCACAAACACCCATGAATTTCCCCAAGGAAGATCTATAGGGGCTTGCAGGCATTGGTTGGTTTGAACAGACAGCACAGCTGGAAGGAACCTCAAAGGTCTTCTAGTCCAACCCCCTGGTCAAGCAGGAGCCCTTACTGTATATAATTTCAGTCAAATGGTTGTCCCATCTCTTCTTGAAAACCTCCAAGTGATGGAGCACACACAATTTCTGGAGGCAAGCCATTCCACGGATGAATTATTCTCACTGCTCTCTCTCTCTCTCTCTCAAAATTTCTTATCTTATTCTATGGTTTACTAGCTTAATATTTTGTTTTATATAGTTGTTGTCTTTTACCTTTTTGTTGTTCTGACCTAGGCTTCCCCAGCAGCACGAAGTTGAGTCCACCTCCCGATAAATCCCTTTTATTTGATTTACAATGAATTTCCTCTCCCAACAGGGTCCTGGCCAAAAGTCTTCCAAGATAGTTTAGTATTTAGTATTTATTTGATTTGTCAATCGCTTACAAGATACAGGTATAAGAATAAATATAGTTTTGAATACATGAGATAGATACTTATAAGAAAAATAAAAAGAAACAATAGGACAGGGACAGTAGGCACTATTGGTGCGCTTATGCACGCCCCCTACAGGCCTCTTAGGAAGGGAGTGAGGTCAATAGTAGACAGTCTAAGGTTAAAGTTTTTGGGGTTTGGGTTAATTAGTTCCCAATTACAAATCTTTATCAGGCTTGGAAAGGGGGCAGGCCTATATCTTTCAGACACCGCAATACTTGGCAACCATGCAGGAATGAACTAATTGTTTCCTGCAAAGTCCTAGTTCCCTTTTGCTCTTCTTTTATACTCCAGGGGAGAGACCATTCACTGTCCACCTGTGGCTTTACTCCCAAGTCGGCCCTTGTTCTATAGCTGTTCTCTTCGTCTGGCAGCTCTGCGCATGCGCCCACAGGGAACAGGCTCCAGCTGTTCTTCTGCCTCACTGATCTCCGACTCCGAAGGCAGTGGATAACTGTTGGACGGCCCTGGCCCCATCTCTGCTGGCCGCTGGCGAGCCACAACAGTTGTAAGCTGCCTAGAGTCTCCCAAAGGCAATATGGTTGGCTTATTAGTTGAATAATTAAAAATATGCTGACTGACCTCTGCGCCAGTGGGTGTTAACTTGGTGGAATAAACCACTTTATCCTCGTGGCCTTTTGTTGAATCTCTTCTAGCGAAACCTTTGCCACCATTCCTTACTGCTATTCGCTGGTCTCTAAGGGCCACCAGGCCTTCCCAGAGAAGAGTTGACAGTCTGCCCACTCAAATCTCTTTTTTGGCCCTTTGTAGAAAGATTTTGAGTTAATCAAGGATAATTTCTTAGGCAATAAACTGGATCAGATGGTTGGTGATGAAACTTCTCCAGCCAATTTTTAAATATGTCTCTTTTTTCCCTCCCCTTCTTCTTCCCCTTCTTTTCCTCCTCCTCCTCCTCCTCCTCCTCCTCCTCCTCCTCCTCTTCCTCCTCCTCCTCTCCTTTTTCTGTTCTCCTCTCTTTCTTCTCACCTTCTTCTTCTCTCCCTCTTCTTCTCCCTCTTCTCTTCTTGCCTCCTCCTCCTCCCGTCCTCCTTCTCTTCCTCTCCTCCCCTTCTCCTCCTCCTCCTCTTCTTCTCCATCTTCTCTTTTCACCTTCTCCTCCTCCCCTCCTCCTCTTCCTTCTTCCCTTCCCTTCCTCCTCTTCCACCTCTCTTTTTGACCCACCCTCTCCAACTTGATTTTTAACTCTGGGCTCTCAAGGAGAGGCACATAGTTCCTCTCTTGCGTGTATTCTGAATTATTTCTCTCTTGGGTCAGGCACAATGTTGGCAATCGGGGAAGGACAAGCTAAATATTGCACAATCGATGGGGCTGTTCCGTGAGTTTCACACTGCCTCGATGCAAGGCACAGCTCGGGAAACAGGCTCCCAGTGTTAAGTGACTGTGTAAGACACAAAGGCCAGTTTGTCAGTTTACCATTTTTTTCTAAGCTTCCCACAATACACCGAATCGCAAACTCGCCACAGCTGCCGGGTTCACAAAACACGCTTGGCACAGTAGACGGAATTACAAACACAGCGGAACGGCTGCGTTCGCACAATGCTCTTCGCACAATAGACTGAATCATAAACTCGCCACGTTGCTGGGTTCATAACAGCGCATTGAGTTGATTCCATTTTCACTTGGTTTAGTTTAGCAGGTTCTGCGAATGCACCTCTATATCTCATTTACTTGATCTGGTGTATTATTTCTTTAAGGCGGCAAAAATATCAACCACGCCTGTCGCCCTCCTCTTTTCCCCACAACAACGACCTTGTGAGGTGGATTGGGCTGAGAGAGAGAGGAACTGAATCAATGTCACCTAGCCGGCTTTCGTGCCTAAGGTGGGACTAGAACTCCCCGTCTCCTGGTCATTGGCCCAAAGTCACCCAGTCGGCTTTCATGCCTAAGGCAAGACTAGAACTCATAGTCTCCTGGTCATTGGCCCAAAGTCACCCAGTCGGCTTTCATGCCTAAGGTTGGACTAGAACTCACTGTCTCCTGGTCATTGGCCCAAAGTCACCCAGTTGGCTTTCATGCCTAAGGCAAGACTAGAACTCATAGTCTCCTGGTCATTGGCCCAAAGTCACCCAGTTGGTTTTCATGCCTAAGGTGGGACTAGAACTCACTGTCTCCTGGTCATTGGCCCAAAGTCACCCAGTTGGCTTTCATGCCTAAGACAAGACTAGAACTCACAGTCTCCTGATGATTGGCGCAAATTCCCCCAATCGGCTTTCATGCATAAGACATGCTAGAACTCACTGTCTCCTGATGATTGGTCCAAAGTCACCCAATTGGCTTTCCTGCTTAAGGAGGGACTAGAACTCCCCATTTCCTGGTGATTGACACAAATCCCCGCAATCAGCTTTCTTGTATAAGGCATGCTAGAACTCACAGTCTCCTGGTGATTGGTGTAAATTCCCCCAATCGGCTTTCATGCATAAGGCAGGTAGAACTCCCCGCTTCCTGGTGATTGATGTAAATTCGCCCAATCAGCTTTCATGCGTAAGGCATGCTAGAACTCCCCGTTTCCTGGTGATTGGCCCAAATGTCACCCAGCAGGCTTTCGTATGGCGGGACTAGATCTCCCAGTCTCCCACTTTCTAGCTTGGTGCCTTACCTTCAAAACTACAGAAATATAGAAGAAATAGCAAAAGAGAAAAACGATAAAAGGGTTAAAAAAAGAGTAAAGAATAAGAAAGATAAAATAAAATAAATATCTAAACAGCAACTTCCTATCGTCTCCGCAGCAACGACACACTACCCTCCGTACTGCATATCGCCGTTCCTTTCTTCCTATCTACAAGCCCCTTTCATCAATAAATCCCTAAATCAGCAGTTCGCTTTTATTGATTCTCAGCAAAACCTCTACAAAGAGTTCCAGTCTTTTTATAAAGTAAATATTGTTCCCTCCGGAATCGAACAAGTCAATTCAGCCGTTTCCTGCAAACTCAGCCGAGCTTTGCAATCTGTTCGTCCGAAAAGCAGCACGTTTAACGTATAAAATAAAGAGTTATTTTTAAAAATCCCAAAATAGGATAAGAATAAATCCTTCCCCCCCCACCCCCCCCAGCGCTGTTAATCACGTTGAACCGTCGCTAAAAGAACAGTTGTAAGTCAAGGAGTACCACAGACACAGGTCCTGCATACAACAATTCTGTTTATTTTGCCTTAACTCAAAACTTGGGTTGGGGGTGGGGTGCCGTAACCCAAACCAAGCCCCGCTTTTTGCAGCTCACGTTCTTGATAGCACCATCTCTCTTTTCAGGTAGTCCTCGACTTACAACAGTCCATTTAGTGGCTGTTTTTCCAACTGACAAATTCTCAGGGCACCAAGAAAGGGACTTGCGATCGTTTTTCACACTTACGACCGGTCATTGCAGCGTTTCCCCCCCATGGTGACATGATCAAAATTCAGATGCTTAGCAGTTGATTTATATTTATGATGGTCTCAGCCCCGTTTCAGGTCACTTTTCCAACCTTCGGACAAGCCACGGGGAAGCCAAATTTACTTAACAACCGCGCTACAAACTTAACTGCATCAACTCCCTTAACAACTGTGGCAAGGAAATCATAAAATGGGGCAAAACTCCCTTCACAAATGTCTTACTGTCGGGATTCTGGACTCAACCCCATTTAAATCATGAGTCTCGAGCCAAATTTCCAAAACTTAAGAAGATTTATTGGGAGTTAACATGTCCGGCACTGCCTGGATGCAGCTGACTCTGAGGCACATCATTCACTGTCACCCTTGATCCTGGTTTCCCCCCTGCACCCCCTGGGTGTATCCTAATTCATATCCTCCAATGGGACACCTCCATAGCCAAGAGACATCAATCACGCTCTCCCGTTAGAATTTTGCAGGTCAGAAACTTCAGTGACCTGGTCACTATCTTTGAAAACATATATGGAATGCACTTTCGGTTTGCAAGCTGCCACACTGCTCCCCCGTCCCTTATGAGATGACACTCGCTTAGCAACAGAAATGTTGGGCTCCTTCGTGGTCATAAGTTGAGGACTACCCGTTAACAAGATTTCTTCACCCAGCAAAGAAGGCATCGCTCCGCAAAAGCAGGAGCTGCAGACCAGCAAGAAAGCATAAGACTAGAGAAATACAGGAAGTTTAAAATTGGCGTGCCAATTTTTCACTTAAAATAGAAGGATGCTAATTTCCTGTCGCTCTGGCCTTTAACTGCCGGGCAGTTTAAACACAGGCAGTCCTCAGCTTACGACCGCGATCGAGCCCAGCACTTACCTGGTGTCAGGGCTCCAACAAATCCACCCTCATTCAAATCAAAAGTCTCTAGCCGCATCTCAGAGAAAAGCAAATTGATTTATTAGGAGTGGCCATGTTGGCGTAAGCTGGATGCAGCTGATGCTAAATTACATCATACATTTCTCCCTTGACCTTGGTCTTCACACACACACACACACACATATACACTCCCCCCTGGATGTGACTTCTCCAATGGGACACATCCATCTCCAAGAGTCATCCATCATGCTCTCCAATAACCTTCTTATGCTTTGACAACTTTGGGCTGCTGAGTTGATATCTAGGCATTTAAGGAATGCTTAGTTTTCCCTCTTTTTCTGGCAGCTAAAAAGACCAAAGGAATATTTTTTTTAGTTGACATTCGGCTCCCCTCACTTCCTGAAGGTGACCTGCACAACTCAAAAAGAAAACAAATTTATTAAGAGTTGCGAAACCCCCTCCCCCCCCAGGTTTGGTTGGGTTTTCTGCATGGAACCTCGTCACAAGACGATCAGCTTCACCGCTAGGCCGTCACGCCGCTCCAGGAGTATCTTTTTAGTTGATTTTTGTCCCATTTTTGACAACTCGTTGTGCCACATTTGTTCAGGGAAGAAGTCGCTGCAGCTTGTTTAAATCAGTCACGTGGTCGTTAAGTGAACCCAGCTTCGTCATAAATCTGAGCCAGGGGCCAAGCGTCCCAATGTAAATTACTGATGACCCTGTGGGGAGGCCCTAACGGTCACCAGTATGTGAAAAATGCTCCCTTTTTCCCGTGCCGTTGTAACTTCAGCCGGTCACTAAACGAACTGTTGTAAGCCAAGGACTTCCTGTAGATGGTGGGAGGATTCGGAAGCCGAGACGGTTTGCATTTTCCCTTGCTGGTGCATGCAAACCCCCGCCTACACGCCGCAAGCTAAAGAGCAACATGAAATTAAACATGCCCAGAAGTTTTGGAGAAATATTAAAAATTGGATTCTAAACATAACTAAACAAGATGTAAAATTTGAACCCGAAACCTTTTTGCTGGGTATGATAGATTTAAAAATAAACAAAAAATATATCAATATTTAATCTTGCACATTATAACGGCAGCCAGAATAAGCTATGCACAAAATTGGAAACTGTCTACTGTCCCTTCAGAGGAGATGGTCATTAGAAAAATTCACAAGTGCGCAGAGATAGATAGCCTAAAACCAAATTATTAAAAAAACAACAAAGATAGTGACTACTATAAAATTTGGAATTGTTGGTATGCATGGTTAAAGAAAAAGCAATATTTGACAATAAGTTATGAAAAGATGGAAGATGTGCGTTTAATCATAAAGTATTCTGTGAAATTAAAACATTAAAAGAAGGTATTGTAACAAGGCAGATCACGTCAATATTAGGGGGTGGAAAAAAATAGTGTAACCAATGCTCAATACCTCAATACCAGGAGATTATAGCACAAGACCCAGGAGATCACAAGATTAGAACTCAGAAGGTCATCACACAGCCCATTACCCAGGTCATTACAACCCAGGAGATTACAGCACAAGACCCAGGATGTCAAAACAATAGAACTCAAAAGGTCATCACACAGCCCATTACCCAAGTCGTTACAACACAGGAGGCTGATAGATACACAGCCAATACCTCAGCCACACATGTTCTTAAGAAAAAGCCAGCGTATGGTTAATTAAATGATTTGGATGCAAAGCTGGAGGGGAGCGGTTTTTTTAGATCAAAGGCATGGAGAGAAGTTGCCTTTCTCTGCCTTTTCGGAAACGTTGAACTCGGCTGGCGAATCCAGCAGAACCCAGGCAGTCCTTGGTATACGACCAAAAACCAGGCCCGAAATTGAAACTGACCAAGGAGAGATTCAACCTAGAAATAAGGAGACATTTCCTGACGGTGAGAACAATCCACCAAAGGAACAGAAGTTGCCTTCGGAAGTTGTGGGAAGCTTCATCCCTGGAGGATTTCAAGAAGAGACTGGACTGCCCTCTGTCAGAAATGGTGTAAGGTCACCTGCTTGGCCGGGGGTGGACTAGATGACCATCAAGGTCCCTTCCAAAATCTGTTCATCTAATCTAACCCGTGGGAACCAAGGTCATTCCGACAGGTGGCTGAGGAGAGGAGGAGCGAAGTAACTAAGCCACCGACCAGCACCTCGTTTGGACAATGTGATGTCCAATCGGACGACTTTGGGGGACGGGTGAAAACTTCCGCTTTTCAAACCGGGTGAAAACCGTGGGAACTTTCAGAGTTCGGTTTTCCCCGGTGGTGCCAATATTTATTTAGCCAATCAATTGTCCTTTCGAGGAATCTGCCTGCCTCGGAGTTCTCCTTTCCGTGGGTGTGTTAATTGGAACGCTGTCCTTAGGTCCAACTCTATTCTGATCGATCGAACAGGGCCTCCAAGGTCCCTTCCAACTCTTATTCGGCGAGGTTATTCTGCAAGGTTGAGACTTATTGGTTTTGTCATGACCTGGGGCATGGCACAAAGGCAGCACAGTCAGTTAATCTATAAGAGTCGCTTTATTCGCTCCAACTTTGCCTCCAATGTCCTGGTTACCTTCTGGTCTGGAGAAAAACTCTCCCAGGAACAGCCTTTGGCTGCAGAGAATCAAGTTTAAAACGTGCTCAACAAAAACTGTAACTATAAGTCCAATCAAGGCAAAATGAAGTCATTAGTCAGGCAGGGCAAGAGAAGTTGTGAAGGAATGGCAGTAATTCAGCATGGCTGGGAGGGTGCCAGGAACACAGATAAGCAAAGACAACACAGGATAAAGTCACATTTGCTCCTAGCAGATGCCGCTCTCAGCTTGCATCTCTTTTAAACTCTCATTCCCAGCTGTGACTAATGAAGGGAATCAGGGCCCTTTCCTTCCCCGTAAGCCACGCAACCCACGTTGCTCCCTTCTCCATTCCTCCTGCGTGCCCTAGGATGAAGAGGGGGTGGTGGGCTTGGCTCTTCCTCTGAACTCCCTCTCCCTTGTTCTCCCTCTCCCCCTGCTCTGCCCAGTCGGACTTTGCCCTTCCCCAGTTTCTTCTGCAGTCCCTGTCAGCTGTCCGTCTTCCTCCTGGGATTCAGAGTCCGACAGGGGCATAACAGGTTTTAAGATTTTCCTCCTCCCCACTTTCCCCCCCCCCCGCCCCCCATGTGCAGCTCCATCCTGACAGCAACCCCACCAACCCAGAGCTGCACGACCAGTTTGTGAAGCTGAACGAGGCCTACAACATCTTGAGCAAAGAGAAAAGCCGCCGAGATTACGACGCCCAGCAAACCATCCAGAAAACCTACCGAGGCTCGGCCCGAGACCCCTTCGGCGATCTTCACCTACATCGCCAGCCAAGGAACCAGAAGGCCCGCAGACGTTCGGCTGAAGAACCTTTGAATTCCGAGGGCTTCCAGGCAACCGGAGCGTAAGTAAAAGCAGGGAGGGTTGGACTTACAAACCGTTCGTTCAGTGGCCGTTCGAAGTTGCAACAGCCCTGAAGAAAAAAAGGGGGGACTTGATAGTAGATAGGGGTTGAAGGCTCATTTATACTCATTCATGTGTAAAATGAATAGGAGAGGAGAGAAGAGGATAAAGAATAGAGTAGAATAGAATAGAATAAGGAATAGAATAGAATAAGGAATGGAATAGAATGGAATAAGGAATTGAATGGAATGGAGTAGAATAGAATAAGGAATAGAACAAGGAATGGAATAGAATAGAATAAGGAATGGAATGAAATGGAATGGAGTAGAATAGAATAAGGAATAGAATAGAATAGAATAGAATAGAATAGAATAGAATAGAATAGAATTCTTTATTGGCCAAGTGTGATTGGACACACAAGGAATTTGTCTTGGTTGCAAATGCTCTCAGTGTACATAAAAGAAAAGATACATTCATCAAGAGTTAAGAATATAATAGAATTAGAATTAGAATAGAATGCAATGCAATGCAATAGAAAAAAGAATACAATTAAGAATGAAAGAATAGAAAAAAGAATGAAAGAATAGAATAGAAAAAAGAATAGAAAAGAATAAAAATGAAAGAATAGAATAGAATACAATAGAAAAAAGAATAGAATAGAATTAAGAATGAAAGAATAGAATAGAAAAAAATAGAATAGAAAAAAGAATAGAATAGAATAAAACTAAGAATGAAAGCATAGAATAGAATGAAGAATGAAAGAGTAGAGTAGAGTAGAATAGAATAGAACAGAACAGAACAGAACAGAACAGAATTCTTTATTGGCCAAGTGTGATTATACACGCAATGTTTAAGAATGTTTAAGAAATCACATTTAAGTTTGCATTCAGTAACCAGAAGCGAAGGGTTCAACTGTTGTAAATTCTCATCTTTACAACAGTTCATTTAGTGACTGTTCAATGCTACAACAGCACTGGAAAAAGTGACTTAGGACTGTTTTTCACACTTAACGACCGTTCCAGCATCCCCATGGTCACCTGATCAAAATTCGAACAATTAGCAACTGGTTCATATTTATGAGAGTTGCAATGTCCCCGGGTCACGTGACCCCTTTTGCGACCTTCCGGTGAGCGAAGTCAACGGAGAAGCCAGACTCCTGAACAACCTTGTCACCTACTCCACCACTGCATCGACTCATTTAACAACGGTGGCAAGAAAGGTCGTAAAATGGGACACAAAACTCAACAAGCGTCTCGCTTAGAAAGAGAAATGTTGGACTCGGTTGTGATCGTAAGTCGAGGACTACCTGTATTGGGGTTAAAAAAAAGGTATTTTAAAAATATTTTCAGGGTGGTCCTACCTCCTCTATAATATATGACCTCCAGGTCCTCTTTCCCTCCCCTTCTTCTCATCCATGATGTTCTCTTCCCTCTTCCTCCCCCCAGAAATCCAGACCCCTATGGGGACGATGCCTACTGGCAGGAATTCTACAAAACCCCTCCGGAGTGGTATTCAGACCAGGAGTTCAAGAGGAGGCACCAACGCAACCTCAGGATCGTAATGTACTGTTTGCTGATCATGTCTGGAAGCCTCTTGGTTCACTTTGTGTCATACAGGTATGGTTCCTTGCGGGCTAACTCTGCTCACTGCCAGCAGTTCAATCCTGATCGGCTCAAGGTTGACTCAGCCTTCCGTCCTTCTGAGGTCGGTAAAATGAGGAACCAGATTGTTGAGGACAATGAGCTGATTCTTAATCCCCTTAGAGAGGGCTGTAAACCACTGTGAAGTGGGATATAAATGTAAGGACTATTGCTCTTCCTTCCTTCCTTCCTTCCTTCCTTCCTTCCTTCCTTCCTTCCTTCCTTCCTTCCTTCCTTCCTTCCTGTTCATTTCATTGCCTCCCTTCCTTTCTGTTTGTTTCATTTCCTTCCTTCCTTCCTTCCTTCCTTCCTTCCTTCCTTCCTTCCTTCCTTCCTGTTCATTTCATTGCCTCCCTTCCTTCCTGTTTGTTTCATTTCCTTCCTTCCTTCCTTCCTTCCTTCCTTCCTTCCTTCCTTCCTTCCTTCCTTCCTTCCTGTTCATTTCATTGCCTCCCTTCCTTCCTATTTGTTTCATTTCCTTCCTTCCTTCCTGTTCATTTCATTGCCTCCCTTCCTTCCTGTTTGTTTCATTTCCTTCCTTCCTTCCTTCCTTCCTTCCTTCCTTCCTTCCTGTTCATTTCATTGCCTCCCTTCCTTTCTGTTTGTTTCATTTCCTTCCTTCCTTCCTTCCTTCCTTCCTGTTCATTTCATTGCCTCCCTTCCTTCCTGTTTGTTTCATTTCCTTCCTTCCTTCCTTCCTTCCTGTTCATTTCATTGCCTCCCTTCCTTCCTATTTGTTTCATTTCCTTCCTTCCTTCCTGTTCATTTCATTGCCTCCCTTCCTTCCTGTTTGTTTCATTTCCTTCCTTCCTTCCTTTCTTCCTTCCTTCCTTCCTTCCTTCCTCCCTGTTCATTTCATTTCCTTCTTTCCTTCCTTCATTTCATTTCCTTCTTTCCTGTTCGTTTTATTTCCTTCCTTCCTTCCTTCCTTCCTTCCTTCCTTCCTTCCTTCCTTCCTTCTTTCCTTCCTTCCTATTCATTTCATTTCCTTCCTTTTCATTTTCTTCCTCCCTTCTTGCCTCCCTGTTCATTTCATTTCCTTCCTTTCTGCCTCCCTGCTCATTTCATTTCCTTCCTTCTTTCCTTCCGTCTTAAAAGCTGCCAAAATTGAACACCCCTGCCCTGAATTATTAAGGCGACGTGTGATGTGCTGGCTGGGGAATTCTGGGAGTTGAAGTCCACAGGTCTTCAAGCTGCCAAAGTTGAGCACCTCCTAATCTAGGATGAAAAGTGAAAATGGCTTTTGAGGGACCCAGATCGGCTTCTTTTAAAGGTCCACGAAGCTCTCACCCAGCGGTCTTCCCCAACCTTCCCTTCCTCCTTTGCTGAATTTCTTCTCCCCCCGGGCAGGGCAGCTGGCCAACCATCACTACCCGCCGTCTAGTCCTTTATTCTAATCCTTCGCCTCATTAGCCAACTGTGACCAGGGAAAGATTAATCAGGAACGGCCTTTAATCAAATCTCGGGCAATTAAACACTCCACTTAAGCCCGAAGTAAGCGATGAGTGCTTAAAAAGGAGCTGGGAGGAAACATATGGAATCAAATCTTGCGCGCCGTTGAGCCGCAAGATGGGGAAACCATCCCGCTGATACGTCCTCCCACCCCTGGAAAAAAAACATTGCAAATAATTCTAATTGTCGCCCCCAACAGCTGGGTGAGTGTGTGCTTGACACCAGCAATCGGTGCTCACTCAAGCCAGCTTTTTCCACCTGCCAGCACGCAGCACTCCTGGTTGGCATAACGTCTGTGAATGACCTTGGGAGACGGAGGAAGGAAGATTCTCAGCCTGGGCAAGCATCTGATAAGAGAACAGAGCATCCCAGAGGAGGAGAAAGGAGGTTGGAGAAAGCATCTCCTTCCCTCCTTCTCTGGAAAGTTTAAAAAAAAACCTAGAATAATAGAGTTGGAAGGGACCTTGGAGGTCTTCTAGTCCAACCCCCTCCTCAGGCAGGAAACCCTATACCACTTCAGACAAGTGGCTGTCCAATCTCTTCTTTAAAAGCTTCTTTTCTGGGAGGAGGAAGGAAAGAAAGAAAGAGAAAGGAAGGAAAGAAAGGAAGAAGAAAGAGAAAAGAAGGAAGGAAAGAAAGGAAGAAGAAAGTGAAAGGAAGGAAGGAAAAAAGGAAGAAGAAAGAAAGGAAGGAAAGAAAGAAAGGAAGAAGGAAGAGGAAGGAAAGAAAGAAAGGAGGAAGAAAGAGAAATGAAGGAAGGAAAAGAAGAAGAAAGAGAAAGGAAGGAAGGAAAGAAAGGAAGGAAGGAAGAAAGGAAGGAAGGAAAGGAAGAAGAAAGAGAAAGGAAGGAAGGAAAGAAAGGAAGAAGAGAAAGGAAGGAAAGAAAGGAAGAAGGAAGGAAGGAAGGAAGAAGAAAGGAAGGAAGGAAGGAAAAAGGAAGAAGAAAGAAAGGAAGGGAAGAGAAAGGAAGGAAGGAAGAAGAAAGAGAAAGGAAGGAAAGAAAGGAAGGAAGAAGAAAGAGAAAGGAAGGAAGGAAAGGAAAGAAGGAAGAAGAAAGAGAAAGGAAGGAAGAAAGAAAAGAATTGGAAGGGTCCTTGGAGGTCTTCTAGTCCAACCCCCTCCTCAGGCGGGAAACCCTATACCACTTCAGACAAATGGCTGTCCAGTCTCTTCTTAAAAACTTTCTTTTCTGGGAGGAGGAAGGAAAGAAAGAAAGAAGAAAGAGGAAGGAAGGAAGGAAGGCAGGCAGGCAGGCAGGCAGGCAGGAAGGAAGGAAGGAAGGAAGGAAGGAAGGAAGGAAGGAAGGAAGGAAGGAAGGAAGGAAGGAAGGAAGGAAGGAATAACAGAATGGGAAGGTCTTGTAGCCCAACCCCTCTGCCCGAGCAGAAGGCCCTATACCACTTCAGACAAGTGGCTGTCCAGTGAGTGATGGAGGAAAAACAGGGGCTCTCTCTCTCTCTCTCTCTCAAATCCCCAAATTCTGCCTTTCTCCATGCTGCCTAACATCCCCGTCTCTCCAGTTGGCAACTGAACAATCTTCCGTTTTCCGTGCAGGCAGGTCGCCAAACTTCACACGAGCTTCATGGACGAGAGGGACCGCATGATCAACCAGGCCCTTGTTAAGGCAAAGGAGCAAGGCAGGTACATATTCATTCCCCCCCCCCCAATTTTTATTTTATAGGAAAGATTAAAATAAAATAAAAACAAAGGAAAAAAATTAACCTAGACAAAGGTGGATTTCATGAGCATCGAGCTGAGAAAATTGTTGCGGTGGCAAGGATGGCACTTCAGTTCCATTTCCTTTTTCCTTTACCTTTTCCTTTCCTTTCCATGTTATTTCCTTACTTCCATCCTTCTCCTTCTCTTCCCCCTTCTCTTCCCTTCCCTTCTGCTCTTTCCTTTTTCCTTCTTTTCTTCTTCTTTCCTTCCTTTCTCCCCTCCCCTCTCCTTTCCTCCCCTCCCCTCTCCTTCTGCTCCTTTCTTCTTTCCTTCCTTCCCTCCCTTTCCCTTCCCTTCTTTCCCTTCCTTTTTTCTCTTTCCTTCCTTCCTTCCTTCCTTCCTTCCTTCCTTCTCCTCTCCCCTCCTCCCCTCCCCTTCTGCTCCTTCTTTCCTCCCTTCTCTTTCCTTCCCTCCCTTTCCCTTCCCTTCTTCTCCTTCCTTCCTTCCTTCCTTCCTTCCTTCCTTCCTTCCTTCCTTCCTTCCTTCCTTCCTTCCTTCCTTCCTCCCTCCCTCCCCCCCTCCCCTCCCCTTCCCCAGCCCTCTGCATTGGTTACAAATCCATATCAGCATTTGCACTCGATCCTAATCAATAAGACACTTTCTTACTGCACCCTCATTGGGGGCCCTTCTGACTGAGGTCCTGCAGGGGAAGGGGCCCCTCTAGGAGTGCTGATAACCCCATTCACCCCTCCACAATCAGCTGTGCTGGCAGAGGATTCTGGGAGTTGTAGGCCAGCCCTGCCAGAAGGCATCAGATAAAGGCAGTTGCTAAACCTGGTGATTGGGGTGAGGGGGTGTCTTCAAATGGTAGTGCTGGAGGAATGTTTTTTGACCTTCCTTTCCCGCCGTACCCCACAGAGCCAGGCATGAGCGTCTACAACAGAAGCGCACCCCAATTCCGGAGGAAGACCCCCCCACCTCCTCCAAACCACCCTCAGACATCTTGGACTTCATAAAGGAACCGGTTCCTCCCGTCTCGACTGCCAAGTAATCCGGTTGCAGCCGGCCCTCTTCCAGCCTGCAGGGCCGAGACCCTCGGTGTCCCCCTGCCCCTTCGGACCCCCCCCCCCCGCTTCCCCTGTTCCCCCAATTCTTGTCAATAGAAGCCCTTCGGTACACTTCCTCTCTATGATCCTCCTTTCCCAAGGAAGTCCTCGGTCCGCTCAGGATTTGGATCAAAAGCAGGGAAGGGGATTTTGGGGGTGGGCGGGGCAGAATCTCCGCCCCACAGGCCCAAAGGGGACCCCACCCACCCACCCACCGGCGTTCCTGGTTCAGTCACTCTTCCTTCCGTCCTCCAGCTTCAAAGCTGAGGAAGGCGACGGGGAAGAAAATCCCTTGCAAATGTTCCTTCTTAGCTCTAAAAGAAATACAATCCCAGGTTGTATCAACAGAAGCATAGGATCAAGATCACGTGAAGTATTAGTACCGCTTTGTAAATCCTTAGTAAGGCCACACCTGGAACATTGCAGGCAGTTTTGGTCCCCCTACTATCAAAAAGATGTTGAGACCTTGGAAAAATGTGCAGTGAAGAGCAACTAAAGTGATCAAAGGTCTGGAGACCAAAACATTTATTTTTATTTATTTTATTTTTTATTTTTATTTGCATTTATATGCTGCCCTTCTCCGGAGACTCAGGGCGGCTTACAGTCTATGGGCTTGGCAATAGCCTTCATTCCATTATATATGCCTGCTTATTACTAGGACTTTTGGCCCCCCCCAACAATCTTTTACAAAGTCAGCTTATTGCCCCCCAACAATCTTGGGTCCTCAATTTACCTACCCCGAGAGGATGGAAGGCTGAGTCAACCTTGAGCCTGGTGGGATTCGAACCTGCACTAATTGCAGGCAGCTTGCACTAAGTGCTAGATGATTAACAGCCTGCACCACCAAGGCCCATATACAAAATATACGAGGAACGGCTGCAGGATTTGGGTTTGGATAGTCTAAAGAAAAGAAGAATTAGGGGTGGGGACAGGATAGCAGAAGGAAAGACAAGAAGCAAAGGTTGGAAATTAATCAAGGAGAGAAGCAACCTGGAATTAAGGAGAAACTTCCTAACAGGGAGGACCATTAACCAGTGGAACAGCTTGCCACCAGAAATCGTGGGCGCTCTTAACACTGGACGTTTTTAAGGAGAGACTATAGACAGCCATTTATCTGAAATAATTAGATTCTCCTGCTTGAAGAGAGGGCTGGACTAGACGACCTCCAGGTCTCCTTTCCAGCTCTCGTCTAGTCTATTCTGCAACTCCAGCGATTCTGCCCAGCGGAGCTAGGCTGAGCCAAAGAAGATCTCCGTGGCTGGGCGCCATCCCAAATCCCTGGAATTGTGTGGTCAATGATCGAGCCAAAGTCCCATCGGTCGAATCTCCCAGGGTTGTTTGAGCATTATTGGCTTGTTTCCCCGCAAGACCCCCGCCGTAGATCAGGGAAGGGTGGGGTGCTGCATGCCATGGCTCTGGCAACTTTGAAGACTTGTGGACTTCAACTCCCAGAATTCTCCAGCCAGCATCCCGTCGATTGCCATTAGCAACCGCAGCGCCAAAATGGCGGTTAAATCGGCAGGGCTCATTTAACGGCCGATGGAAGTTTCAATCCCAATGGGATGAAACACACACACACACACACAAACACGCAAACACAAACACAAAGACACACAAAAAAGCCCAGGCTCTTTTTTAACAAATGCACAATTTGTCCTTCCAGCTTGTTTTCTGCCAGCACCACAACTGTGCCGAGAAGTAGGTGTGAAATATTGTTTTCAATGTGCAAAAAATAAATAAAATAAAATGGGGCTGGGGAAGAGAATCTTCTCAGCAGCTTGGGAGGGGAGAGGGTTGTCAGCGTGGGTCAAGGTGGGAACACAAAAGCAGGTCGACGGCAACACTCCTATAAAACACACAACTGCCAGATCGAGGTGGAGGTGCCGGAGAATATCCAATTCTTATTAAACCCAATCTTTTATTTTCCCATCATGGGGAGGGCGACCAAACGATGAAGGCCACAGCCTTGATGTAGGGGGGGGGGGGATCCCTACAGCTCCCCCCCACACTGCCCAAGACTGCCCCCCGCCCCTGGTTAAATAGCCTTTTCCTCCCCAAATCCAGCTCTTCCTGTTCCAAAGTCCCATCGGAAGGAGCGGTTGCATCTACGTCCAGTGGCGATGAGTTCCCCTGGCCAACTCTGCGCCAAGGCTTCTTCTAAGGAGCTCAAGGTGGGCAGATGGGGGAAAAAGGTGTGTGGGGAAGCCAGGAGCACAGGGGGATGGACAAACAGAGCTGGGGACAGAGGGTTCTGTCAGCAAATCGGCATGCGCCTTGATTCGTTCTGGTTTCATGCGTTTGAACGCCGACATCGCCTAATGTAAAACAGCCAGGGGATATTAAAACAGCCCGTCTCAAAATTCTGGTCCCTGGGTTCACTTCACCGCCTCCCTTGCATCTTAGAAAGCTAGCTCACAAGGAAACTCGAACCCTGCGCTGCTAGCTTTCTTGCTGCGGGCATCTCTGAAATATTCAGCTTGACGGACACAAGCACATACTGTCTTTGCCTGATAAGAGCCATGCCCAACGAAGAGCTGTCAAGATGGTTTGCTTGGTCTCCTGTGCTGGAGCTAAAATAGATCTATTTTTCCAGATTTTATTTATGTATTTTCCCAAATTTATATGCCATCCATCTCACCCAAGGCGACTCTAATTGGCTTACCCTTACAGACATGGAATAAAATGCCACATGAAAGTGATAAATATGTTGCTCCGTTTTAATGGATCAAACCCATTAAATCAGTAGCTGAAGTGGGGCCACTGCTGGATCGGAAAGAAATCACTTTGTTTTAGAGCTGCAGGCCAGCCGATGAGAATCTCAGCGGGATGGAAAAGCACTCTGTACATGCCTAAGGGTACTGCCTGCTCACAAATCCAGATGGTGAGTCCTATTTCCACCTTAGCCATGAGAGCCAGTTGGGTGATTGGGCCAATCACCAGGTGACAGTGAGTTCTAGTTCCACCTCAGACACCAAAGCCGGCTGGGTGAGTTTGAGCTGATCACCAGGTGACGGTGAGTTCTAGTTCCACCTCAGACATCAAAGCTGGCTGGGTGAAAGTTAGGGCCGATCACCAGGTGATGGTGAGTTCTACTTCACCTCATAACGACCAAAAGCTGGCTGGTTGAGGTTTGAGCTGATCACCAGGTGACAGTGAGTTCTAGTTCCACCTCAGACAACCAAAGCTGGCCTGGGTGAGTTGAGCTGATCACAAGGTGGACGGTGAGTTTCTAGTTCCACCTCAGGCACCAAAGCCGGCTGTGGTGAGTTGAAGCTGATCACCACCAGGTGACGTGAGTTCTAGTTCCAGCTCAGGCACCAAGCCGGCTGGGTGATTTGAGCTGATCACGCAGGTGACGGTGAGTTCTAGTTCCACCTCAGGCACCAAAGCCGGCTGGGTGAGTTTGAGCTGATCACCAGGTGACGGTGAGTTCTAGTTCCACCTCAGGCACCAAAGCCGGCTGGGTGAGTTTGAGCTGATCACCAGGTGACAGTGAGTTCTAGTTCCACCTCAGACATCAAAGCTGGCTGGGTGAATTTAGGCCGATCACCAGGTGATGGTGAGTTCTACTTCCACCTCAGACACCAAAGCTGGCTGGGTGAGTTTGAGCTGATCACCAGGTGACAGTGAGTTCTAGTTCCACCTCAGACACCAAAGCTGGCTGGGTGAGTTTGAGCTGATCACCAGGTGACAGTGAGTTCTAGTTCCACCTCAGGCACCAAAGCCGGCTGGGTGAGTTTGAGCTGATCACCAGGTGACAGTGAGTTCTAGTTCCACCTCAGGTACCAAAGCCGGCTGGGTGAGTTTGAGCTGATCACCAGGTGACGGTGAGTTCTAGTTCCACCTCAGGCACCAAAGCCGGCTGGGTGAGTTTGAGCTGATCACCAGGTGACGGTGAGTTCTAGTTCCACCTCAGGCACCAAAGCCGGCTGGGTGAGTTTGAGCTGATCACCAGGTGACAGTGAGTTCTAGTTCCACCTCAGACATCAAAGCTGGCTGGGTGAATTTAGGCCGATCACCAGGTGATGGTGAGTTCTACTTCCACCTCAGACACCAAAGCTGGCTGGGTGAGTTTGAGCTGATCACCAGGTGACAGTGAGTTCTAGTTCCACCTCAGACACCAAAGCTGGCTGGGTGAGTTTGAGCTGATCACCAGGTGACAGTGAGTTCTAGTTCCACCTCAGACACCAAAGCCGGCTGGGTGAGTTTGAGCTGATCACCAGGTGACAGTGAGTTCTAGTTCCACCTCAGGCACCAAAGCCGGCTGGGTGAGTTTGAGCTGATCACCAGGTGACGGTGAGTTCTAGTTCCACCTCAGACATCAAAGCTGGCTGGGTGAATTTAGGCCGATCACCAGGTGATGGTGAGTTCTACTTCCACCTCAGATACCAAAGCTGGCTGGGTGAGTTTGAGCTGATCACCAGGTGACAGTGAGTTCTAGTTCCACCTCAGACACCAAAGCTGGCTGGGTGAGTTTGAGCTGATCACCAGGTGACAGTGAGTTCTAGTTCCACCTCAGACACCAAAGCTGGCTGGGTGAGTTTGAGCTGATCACCAGGTGACAGTGAGTTCTAGTTCCATCTCAAACACCAAAGCCGGCTGGGTGAGTTTGAGCTGATCACCAGGTGACAGTGAGTTCTAGTTCCATCTCAAACACCAAAGCCGGCTGGGTGAGTTTGAGCTGATCACCAGGTGACAGTGAGTTCTAGTTCCACCTCAGGCACCAAAGCCGGCTGGGTGAGTTTGAGCTGATCACCAGGTGACGGTGAGTTCTAGTTCCACCTCAGGCACCAAAGCCGGCTGGGTGACTGCGCCAGTCCCTTTCTCTCTCTCCAACCATCCCACTTCGCAGGGTTGGTGTGAGGAAGAGGCCGGTACGCCAGATACGTTCCCTGCCTGGAGTTATTTGCACAAAATAACAAAGGAAGGCTACTACCACTAAATAAAGAAACAGCCAATCCACACACACTCCCTCCGAATTTCTGGCCGGCTGCCCATCTCCTCTCCCTCCCCACCTCGCTGGGCTGCCTTCCCCTCCCCAGCCTGGCACTCGGCAGTCACATGAACCGCTGCGCTCTCTCGGGCCACCCTGCCCGGCTCGGGGCCAGCAGGCTTCCAAACTCCTCTTTTCTGGCGGTAGCCAGCATCCCAGCCGCCCATACTGGACAGTGGAGGTCAGCAGCCGGGCGCACCTGCAGCCTCTGCCTTCGCCTGGCACCTGCGGCGTCTCACCTGGAGTAGGGCATGGCTTTGAGAAAGGGGGAGGACAACGAGAAAAAACGGCGGCAGCTCCTTCCTCTCTCCCGTGCCCTTGAAATCTCAGCTTCCTGGGCACTGCTTTGAAAGAAAGAAAGAAAAGAGAAAGAAAGAAAAGAAAGAAAGAAAGAAAGAAAGAAAGAAAGAAAGAAAGAAAGAAAGAAAGAAAGAAAGAAAGAAAGAAAGAAAAAGAAAGATCTGCATTATTCGAAGGAGAATTGTAGGCTGACTTTCTTTCGGGCTGCCTGGCAGCAGCTGGCAGCAAGCTTAGCCTTTGGATTGAAGCCAGCTTCTCCCTCCCACGGTGAGAGGGGCAACTTTGCAAAGCCCCCCTGCCCTTGCCCTTGGCCCACCTTGACCATGAAAACGCCGTGTGGATTCCTCTACCTTTTCTCCATGGCAGCTTGGCAGCTGCCAAGCGGCTCGCCAACGGTAGGTGGCGGTGAGAAATGCCCTGGGTGAGATGGGCATCGGGGAGCTGGGCAGGGGGTACAGCAAGAGCTTCCCCGTGGGAGGAGAGCCAAGGGTTTTGCCCCCAGTCTAAGGGCAGCTTCCCCATTTTAACTTGGCCTGTGGGCGTGGCTTGGCCTGGTGGGCGTGGCTTGGCGGACATGGCTTGGCTTGGTGGGTGTGGCTTGGTGGACGTGGCTTGGCTTGGTGGGCATGGATTGGTGGGTGTGGCTTGGCTTGGAGGGTGTGGCTTGGCATGGTGGGCATGGATTGGCCTGGTGGGCATGGATTGGTGGGTGTGGCTTGGCTTGGTAGGTGTGGCTTGGCTTGGTGGACGTGGCTTGGCTTGGTGGGCATGGATTGGCCTGGTGGGCATGGATTGGTGGGTGTGGCTTGGCTTGGTGGGCATGGCTTGGCTTGGTGGGCATAGCTTGGTGGGCATGGCTTGACGGACATGGCTTGGTGGTGTGACTTGGCTTGGTGGGCATGGATTGGCCTGGTGGGCATGGATTGGTGGGTGTGGCTTTGCTTGGTGGGCGTGGCTTGGCTTGGTGGGCATAGCTTGGTGGGCGTGGCTTGGCTTGGTGGGCATAGCTTGGTGGGCGTGGCTTGACGGACATGGCTTGGTGGTGTGACTTGGCTTGGTGGGCGTGGCAGGGAGAGGGTACTGCAAAATCCCCATTCCCTCCCCACTCCATTAACCTGCTTTCCAGCTCCGTTCTCCTGTGCAGGGCAACCAAAGAAGACCCAGCCAATCAGCTGGGACTCGGGAGGCGGAGAATAGATGGGGGCGGGGCCAGTCAGAGGCAGCATTGGCCGGTTCTCCCAACCACTCAAAATTTCCACTACCGGTTCTGCAAACCAGCTGAATACTCCCTCTGTTCCTGATTCTTTTTTTCTCCTGCGTTTTTCCATTGACAGACAATGTCCTCCCCTGAGAAGATGCTGCCTCCTACGGAAGGTAAGGATGGGGTTGGGGGGGTAGTGAAGAAGAGGTGCCCCCCCTCCCACCCATTAAACCTGTCTCTCCCCCACCCCGGTCTTTCAATGGGTCTTTCAATCCCGCTTCCATGGTCTTCAACCCCACAGGCAGAAATTGTAGCAAACCTTCTCGTAAGAGATGCTGAAAATGGGGAATGTTTCGTGGGAGGAGTGGGACGGGGGGTGAGTGCCCCGCATTTATGCCTGTTCTAACGTGGGATGGGGAAAATGAGGGTTTATGGGGTTCTGTAGTGTGGGTTTTTAATGGTGTAAGCTGTCCCGAGTCACATAGGGGTGAACTGGGCAGCCATAGAAATTTGTATAATAGATAGATGGGTGAATGCATGGGTGGATGGGTGGATAGAGGGATGGATCGATTGATCGATGGATGGATAAAGAGATAGATAGATAGGTAGATGATGGATGGATGGATGGAGAGAGAGAGAGAAAGAGAGATGGATGAGAGAGAGACAGGTAGGTAGGTAGAGAGAATAGCTAGGTAGATAGAGAAGAGAGAGAGAGAGGTAGGTAGGGAGAGAGAGAGAGAAGACAATTAATAGGTGGGAAGGTAGAGAGATAATAGAGAAGAGAGAGAGAAGTAGATAGGTGGATAGAGAGAAAAGTCAGATAATATGTAGATAAGTAGAGAGTAGATAGATAGATAGATAGATAGATAGATAGATAGATAGATAGATAGATAGATAGATAGATAGGTAGATAGGTAGATAGGTAGATAGGTAGATAGATAGAGATAGAGATAGAGATAGAGATAGAGATAGACTGTAGATATAGATAGAAGAGAGAGAGAGTAGGTAGGTAAGTAGAGAAATAAGAGATAAGAGATAGATTGATAGAAGAGAGAAGTAGGTAGGTAGA
Source organism: Bungarus multicinctus (assembly GCA_023653725.1). Taxonomy (NCBI): domain Eukaryota; kingdom Metazoa; phylum Chordata; class Lepidosauria; order Squamata; family Elapidae; genus Bungarus; species Bungarus multicinctus. The sequence continues at coordinate 7,564,685 of CM042847.1, forward strand.
GAAGAGAGATAATAGGTAGGTAGGTAGATAGATAGATAGATAGATAGATAGATAGATAGATAGATAGATAGATAGATAGATAGATAGATAGATAGATAAGATAGATAAACAAATAGAAAGAGAGTTGATAGAGACAGACAGACGAGAGAGATAATAGATAGATAGCTGGGTAGATAGATGATAATGGATAGAAAGAAACAGAGATAAGACAGATAATAGGTAGACAGACAGAATGGAATGAAGGAGGGAGGGAGGAAGGAAGGAAGGAAGGATTGGAACCTAACCGCAGGGCCAGCCCTCTCTGATGACAGGCGAGCCCGCTAAAAGCCCGGGTGTGTCTCCCCGCCAGCGATCCGTTTTTTGGAGGTCTACAACCGCAGCGCCTGCCAGCCCAGGGAGACGATGGTGTCCGTCACGGTGGAACATCCGTCTCTGAGAAACTACATCATGATCCCGTCCTGCGTGGCCCTCAGGCGCTGTACCGGCTGCTGTTCGGACGACTCCTTGGATTGCGTGCCCAGCCGTTCCCGGGAAGCCATCTTGGAGGTAAGAGTGGCGGGTGGGGGGGGGAGGAGAGCAGAGTGGGGGGAGACATCCAGGCAGGGCGGGAGAAGTCAGTTCTGGATTCGGATTCCTGCTCATTCGGAATTGCAACACACCGTTGATTTTCCCCAACTTCTCCAAGGGTATTGGCTGCTGATTTTCACCGCTTCTACTCCTGCTCTTGAGGAGAGGAGAATTCTGATTTTACGTACAGGTGGTCCTCGACTTACGGCCGCAGGTGAGCCCAACATTTCCTGCTGCTGCTAAGCGAGACGTTTTTGCAAAGGGAGGTTTGAATCCGTTTCCGAGCGTCTGAATTTGGATCCCGTGTCCATGGATGGGGCTGTTGCAACGGTCGTTAAGTGTGAGAAACGTCATCAGGAAGGCATGTTTTTTTTTTCCCCAAATAACTTCGAACGGCCATTAAACAACCTGTTGTAAGTCAAGGACTACTCGTACGTAGCTGAGGGCTCTCCTGCTTCTAAATCTGACCGTTCCCTTCGCAGCTTTATTTCAAGGTCGTTCCCACATACCATTTACACAAGGTTTTGACTGAATTTATAGATGAACAGAGTTGGAAGGGACCTTGGAGGTCATCTAATCCAACCCTCTGCGCAAGCAGGAGACCTTACACCATTCCTGACAGAGGGCAATCCAGTCTCTCCTTGAAAGCTTCCAGGGATGAAGCTCCCACAACTTCCAAGAGCAACTTCTCTTCCATGGGTTGATTGCTCTCACTGCCAGAAAATTCCTCCTTATTTCCAGGTTGAACCTCTCCTTGTTCAATTTCCATCCATTATTATTCCTTGTCTGGCCTTCAGGTGCCTTGGAAAATAGCTTGAACCCCCTCCTCCTCTCTGTGGCAGCCCCTCACATATTGGAAGATGCTCTCCTGTCTCCCCTGGTCCTTCTCTTCCCTAGACTACCCATGCTCAGTTCCTGCAACGGTTCTTCGTATGTTTTAGTCTTTAGATAGATTCAGATTAACATAGCTGCAAGGGACCTTGGAGGTCTTCTAGTCCAACCCCCTCTCCCCCAAGGCAAAGCAGGAGATCCTACACCATTTCTGACTGATGGCAGTCCACTCTCTTCTTGAAAGCCTCCAGGGATGAAGCTCCCACAACTTCTGAAGGCAACTTCTGTTCCATGGGTTGATTGTTCTGACTGTCAAGAAAATTCCTTCTTATTTCCAGGTTGAATCCCTCCTTGATCCGTTTATATCCATTATTCCTTGTCTGGCCTAAAGGCGCTTTAGAAAATAACTTGGCCCTCTCCTCTCTGGGGCAGCACCTCAAATATTGGAAGACTGCTCTCCTGTCTCCCCTGGTCCTTCTCTTCCCTAGACTAGCCAGGCCTTGTTGCTGCAACCATTCTTTATAATGTTTTAGCCTCCCGTCTAGGGATGTTAAAAAACAGCCAGAAATATACACTGCATTGGAATTGAATTTCTATTTCCTACCGGAGATAACAATATTTGCATTTAGCACTGAATCCTGGACGTTTAGAGTGAAGATCTTTCTCTTCCTGTTTTCTAGGTGATGGCTAGACTCTTTCCAAACCGATATATAACCCAGCTGACTTTTGAAGAGCACTTGGAATGCACCTGCAGGTAAGGCTTGAGAATACTTCAAAGGATTCATTAGAGGCAACATACTGATGCTGCCCCGTATGAAGCCAACTCTGGCATACGTCATTTCCAGTCCCCTGTGACCCTGTTTTCTCCCTTCCCCTGTGGGTATCTCATAAACCAGATTCTTCAATTGAGCCTCTTCACGGGCTGGGTATCATCAATCACATTCTCCAATTAAATATATTCCCGGGCAAAATCTCTGGTAGTTTAGTTACAATCTTTTGAAGATAAGAGTTGGAATGTATTTTCGCTTTCCTTCCTTTTTTACGGCAACTACTATAAAACAGGCATAGGGATGTTTTATGAGTTGACACGTGTATCTGACTTAACAACTGCAGGGATTCACTTCACAACTTTAGCAAAAAAAACAGGGCACAATTCACATAACAAACATCTCACAGAGCAACAGAAGTTTCGGGCTTGATTGAGGTCATAAATCAGGGACTACCTGTATGTGACAAATAAACTGTTTTTGCGGGGGACGAAGGTTTAAATTTCGGGCGCCGTTTTTCAGTCACCGTGCAGTTCTGAGCAATCAAAGGGGGAATTATACCGAGTTCTTGTGGAATTAATGGGCAGAAAGTTGCTTGAATTCTCTTCCTATTATATGGTGCCTCTTTTTAATCGCTGTTTAAAAGAGTTTTGTCCACTGGTGACAGCGAGGAACGGCTTCTGATGTATGTAGGCCAGGCCATCCATGAAAAATGTCAAAAGACTTGCTTTCAAATCCTCAACAATGTTGGATTTACATTATAAAAGAAGCGATTGCTGTGGGCATTAAAAGGAAAGGGATTAACTTCAGGATGTGTGCTTAGGAATTCAGGACAACTTAGCTGTTGGTCCAGGAGGGTTGTTAAAAATGCAAGCACTCCGCTTGGGGTTTATTATTATTCTGTTCAAACTATAAGATTTAGTCTTATTATTATTCTGCTCAAAGTATAAGATTTAGTCACGTTCTTTTATATTGCACACAGATCCTGGTTTCAGGTTGGCTCAGCTGCTGTCATAATTTCTGCCCAGGAAAAACTTGGGGGTTGTTAGTTTATTTTGAAATGGTCCGTTGAAAATCTGGGTGGAGGAGGCTGCAGGTTTAACCTCCTTTGGAAGGAGTGTTGCTGAGATTTCTTAGAGAGGAAATGGTGCGCAAATGTTTTAAATCAATAGTGATGATGAATGTTTATGCACGGACTGCTAAATCTAGGTATATATATTCCCTTTGACAATCAAGTTGCTAAATCTGTTGTTTTTCTCTTGTGTTTTTCAGATCGAGAACGATGCTTTTCAAAAATAATTCAATTAGGTAAAAGATTCCTTCCTTCCTTCTTTCCTTCCTTCCATCCCTCCTTCTTTCCTTCCTTTCCCTTTTTCTTTCCTTTCTCCCTCCCTCCAATTTTCCTCCCTCCGTTTCTTCTCCCATTCTCTCTCCAATTTTCCTTCCTTCCTTCCTTCCTTCCTTCCTTCCTTCCTTCCTTCCTTCCTTCCTTCCTTCCTTCCTTCCTTCCTTCCTTTCTCTCTTTCTCTCTTTTCCCTTCCTTTCTCCCTCCTTCCTCTAATTTTTCTTCCTTCCTTCCTTCCCTCTCTTTTCTGCCTCTCTTTCTTTCTCCAATTTTCCTTCCTTCTCTCTTTTCCTTCCCTTTCTCCCTCCCTCCCACCAGTCAATCTTCCTTCCTTCCTTCCCCCCTCCTCCCTCCTCTTCCTTTCCCTTCCCATAGATCCCATAAACCTGATTTACACACATACAGAATTAGTCCTGGGGGATACACACTGGAGGTGGTTCCAGAAAAAGCAGGTTTTGCCCATTTCTTTGCAAAAACACAACAGTTCTTCTTAGGGCAAAATGACAGCAAGTTGTGATCACATTTGTGCCTGAATAAGTTTGAGGGCCTTAATCTGTTGTTTCCTTCTCTTTCTAGTCGGTCCTGTGCACCTTGTCGGGACAGGAAAAAGCAGCCAGATCCACAGACCTGCAAATGTGTGTGTCGCCACCAATCCGGACATTGTGAGAGGCGTGGGATGAAATTCAGCGAGAGGACATGCAGGTAAATTCATCTTCCCTTTTATATCTCTTGCCCTCTCTCTGTAGGGGCTTTCTCTGACTCTGTAATGGCTTGCTCTTTCTCTTCACTTACAACTGACTTTGTAAAGAAAGCCAGGTTAAGAATGCTGCACAATAGAATACTTTATCAATAGAATACTTTATTAGCCAAGTGTGATTAGACACACAAGGAATTTGTCTTGGTGTAAATATTCTCAGTATACATAAAGAAATTCACCCTGGAGCCTCTTTGGAATGGGGGGAGTACCAAAAAGTTTTATTTTCACAATTTGAGACTCAGGGGGAGAAAAAAACACTTCTTTTTGCAGGAAAAACTTTATCTAGATCTTTAAGCAGAAATGTGGCCGGACTGGAAGATAGTAAAAAAAAATGTTTTCATTGCAAACACGGTTTGTTTTGGGGGTGTTGTTTGGTTTGAATGCACCTCTTTGTGGGGGGGGGCAGAGGGGGCTCTCAAACAGCACCCCTGAACCCCCTCTTTCTTCCTGCAATCCCTTGAAGCAAAACAGGAGTCAGTCAGTCTTATCAAAACAAGCTTGGTATCTTTTTTCTCCTTTCAGATGTGCGAAGCACCGAGGACGAACCGCGCGGAAAAGAGTAAAACCAGCAATCCAGGCTAGAACTAGGCGAGAACCGAGCCCAATGCAGCATTGACTATCATCGGCCAGTGAAGACCGTTCTCTGCTGGGCGTGAATCTTGACATGCTCAGAGGCAACCCCACCGTTTTGGCTGGGGTGGGCAGAGGTGGGGGAGAAAAGTGGGTACAGGTTTAACTTCAGGACGTCTTGGCCTGATTGCTGTCAGAATTTCCGTTGCTCCGCAACGTTAAGTGGATTACACGGTCATTAAATGAATCCGGCTCCCCCCTCCCTCCCGGTTGACTTTGCTTGTTGGGAAGATCACAAAATGGCCGCCAGCTGTACCCCGGGATATTACAACCATTGTAAATATACGCCAGTGGTCAAGCCCTTGAATTTTGATCACGTGACCATGGGGATATTGTGACGGTCATAATGCGAGGACCAGTGACCCTAAATCATTTTTTTTCCCAACTCATCATTTTTCTTCCTAACTCTGAATGGTTAGTGAATGAATGGTTGTCAGGTCGAAGACTTCACGTGTATAAACCCATGCCTTCTTGGACAAACCATGGCTTGATGCCCTACGTCAATTCAGTGTGTGTCATTATTTGTGGCTTTTCATTGTATGATTCTTATACAACGGCCCGTTTTCCCTCTCTCGTGTTTGTCAGAAAGTGTGATTCTGCTTTACGACACGTCTGTGGGGGACAACAGATTTTTTTGGGGACTGGGTGACATACAAAACACACACACACACACACACAAATGGATTTACTAGCCCCTTATTATCTGCCGGCCTCCCATTCCTCTCCTCTTTTTGCTTTGGAAAGCACTCAGAAATAACTACAGGTGGTCCCCGACTTATGCCCCAAATTTCTGTTGTTAAGCGAGACGTCGGTTCAGTGGCTTTTGCCCCATGTTACGAGGTACTAATCCCACTCTATAAAGCCTCAGTAAGGCCACAGCTAGAGTCCTGCATCCAGTTTTGGTCACCACACTATAAAAAAGATGTCGAGGTTCTAGAAAAAGTGCAGAGAAGAGCAACCAGGATGATGAGGGGACTGGAGACTAAAACATATGGTTGCAGGAATTGGAATATGTCTAGTCTAGGGAAGAGAAGGACCAGGGGAGACAGGAGACAGTGTTCCAATATTTGAGAGGCTGCCACAGAGAGGAGGAGGGGGTCAAGCTATTTTCCAAAGCTCCTGAAGGCCAGACAAGGAATAATGGATGGAAACTGAACAAGGAGAGATTCAACCTGGAAATAAAGAGGAATTTTTTTTATGACAGTGAGAGCAATCAACCCATGGAACAGAAATTGCCTTCAGAAGTTGTGGGAGCTACATCCCTGGAGGCTTCCAAGAAGAGACTGGGCTGACCTCTGTCAGTAATGGCATAGGGTCTCCTAATTGGGCGGGGGGTTGGACTAGATGTCCTACAAGGTCCCTTCCAATTCTGTTAATCTGTTATCTGTTAATTTTGAGGGAGTTACTGGAATTATGGGCTAGATTGGATTATTTCCCAGACCAGGAAGCTCAAGGACACAGCCGAGTAGCCCCCTTGGCTTTTCCAGGGGGAAAAAAAAACTGCTTTAACCTTTGATAAGTCAATATTTAGAAAGGCCTGGTGTCTTTTGGGCAGGGGGAACAGAAGGGAGAGGCCTATCAACTCTCTCTCTCTCTCTACAAAGCCCTTTTCAAGGACTGGGGATAAATTTACCAGAGGACTAGGTTTGCCTCACTCATATTCTGCCGGATTAAGCTGGGGAACTCCCTGCCACTGGATGTGTTTTCTGCTCCAGGTGTCTTTAAACAGGCACTGGAGATAGAGCCTCATTTTTTTTTTTCCAGTTGCTGAAATCTGGAGGCTACAACATATGAAGAACAGGAATTGGGTATGGCTAGTCTAGTGAAACTACTAGCGGATGCAGTGGCTAAGACGCTGAGCTTGTCGATCAGAAAGGTCGGCAGGTCTGCGGTTCGAATCCCTAGCGCCACGTCACGGAGTGAGCTCCCATTCCTTGTCCCAGCTTCTGCCAACCTAGCAGTTCGAAAGCATGTAAAGAAATGCAAGTAGAAAAATAGGGACCCCTTTGGTGGGAAGGGAACAGCGTTCCGTGCGCCTTCGGTGTTTAGTTACGCTGGCCACATGACCGTGGAGAAGTCTTTGGACAGCGCTGGCTCTTTGGCTTTGTAACGGAGAGGAGCAGCGCCCCCTAGAGCCGGGAACGACTAGCACGGATGTGCAAGGGGAACCTTTACCTTGAAGTCTAGTGAAAAGAATGATTGGGGTGACATGATAGCAGTCTTCCAATATTTGAGGGGCTGCTCCAAAGAAGAGGGGGGTTCCACCTATTCTGAAGGCGGGACAAGAAGCAACGGATGGAAACTAACCAAGGAGAGAAGCAACCTGGAATTCAGGAGAAACTTCCTAACAATGAGGACGATTAACCAGTGGAACTGCTTGCCACCAGAAGTCATGGGTGCTCCAACACTGGATTTTAAGAAGAGACTGGACTCATGATATAGTCTCCTGCTTAAGCAGGGGGCTGGACTAGAAGACCTCCAAGGTCCCTCCCTATTCTGATTCTTGTTACTTGCACCATATAAATTGCACAGGGCCTGCTCTTTATTTATGGCTGTATTTCTATTTATTGCATGTTTTATTTTGGCTCAAAAAGGTTTTTCTTCCCCCCCCTAAGGTCGAATTCCTCTCCAATTAGAGATCTGATTTTTAATTGCGAATAACTTTTATCATCCCACTCACCCAATGAAGATTCTTATTAAGTCTGTTTATTACAAAAATATTTACAGGAAATTACATCTGCCCCTTTTATGGAGTTAGCAAATTCTCGGCTTGACACATCGATTGAGAGGAGGGAGGGATTCCCTCAGTCCAGCTCACTCAAACACGCCCCCCTAACCACGCCCACTCCAGATCCCCCCGCCTCTACCCCGGGAGGAAGTGACGGCACGTCACCCTCGTCACGTGACATCAAACCCTTTTAAACTAATTTTTTTTTCCCTAGCTTCCCCCCCCCTCCCCCCCCCCGATTTTAAAACCTCAACCCCGACTCTCCTTGGAGTCCCGCGAATTTAATTCAAATACGGCGGTTGTGGGTGGGGGGGTGGGGAAGGGAAGGGGAAGAAAAAGGCCGTTAAGGACACGTGACGCGGGCGCCCGAGGGAGGAGGGGCGGAGAAAAAGAAACATGGCGGCTTCTTCCGCTGCGGGACCGTCGTGGCCGAGGAAAGCGCATGCGCAGAGGGGTGGGTGGTATCCGTTGAGGCAAGGAGAGGTGAGAGAGCGGGGGGAGAAATGGGGGGTCCTGAGGAAAGGGGGGGACCCGGGCGCGGGGCGCCGAAGAGCCTGGAGCCGGGCGGGGGGCAGCGGCCTCGGGGGCAGCCAATGGGGGGCGGGAGGGGAGAAGTGGGGGACCCCCAGCGGGAAGAGCCCGGGAGGCGCCTGGAGCCGAAGAAGTCGGAACTGAGGGACGTGGGGACCCAGGTGTCTTGGGCCCCTGGGAGCGGGGCCTGTGGGAGCGGGGAGGGCCACTCTAGGACGGGCCTGGAGGACCCCCAGGCCAAGGCAGGGGACGTCAGGGGGCCCCCTGGGAGGTGGGGGGCTCCCTCAGCCAGGGGGGACCTTTGGGGGGCGGCCTCTGGGGCCCCTGGCAGCCAGAGCAAGGCGGGGCAGGACAAAAGGGCCTCGTGGCCGGGGGGCCTTTGCGAAGGGTGCGGGGCCCCCAAGGAGGGCCAGCCCAGGGAAGAGGGGACCCCCCGCCTGCATAGCCACCGGGCTTGGGACCTGGGGGCCAGGGCCCCCCGGGAGCGCTTGGAGGACAGCATGGGACTCCTGGCCCTGGGGGTCAGCCGCAGCCTCTCAGGGGGTCTCCCCGGCCACGCGGGGGCCAAGCGGGACTCGGTGGGCTGGCTCCAGAAGGAGTGGCCCCGGGGCCCCACAGAGGCTTCGGGGCAAGTCTGGGTCCCCCGCAAGCCGGGCCGGGTCCCCGAGAGGATGGGGGGGCTGCCTTGGCTGAAGGAGGGGGCCGTTCCCCGGAAGAGCGGGGCAGAGCTCAACCAGGTGTGGATCCCCCGGGAGAAGCCCGCCCAAGCCGGAGGAGGCGGGTCGGGGGACGTCTGGGTCCACAAAGTGAGGAACCCCTCGGGCACTGGCATCATGTGGGTTTGGGCCAAGGTGACCAACTGTAGCGAGGAGGAAGCGGTGAATGAAGCCAGGGTTTGGACCTTCCAGAAGGAGGGCCCGAGGAAGGGGGGGGAAGGCGAGGGAGGGTACGGGGTCTCTTAAGCATGTGGGGAAGCTGACTGGGGGAACGGGGCAGGGTTGGGGGGGCGGGGTAGGTGGGTGGGAGGGAGGGAGATACAGGTTAGTCCTCGACGTACGACCTCAGCCGAGCCCCCAATTTATGTTGCTAAGTGAGGCATTCGTTAAGTGAGTTTTCGCTCCCATTTCACCACCTTTCTCGTTAAGTGAATCCCTGCCCTTGTCAAGTGAGTATCACGGTCGTTCAGTGAATCCTGGCTTCCCCATTTGACTTTGCTTGTCAGAAGGTCGCAAAAGGGGATCGTGTGACACCCCCCCCCCCCCCGGGGGCATTGTAACTGTCATAAATATGAGTCAGTTGTCAAGTGTCTGAATTTTGATCAATTTTGACCCTGGGGACGCCGCAAATGGTCGTAAGTGTGAAAAACAGTCATGAGTCATTATTTCCCAGTGCCGTTGTAACTTTGGTCGCTAAACGGACTGTTGTAAGTCGAGGACTACCTGTACCGCAAACCGGGAGGGACGGGGAGAACAAGCTAGGCTCCTTCGGAAGAAACGGAGCAGTGGTGTTTTTTTTTCCCCCCCACTCTTGACAGGTTTAAGATGCAGGGACTTCAACTCCCAAAATTCCCCGGCCATCCATCTATCCATCCATCCATCCATCCATGCTGAAGGATTCTGGGAATTGAAGTCCACCCGTCTTTTTTAAAAGTTGCCAAGTTTGAGACACAAGGAATTCTGGGAGTTGAAGTCCCCTCTTCTTAAAGCAGCCAAGGTTGGAAAAAAACCCTTGGGTTAGAGAGAAAGCAGGGGGAGAGCCGTTCAGGAAAAGTGGGGTGGCCAGAGCCAAGAAACAACTGTGCCAACTCCTGGGGTGGCGATTCCTTGAAAGATTCTGGACGGTGGTGATGTGGCACCAGGGGAGGGAGCAGAGCCCGACTCCCCATTTAGCCGCACGGGTAAGTCCTAAGGCTCTGGAGAAGTGGGAGGAGGGTTGCTTGCTGGTGCATGCCCGGTTAGAAGTCGGGGTGAGCATGCAATTCCAAACACATCTCGAGTGCAAAAAACCCTGCATGAACGACTCTGAGGCAGCGATGGGTACGGTGGAGAAAAAAAACTTCAGCTGCCAATAGGAATCCCACATCTTGTTTTCCAATCTTAGCAACTTTAAGATAGGGGGACTTCCAACTATCTAGCGTTTCTGGCTGGAGAATTCTGGGAGTTGAAGTCCACCTAGAGAAGTTGCTAAGATTGAGAAAAACTGGCCAGAGACTAAGCTCATCAGGACCCACATCAGCCAAGCCTCTTAGCTATTCAATATGTCCAGCCTGGGTCAAACTCTTGTTCCACTATCTATGAATCCTCCAACTTAGTCCATTCAGGATCTTGGGTGTCTTTAGTGACCAGCATGAAACAGATCTAGCATAGCAAAGAGAGAAGTTTAGGTGGGTTCTGGGAAATGTAAATATCAACATAAAGAGAATTATTTGTAGGGTTGAAATGAGAGGTCTTTGGTGCTTTCTGAGTTTGGTGGTTTTCTTGTAGACGTTTCATGACCCAACTAGGGAACATCATCAGTGCTGAAACAGAGTGCGTTGTTTTCTATTTATATACAAGTAAATAGAATATTCGTAGCTCGGGGTTTTACTATGGGTCTTTGGAGCTCTCTGTACTTGGTGATCTTGTTTCCAGGTGTTTCATGACTCAGCTAGGTAACATCATCAGTTTATATATTACTTATGTTTATATCATAGTGGCTTGGGCTGCTAGCATTAGTGGGGATGTTCTTGATCACGCTGTTGTTTACCTTGACTGAGTTGATAGTTCCTTGTGTACTGCTTCAAAGTTCAACATTGGTAAGGCAATCACTGTATATAAACAGAGAGCAAACCTTACTCCCTTCTAGCACTGATGATGTTACCTAGAAATATTTAGAAAACAACCAAACTCAGAGAGCACCAAGGACCTCCCAGTCTCCTCCTCCTCATCCCTCTAGCAATGATGATACTGCCTAGTTGGGCATTGAAATGTCTGCAGGAATTTTGTTATACAAATGACAATAAAGTAAACTAAACTAAAGAAAACAGGAACCCACATCCCCTACTTCCTCCTCCTCCTTCTCCATTTTCTCCTTCATCTCCTCCTCCTCTTTCACACCCATTCTATTCCAGCACTGATGATGTTACCCAGTTGGGTCACGAAACGTTGGCGAGAAAACTACCAAACTCAAGGACACAAGCACATCTGTTGCAATTATCCCCACTTGAAACCCCCATGTTCCAAGGCTGCGGATTCTTCCCACCTGGAACAAGGCCCTTCCATTCCCAGGATGGTTTCCCCTCTCCCGGCCCTCCAAAAGGCGCCTCTCGCTGCATGCCGTTCCAGCCACCCCACATCGTGTCGTGATTTCCGAGCGTGCGCGTGCATGCGGCTCCGCTAATCCGTGTTGGGTCTCCTCCGCAGGGTCTCCCGTAATGCAGATGAACCGGGGCGTGGCACTGCTCACCTTAGCTCTGTGGGCTCTTTGCTCACCTGGGCTGAGTACGGAAGGCAAACGGAAACTGCAGATTGGAGTCAAAAAACGCGTGGACAACTGCCCCATCAAGTCCCGCAAAGGCGACGTGCTCCACATGCATTACACGGTGAGCGTGGCAGACAAGATGTGGAACAGAGTTAATACAGGCAGGGCTTTTCAAATGGGCGGTGTATTAAAAACCAAAGCAAAGAGTTTTGGCACAGGATTGGGAAGTGGCTGGAAGAAACGATGGGATTTAAAATAGACCATAGACCAGAATGCTTTTTATTGGGAATTATATTTTTTAAAAAAACATAACAAGGAAGGGTTATATCTGATAATGCACGCCATCACAGCGGCAAGAATGGTATTTGCCCAGAAGTGGAAGGAGAAAGAAATCCCTAGCGAAGATAAAGTAATAAATAAAATTCTGATTTGTGCTGAAATGGATAGGCTAACCCTAGAGATGACAAATAAGGATGAATCGGAATATTACATAATTTGGAATAGATTTTATCATTGGTGGGAAGAGAAAGGAAGGACCTTGTTGAGAGGATATCCAAGACTATGAGACTAAAATAACACTAAGGATGTTGGAGGATGTAATTAAGGATGAACAAATGTATATATGTGTATATATGTATGTACAAACGTATATAAGATATTATATTACACTAGAAGGATGACCAAAAGTTATGTCAAAACGACTCCACCACATTCAATCTTTTTAAATGTTATGTTTAATAAAAATTTATAAAAAGAAAAAGAAACTAAAGCAAAGTTTAAAAACCTTTATAAACAATATCTAAAAATAGACACCCAGGTACGTGCGTACAACACATCGCCTTTCACTGTAATGTGACAGGTTTTGTTTAGTCTATTTCAAAACAAGAAGTTGTGGGAGCTTCATCCCTGGAGGCTTTCAAGAAGAGATTGGACTGCCATTTGTCGGAAACGGTTTGGGGACTCTTGCTTGGATGGAGGGTTGGACTAGATGACCTACAAGGTCCCTTCCAACTCTGTAACCAAATTTGGCAACTTTGAAGAGATGTGGACTTCAAACAGCATGTTGGCTGGGGAATTCTGGGTGTTAAAGCCCACCCAATCTTAAAATTCGTCAAGTTTTTTCCCGGGGGTGAAAACTTGAAAACTCTCAACTGCCTTACTTAGCGACAAAAATGGTGGGCTCACTTGTGGTCGTAAGTCGAGGACTACCTGTATTGTTGGTAGTCCTGATCAGGACCAAGGACTTCACATTCCTCATCCTTCTCCTCCTCTCCCCCCCCCCCTTGAAAACCAAATACCGTAGTGACTTATTTTATTGGTATTTTATTACTTTATTGGTATTTTATTTATTTTATTATTTCTTTCTTTGTAAGATCTATTCCCCGCCCATCGGGGTAATTCTGGATGACTTGATTCAACAAGGGGTTTTGTGTGACGGTATGAATATGGTAGCCAGCCATTTGAGAAATGGTCTGGTTGTAGAGAGCTTGATAGGAATTTCCCTAGAGGCTGAAGCGACTTGCATACCGACTTTTATTGCAAGCCTGATTCTGAGTCAGCCTCCCGGAGAATGCACACCTCAGCTACACACCCTCGCTGACTCACACAAACGCCTGTTTCAGGGCTCGGTGATGGCAGCTTTAGGCAGAAGGGTGAATAGCTGACCACGGAAAACTCCTGTGTAATTGGTGGATTCCCTTGCCAAGTTAGAAAGAATGACGTGGCTAAACCCTTGATTCCTCCTTCTCAAAATTCCCCTTGAACTCGGCTGCTATAAAACCTTCGGCTTCGGGACAACACCTTTCTCCACCCTGCCTGATTTCCCCTTTCCTGACACCAAATCAGCTGTCAGTGAAAGATTCCCAGATCATGGTTATCCCCAAGGTGGATTTTTTTTTTTTTTTCCAAGAGGCAACTGGGCTTCCCTTGTTTTTCCTCCCAAGACCTTTCGCTTCTCGTCCGAGAAACTTCTTCAGGTCTTCAGAACTGAAACAAAAACCGGGCACATAATTCTCCCTTGTGGTGGACATGCCCAAAAGCAAAAAAATAAAAATAAAAATGCAGAGGTGGTTAGAAAAAAAAATATTAAGACAGCGTACAGACTTTTAAGCCAGAACTATTTTTGTTAGGCATGATGCGAGGAAAAATAGGATCAAGGGAATGTATATTTGATGTTGCATGTTTTAACGGCAGCAAGAATTGTATTTGCACAACATTGGAAAAGTGAGGAAGCACCCACGGAAGGAGATATAATTTTTAAAAAATATTGGACTGTGCAGAAACGGACAGATTAACACTGAAGGTAAAAGAAAAAGAAGGCACAGAATATTTTCGAACGTGGGACTTATTTTATCAACGGTTGGACCACAGAAATATTACTATGTAAATGAATTGACTCAGACGGTACACTGTTCTTTAAGCACATATTGTATTGTGTGTGTGTGTGTCTATATGCCTGATACCCATGCTTCACTACAAAACTATTATTATATATTATATATAATATTATTATTAGGTTAGTTTTTGGGGAGGAAAATAAGGGGAGGGGAAATCTGCTTCTGCCTACCAGCACCCGTCAGTATTCATCCAGCTAGCGTCCTGTCAGTGTGTGAGAGAGTTGAGGGCTGTTTGGAAACTGAAAGAGTATTTGCTGTGTGAGCAAGGAGACAGCAAGGAGCCTGGGTGTGGCTTAGCTCAACTGTTCTGGACTAAAGCTGCTTGGTGCTGTGAAACTGAAACTCCTCTGCTTGTGTTTTGCATTTGGAAGAGATTTCTTTCCAGGTGGGGAGGGGGAGTAGAACTCCTTAGCATCAGAGCATGTTAATAATAATACAGGAAATACTCTAAATGCTGTGATGGTCATTTTGAAAAATCCTTTCTTAGCAAGCACCTAGGAGCCAAGAGGAACCTACGTGCCAAATGTCAAGTTTGTAGGCTGTACGGTTCTGGAGATTTTGTGATGATGCGTGAGTGGGATTTCACTTTTATATATATATATATAGATAAATAAAAAATTGAACTAAAGAAGCTTCTTCAACATCTTCAAAGAAAAACAAGAAAGAACAGTTGCCTCTCGAAAAAAAACATCTTGACCTGGATGACTGAGGATTTCCACTGACAGATGATTTGGGAGCAGGAAAAACCAGAATATTGACGTGACCACAGCGTGCAATAAAAAGGGTGTTTTGCTCCCTCTTGTAATCAGTACAGTCACCCAACAAAATAGGTCTGTTTATTGATCAATTGTATAAATAAATAAACTATACCCCATTGCCCTATTTCACAAAGATTTGGGGCTCTTTAGGAGACCCATCCTCTGGCACGGAAAAAAATTCTTGTAAGTTTCCTTAATGCGCCAGAGATAATGGTTACCGTAAACAGTTTTAACATGAGATTTAGATAAATGTATTGAAGAGGCGGGGATGGAATGAAGGCCAGCCTTCTGCTCTTTATTACAGCTTAGAAAAAGAAACACCCTTGCAGCTTTTGAAGCCTAGGTAGGTCTTGCCTAGCAGCCATTCATTTAGTGACCGAAGTTCCAACAGCACTGGAAAAAAGTGACTTGCGACTGCACTTACGACGGTGGCAGCATCGCGGGGGCCACAAGATTGCCATTTGCCACCTTCGCAGCCGGCTTCCGGCAAGCGAAGTCAGTGGGGGGAAGCCAGGTTCCCTTAACGACAGTGTGACTCACTTAAAAGCTGCCGTGATTCATTTAATAACGGTGGCCGAACCGGCCGCGACTCTCTTCACAGCTGCCTTGCGAATTCCGGCCTCAATTGGGGATCACGAGTCAAGGATTGTCTGTCATTTAAACCTTCGTTGTTTGCTCTCTAGCTCTGAGCTTTCTGATTTGCTTTCTTAGAATATTTTTATGCCAGCTTGCTATAGCTAGTTTCCCCCACACACACACTCGAACACACACATACACGACACACGTGAAACTCTGGATTCAGCTTTAAGTTTGCTGGTAGAGGACAGGAAGGCCTGGAGGAACGTTGTCCATGGGGTCACGATGGGTCGGACACAACAACGGGTTTGAAGCAAAGTTTCCGTGCAAATAATTCATTTTCGGATGAAAAGAAACCAGCTGTCAGTCAGATTCACTCACCTTCCCTTTAATTTCCCCTCTCTGTGCCTTCCCAGGGAAAACTGGAAGATGGGACAGAGTTTGACAGCAGCTTAACCCGGGACCAGCCCTTCATTTTCTCCCTGGGCACCGGACAAGTCATCAAAGGCTGGGAACAAGGCTTGCTCGGGTAAAAGCCAGCTTCTCTGAGGAACGGGCTCAAATGGATTCCGGGCGACCAGAATCAAATCTTTTATTAATAAAAGGGGATTATTTGTAGCTCGGGGTTGACATGAGGGGTCCTTTGGGTCTCTCTGAACTCGGTGGTTTTCTTGCAGACGTTTCGGGACCCAAACTAGGTAATGTCATCAGTGCTAGGAGGGAGTGGGGTTGAGGAGGAGGAAGAAGACGATGACTGTGGGCTCCTTAGTACTTTCTGAGTTCAGGGGTTTTCCTTGCAGACTTTTCATGACCCAACTAGGCACTGTCCTCAGTGCTAGAAGGGAGTGGGGTTAATGGAGAGGAGGAGGACAAGAAAAAGGGATGTCTGCTTCTTGAGCTCAGTGGTTTCCTTGAAGACATTTTGTAACCCAGCTAGATAGTATCATCAGTGTTAGGAGTGGGATTTGTGGAGAGAAGGAAGAGGAAGAGCAGGAGTACTATGGGGGTCCTTGGTGCTCTCTGCATTTAGTGGTTTTCTTGCAGACGTTGCCTGACCCAACCAGGTAACATCATCCGTGCTAGAAGGGAGTGTGAGGTTTGCTGCAAATGCCCCTTCTAGCACGGATGATGTTACCTAGCTGGGTTACGCAACGCCTGCAAGAAAACCACCGAGCTCAGAGAGTACCCAGGACCCTTCCTTATATTTTATCCCATCACATCCCAGAATTTTGACTGTATTTCTCCAAAGCTAATTGGGCTTGTCTCCTGGGACTCTTGAGGAGGTAGCTGTTAGCTTGCCTATCTCAATAAAATGCAGACATTCCATTCCTTGTTCCTTCTCTGCGATATCAGTTCTTTGGCAGCGATGTGGGAACAATACGGGTCTGGGTTGTTTCGTCCAGGTGATTTATCTTTTAATGAGGTCATTTGTAGCCTTCAGGGTTTTTGTTTTGTTTTTATAGTTTATAGTTTGGACCGCCTGGGTTTGGAAGGGTCAGGATGGCAAGGCAGAGTTTAAAAGAGTTGGAGACTAAAATTCTAGTCCTCAAGGTTTGTAACGCCAACAACGCCTTCTTTGTCGTGTCTTTTGCCCTTCCAGGATGTGCGAAGGCGAGAAAAGAAAGTTGGTCATCCCTTCAGAACTCGGTAAGGAATGAGAGCAAAACCAGTACAGGAATGACACTGGGTGGGCACCGGGCTCCGAAAGTCAGGTGGCACCTATGCCCTGGCATTGGTTCATTGCCCCTTTGCATATTTAACGTATAACTTTTCCGGAGGTTGGGTGTTTCCTTGCATCATTTGATATCCGGCTGATTCAGCTTCTGTTGTCTTAATCTCACAGGTTATGGAGATCGGGGAGCACCGCCCAAAATCCCAGGTATTTTTATTTCTTTGTTTTATGTATTTATTTATTTGCCATCTCGCCTTCATTATTTTTACAAATCAGGCAGCAAACATTTCCAACACATCTTCCTCCTCTTTTCCCACTCCCCTAAAAACAACCCTGTAAGGTGGGTTGGTCTGAGAATGACCCGCCCGAAGTCAACCAGCCAACTTTCATGTCTAAGGCAGGATTAGAACTCACTGTCTCCTGGTGATTGGCTTAAAATCACCCAGCCAGCTTTCATGGTTAAGGCGGGACTAGAACGCCCAGTCTCCTGATGATTGGCCCAAAGTCACCCAGATGGCTTTCATAGGGACTAGTACTCAGCATCTCCTGGTGATTGGCTTAAAATCACCCAGCTAATTTCCATGCCTAAGGTGGGATTAGAACTCACCGTCTCCTAGTGATTTGCCCAAAGTCACCCAGCAGGCTTTCAGGCTAAGGCAGGACTAGAACTCACTGTCTCCTGGTGATTGGCTTAAAGTCATCCAGTTAATTTCCATGCCTGGAAATTTCCATGCCTCCTGGTGATTGATTTAAAGTCACCCAGCTAATAATCCACGCCTAAGGTGAGACTAGAACTCATCGTCTCCTGGTAATTGACCCAAAGTCACCCAGCCATAGAATTAGACATCTTATTCTGTTAACTAAGTTCTGGAACATCCTTATCTTAATTTCTCCCGTTGGATTTTTATCCTGTTTGGATTGACTTCGTTGACGCAGCGACAAACATTTATTAGTTTAATCAAAATAGGAAAATGCAGAAAGATAAAAAAAATATGAGAATAATCGGAACGTAAGGGAGGTGAAGAGGAAGAGGAAAATGTAAGATGATAAGAGAAAGGAAAAGAAATGTATTGACTTCCGACGTTCTTTGGCTCAGTGGAATAAGCTACTAAGACACACCTCAACTTTTGACTTGTACCTAGTAACACGTGCTAGCCCTTTCTATACCGACCAATTCATCCAAGCATCAAAACCCGAAATCAAGGTTTCATGGGTTTTTTTCAAACACCTCAAGCCCAAAGTCCAGAAACGGTTTCCAAGCAGAAGCAAAATCAGTTTGTATTCTTTCATCGACGCAGTCCGTTTAGCCCCGTCTGCTAACTCCCATCAACATTTGCAGCCATTCGTCCATGGTGGGAATCTTAAATCTCCTTCCATGTTTATGGGTGGGCTTCGTACCCAGCCGCGAGGGTTTTTTTTAAAAAAGGACCACGTCCGGGGACCCTTCCATCCACCCCACCCTTCAATCTCTTGCTTTCTTCTTTCTCTCTCTTTCCCACGCTCTTCCCAGGCGGTGCCACGCTCATCTTTGAAGTTGAACTGCTGAAGATTGAGCGTCGCCAAGAACTATAGCTGCGCGCCTCTCTGCCAGGAAGAGGGGCTCGCGGGGAGGGGTGTGTGCACACGGAAAAACGGATGGACAGGCCGGAAAAGGAACTAGAAACGGGTTTGTCGCTCCGAGAGGGGCCAAATAAATTTAAAAAAGCACAGACCAGATTTTGAGCCATGAATGCCAAGTGGGGGAAAGGGGGAGGAAGTCGTCATCATCGGGCGGGCCAACCGAGGACGGGATGAGGAGAGGGTTCCTATTTTGGGCACTCTCTTCCAAGGGTCAGCTTTCCAGGCTGACCTCCTGCCCTCTCGAGACCTTTAAAGCTGGTCAAAGGCCCAGCTTGGGATAAACTGTCCAGGAGGCAGCATTGCCTTGTGTTCAAAAGGTTGCCAACGTCCTGGGGCTTTTAACCACAAGGAGGGGGAAAAAAGGGGAGGGGAATAGGAGGAGGGAGGAGGTAGAGAGGCCTGAATGGCTTTCAGTCGAGGTCCTGAATTGAGCAGGAATGGCTGCCTGTTCTAACAGTCAGGACAACCGGTATTTTTCAACCTTAGCAAATTTGAGATGGGTGGACTTCAACTCCCAGAATCCCCCAAACAGCATGCGCTAAAATGGGTGGGCTTCACCTCCCAGAATGCCCTAGCCGCCGTTCTTTAATACTGCTGGAGCTCAACTCCCAGAATCCCCCAGCCAGCATGCTTTAAGATGGGTGGACTTCATCTCCCAGAATCCCCCAGCCAGCATGCTTTAAGATGGGTGGACTTCATCTCCCTGAATCCCCCAGCCAGCATGCTATAAGATGGGTGGACTTTATCTCCCAGAATCCTCTAGTCAGCATGTTTTAAGATGGGTAGACTTCATCCCCCAGGATCCCCCAGCCAGCATGCTTTAAGACGGGTGGACTTTCTCTCCCAGAATCCCCTAGCCAGCATGTTTTAAGATGGATAGACTTCATCTCCCAGAATCCCCCAGCCAGCATGCTTTAAGATGGGTGGACTTCATCTCCCAGAATCCCCCAGCCAGCATGCTTTAACACTAGTAGGCTTCATCTCCCAGAATCCCCCAGCCAGCATGCTTTAAGATGGGTGGACTTTATCTCCCAGAATCCTCTAGTCAGCATGTTTTAAGATGGGTAGACTTCATCCCCCAGGATCCCCCAGCCAGCATGCTTTAAGATGGGTGGACTTTCTCTCCCAGAATCCCCTAGCCAGCATGTTTTAAGATGGATAGACTTCATCTCCCAGAATCCCCCAGCCAGCATGCTTTAAGATGGGTGGACTTCATCTCCCAGAATCCCCAGCCAGCATGCTTTAACACTGGTAGGCTTCATCTCCCAGAATCCCCCAGCCAGCATGCTTTAACATGGGTGGACTTTATCTCCCAGAATCCTCTAGTCAGCATGTTTTAAGATGGGTAGACTTCATCCCCCAGGATCCCCCAGCCAGCATGCTTTAAGATGGGTGGACTTTCTCTCCCAGAATCCCCTAGCCAGCATGTTTTAAGATGGATAGACTTCATCTCCCAGAATCCCCCAGCCAGCATGCTTTAAGATGGGTGGACTTCATCTCCCAGAATCCCCCAGCCAGCATGCTATAAGATGGGTGGACTTTATCTCCCAGAATCCTCTAGTCAGCATGTTTTAAGATGGGTAGACTTCATCCCCCAGGATCCCCCAGCCAGCATGCTTTAAGATGGGTGTACTTTCTCTCCCAGAATCCCCTAGCCAGCATGTTTTAAGATGGATAGACTTCATCTCCCAGAATCCCCTAGCCAGCATGCTTTAAGATGGGTGGACTTTCTCTCCCAGAATCCCCTAGCCAGCATGTTTTAAGATGGATAGACTTCATCTCCCAGAATCCCCCAGCCAGCATGCTTTAACACTGGTAGGCTTCATCTCCCAGAATCCCCCAGCCAGCATGCTATAAGATGGGTGGACTTTCTCTCCCAGAATCCTCTAGTCAGCATGTTTTAAGATGGGTAGACTTCATCCCCCAGGATCCCCCAGCCAGCATGCTTTAAGATGGGTGGACTTCATCTCCCAGAATCCCCTAGCCAGCATGTTTTAAGATGGATAGACTTCATCTCCCAGAATCCCCTAGCCAGCATGCTTTAAGATGGGTGGACTTTCTCTCCCAGAATCCCCAGCCAGCATGCTTTAACACTGGTAGGCTTCATCTCCCAGAATCCCCCAGCCAGCATGCTATAAGATGGGTGGACTTTATCTCCCAGAATCCCCAGCCAGCATGCTTTAACACTGGTAGGCTTCATCTCCCAGAATCCTCCAGCCAGCATGCTTTAACACTGGTAGGCTTCATCTCCCAGAATCCCCCAGCCAGCATGCTTTAAGATGGGTGGACTTTCTCTCCCAGAATCCCCAGCCAGCATGCTTTAACACTGGTAGGCTTCATCTCCCAGAATCCTCCAGCCAGCATGCTATAAGATGGGTGGACTTTCTCTCCCAGAATCCTCTAGTCAGCATGTTTTAAGATGGGTAGACTTCACCCCCCAGGATCCCCCAGCCAGCATGCTATAAGATGGGTGGACTTTCTCTCCCAGAATCCCCTAGCCAGCATGTTTTAAGATGTGTGGACTTTCTCTCCCAGAATCCCCTAGCCAGCATGTTTTAAGATGGATAGACTTCATCTCCCAGAATCCCCCAGCCAGCATGCTATAAGATGGGTGGACTTTATCTCCCAGAATCCCCTAGCCAGCATGTTTTAAGATGGGTGGACTTTATCTCCCAGAATCCCCTAGCCAGCATGTTTTAAGATGGGTGGACTTTCTCTCCCAGAATCCCCTAGCCAGCATGTTTTAAGATGGATAGACTTCATCTCCCAGAATCCCCCAGCCAGCATGCTATAAGATGGGTGGACTTTATCTCCCAGAATCCCCTAGCCAGCATGTTTTAAGATGGGTGGACTTTCTCTCCCAGAATCCCCTAGCCAGCATGTTTTAAGATGGATAGACTTCATCTCCCAGAATCCCCCAGCCAGCATGCTTTAAGATGGGTGGACTTTCTCTCCCAGAATCCTCTGGTCAGCATGTTTTAAGATGGGTAGACTTCACCCCCCAGAATCCCCCAGCCAGCATGCTATAAGATGGGTGGACTTTCTCTCCCAGAATCCCCTAGCCAGCATGTTTTAAGATGGGTGGACTTTCTCTCCCAGAATCCCCTAGCCAGCATGTTTTAAGATGGATAGACTTCATCTCCCAGAATCCCCCAGCCAGCATGCTTTAAGATGGGTGGACTTTCTCTCCCAGAATCCCCAGCCAGCATGCTTTAACACTGGTAGGCTTCATCTCCCAGAATCCTCCAGCCAGCATGCTATAAGATGGGTGGACTTTCTCTCCCAGAATCCTCTAGTCAGCATGTTTTAAGATGGGTAGACTTCACCCCCCAGGATCCCCCAGCCAGCATGCTTTAAGATGGGTGGACTTTCTCTCCCAGAATCCCCTAGCCAGCATGTTTTAAGATGGATAGACTTCATCTCCCAGAATCCCCCAGCCAGCATGCTTTAAGATGGGTGGACTTCATCTCCCAGAATCCCCCAGCCAGCATGCTTTAACACTGGTAGGCTTCATCTCCCAGAATCCTCCAGCCAGCATGCTATAAGATGGGTGGACTTTATCTCCCAGAATCCTCTAGTCAGCATGTTTTAAGATGGGTAGACTTCATCCCCCAGGATCCCCCAGCCAGCATGCTTTAAGATGGGTGGACTTTCTCTCCCAGAATCCCCTAGCCAGCATGTTTTAAGATGGATAGACTTCATCTCCCAGAATCCCCCAGCCAGCATGCTTTAAGATGGGTGGACTTCATCTCCCAGAATCCCCCAGCCAGCATGCTTTAACACTGGTAGGCTTCATCTCCCAGAATCCTCCAGCCAGCATGCTATAAGATGGGTGGACTTTATCTCCCAGAATCCTCTAGTCAGCATGTTTTAAGATGGGTAGACTTCATCCCCCAGGATCCCCCAGCCAGCATGCTTTAAGATGGGTGGACTTTCTCTCCCAGAATCCCCTAGCCAGCATGTTTTAAGATGGATAGACTTCATCTCCCAGAATCCCCCAGCCAGCATGCTTTAAGATGGGTGGACTTCATCTCCCAGAATCCCCCAGCCAGCATGCTTTAACACTAGTAGGCTTCATCTCCCAGAATCCCCCAGCCAGCATGCTTTAAGATGGGTGGACTTTATCTCCCAGAATCCTCTAGTCAGCATGTTTTAAGATGGGTAGACTTCATCCCCCAGGATCCCCCAGCCAGCATGCTTTAAGATGGGTGGACTTTCTCTCCCAGAATCCCCTAGCCAGCATGTTTTAAGATGGATAGACTTCATCTCCCAGAATCCCCCAGCCAGCATGCTTTAAGATGGGTGGACTTCATCTCCCAGAATCCCCAGCCAGCATGCTTTAACACTGGTAGGCTTCATCTCCCAGAATCCCCCAGCCAGCATGCTTTAACATGGGTGGACTTTATCTCCCAGAATCCTCTAGTCAGCATGTTTTAAGATGGGTAGACTTCATCCCCCAGGATCCCCCAGCCAGCATGCTTTAAGATGGGTGGACTTTCTCTCCCAGAATCCCCTAGCCAGCATGTTTTAAGATGGATAGACTTCATCTCCCAGAATCCCCCAGCCAGCATGCTTTAAGATGGGTGGACTTCATCTCCCAGAATCCCCCAGCCAGCATGCTTTAACACTGGTAGGCTTCATCTCCCAGAATCCCCCAGCCAGCATGCTATAAGATGGGTGGACTTTCTCTCCCAGAATCCCCTAGCCAGCATGTTTTAAGATGGATAGACTTCATCTCCCAGAATCCCCCAGCCAGCATGTTTTAAGATGGATAGACTTCATCTCCCAGAATCCCCAGCCAGCATGCTTTAAGATGGGTGGACTTCGGTTCCCAGAATTCTGGCTGGGGAATTCTGGGAGTTGGAAGTCCACCGCTCTTGAAGTTTGCTGAAATTGAGAAAGCCTGGTCAAGACTCGCTCTGGCCCTCTAGTTGGCTGTGGGTAAAACTTACACACACACACACACCATTAACCTATAGGAGGGTAGCTGCGGAATTCTGGGAGTTGAAGTCCTTCCATTTTCAAGCTGCCAAGACAGAGAAACAATGCTTTAGACCTGGGGTCGGCAACCTTAAAACACTCTAAGAGCCACAAAGATTGCCACCTCCATCCCATAGGCCTCCTCCACCCCATGATGGCGAACCTGTGGCACGCGTGCCAGAGGTGGCACGCAGGACCCTCTCTGACTGCACCTGAGTTGATGCTCCAGTTCAGCTGCAACGCGCTTCCTATCAGCCAGCCAGTTGGCCTTCAGGTTTCTGCCATAACATGTGTTGGGGTGCACGGGATGTGTGTGTCATGTGCGCATGCGTGGGGGCAGGGTGTGTGTGTGGGTCATGCGGGGGACGGGCACGTGCAGGGACCCACGCATTGCATTTTGGGGATTTGGGCACACACATTCACGCACGCGCGCACGTGCTTTGGGCACTCGGTCCGGAAAAGGTTAGTCATCACTGTCCTAACCGGAAGCGCCCCCCCCCCTCCAGTTCAATTCTGGGGCTGACCTGAAGTCCTGTTCTCCCACCATAGAGTCTCCTCCTAGCGCAGCTTCATTTTTCCTCTACCTGTCCTAACCGAAAGCTCTATCCATTGTGGAGCCGATCGGAAATCCGGTTCCCCACCATAGAGTCTCCTCCTAGCATGGCTTCCTTTTTCCTCCGCCTGTCCTAACAGAAAGCTCTATCCATTGTGGAGCTGACCGGAAGTCCGGTTCCCCCACCATAGAGTTTCCTCCTCGCATCACGTCCTTTTTCCTCTACCTGTCCTAACCGAAAGCCCTATCCATTGTGGAGCCGACAGGCGACAAGGAGCCCCAGCAGGGGGATGAAAGAGCCACATGCGGCTCCAGAGTCGCGGATTGCCTACCCCTGCTTTAGACCTTACGTATCCTACCTAGATGGAGAAAAGACCTCCTAGAATTCTCTGCTGCCCCGTGGAGTTCTGGGACTCTGTCCAGAGAATACTCCAGCGTTCTCCTAACAACAACCTGCTGAGCGTCTTCAAAAAGAAACGAAAAGCCAAAAGGCCGTTTCTCCCATCCCGACTCCTCAGGAGAAAAAAAAAATTAAATAAACTAGGTTTATTTAAGGACAGCAGGGACTCCGCACATAAAAGGAACGGAAGTTTCCTGCCGCAAGGAACTGGTGAGAAAGTGAGATAACAAGACGAGTTTGCGCTGCTGATCAACGAAGCGGGCGGGTGGCATCGCCTGGCTGAAGTGCGAGGGCGAAAAGGCTGGGCTTTTTTCCCCAGCTTTGTCTAGCTGTGCAGCAAACGGTGCCGTCCCAGACCTTCGCAGTTCACAAGCCCATATGTTTTTGCGTCTGTGAGAGAGCGGTGGGTCCTTCCAGAAGGGTCCGTACGAGTTGGACTGCGCCGTGGCGGTTTTTTCTCCACCCCACGATGTAAATGGGAACGGTTCGAATCGTGGCTTACACTGCTTTTTTAAAATACAAAATAAAAACGTGGGGAAGAATTACATGTGGGCTTGATTGTGGCTTTATCCCTTAAGCCAAAGGTCTCCAAAGTTGGCCAACTTTTAAGACTTGTGGACTTCAACTCCCAGAATTCTCCAGCCAGAATTGAAGCCCACAAGTCTTAAATATGCCAAGTTTGGAGACCTGCTCTTGAAAAGCTTTTTTACAATTTCCACAGGATTTGATTCGCATTAAATATATCTATCTATCTATCTATCTATCTATCTATCTATCTATCTATCTATCTATCTATCTATCTATCTATCTATCTCCTGGCTTTGAACTTTGCAGTGTTTTTAAGCTGTCGTGGGAATGGGGAAAATGCAATAAGAAACCATGTCAAAGCGGTGGATATATGTGTATGGTGTGCATATATGTACAGTACCTACCGCAGGAAATAACTTGACAGCGTCTTGAAGTAGTTAGGCCTCTGTTTCCCAACCTTAGCAATTTTAAGATGAGAGAATTCCCAGAATTCTCTCGTCAATGGCTGGGGGATTCTGGGAGATGAAGTTCACCCAGTTGGGAATTGGTGAATTACACAACGGCCAAATTCAGGGAGTTGAAGTGCACAAGTCTTAAAAAGTTGCCAAGTTTGGGCACCCCTGCCTTAAGCCTCTGTGTGTGTGTGTGTGTGAGAGAGAGAGAGAGAGAGAGAGAGAGAGATCTCAGTTTGTTTCTTGGGAGTCCTGCAGAGCTATAGAGCTAGTCCTTGGCTTAACAAACATCTGGCAAAGCTGGACTATGGTTAAATGAGTCGTGCCCGGTTTAACGGACCATTTTTGCCCCCATTTTAAACAAATCACTCCAGTTGAGCGAGTCTCACGGCCATTAAGCAAATCCAGTTCTCCTCACTGACTTTGCTTGTGGGAAGCCGGCTGGGAAGATTGCGTACCAAAAATCCGAATTATTTTGCTTACATGGGGATGCCTCGATGGTCCCAAGTGCGAGTCCAGGCTGCGAGTCGTATGTTTCAGCGCCGTTGTAACAGTCGCTAAGCAAATCGTCATAAGTTGAGGACTTGGTATATACGCTTGTGCTTGCTCCTTTCAAATCAGAGGCAAGGTTCTACTCGTTGGGAAGAGACTGAACCTCTTCTGGACCTAGCATCCTTCAGCCTTTGGTTTCCCACCCCGTTGGCAGACAGTCCCAGCATTTCAGAATGAAAGAGTTGGAGGGGACCCTGGAGGTCTTCTAGTCCTACCCCCCTCCCCCCTTACACCATTCCAGACAAGTGGCTGCCCAGTCTCTTCCTAAAAACTCCCAGTGATGGGGAAGGAAAGGGAAGGGAAGGAGGAAGGAAAAAGGAGAGGTAAGGAAGGAGAGGAAGAGGGAAGGCAGGCAGGAAGGAAGAAAGGAAAATTCAAGGAAAGGAAGGAAGGAAGGAAGGAAGGAAAAAGAATAACAGAATAACAGAGCTGGAAGGGACCTTGGAGGTCTTCTAGTCCACCCCCCTAAAATCTCCAGGGATGGAGCCCCCACAACTTCTGAATGCAAGCTATTCCACTGATTGTTCTCACTATAAAGAAATTCCTCCTCAATTCCAGGTTGCTTCTCTTGTTTCCATCCATTGTTTCTTGTCCTGCCTTTAGATGCTTTGGAAAATAAGTGAACCCCCTCTTCTTTGTGGCAACCCCTCAAATATTGGAAGATGCTATCATATCACCCCCTAGACTTCTTTTCTCTAGACTAGCCATGCCCAGTTCCCACAACCGTTCTTTATAGGTTTCAGCCTCCAGCCCCTGTAATCATCTTATGTGATGACCCAAAGGGGCGTGGCACAGAAGCAACGAAGTCACAAAAATATGCAAAGTCCCTTTAATACCTCCAACTTGGCCCCCAATGTCCAGTTATTGGCTGGAGAAAAAACTCTCCCGAGAACAGTTTTCAAAGGGAAGAAATTCCATCGGAACTCCAAATACATATAAATTATAAATAAAAGCCAACACAAACCACACTGCAGCAATTAATGAGACAGGGCAGGATAAGGGGTTGAAGAAGTCAAAAGATAACGAAATACACTCACTTGGGAGTACGCCAGAACTCAGATAAGACTTTGACAAACCCAAATAATTTCACACTTTGCTTCCAGCAACTTTGCCATGCGTAGTTTGCCCCGTCTTCCCAGCTGTAGCCAATGAAGGGGATCAGGGCCCTTTCCTCCCCCGTAAACCATGCAACTCATCTTGCTCCTTTATCCGTTCCTCCCTGCCTGCCCTAGGATGAAGAGGGGGGTGGGCCTGCGTCTTCCCCTGAAGGCCCAACCGGACTGTGCCCTTCCCCAGTTTCCTCCACAGCCCCTGAAGCCAGACTCCCACTCCCTATCAGCTGTTCCGTCTCTCCCTGGGAATCAGATTCCAACAGGAGCAGGACATTTTCATTGCTCTCCTCTGGACTCTTTCCAGAGTCCCAACGTCTTCTCTATAACGCGATGACCAAACCTGGATGCAATATTCCAGGGGTGGCCCTTTCCCCAAAGTCGGCTTGCTTCCTCCAAGGCCCGTTCTAGGCCTGGGTTTCTTGAGAGGGGCCAGACTTTGCATAAAGCAACCTCCAAGCCACGTGGACAAGCAAGCAGAGCTGAGAGAGAGAGAGAGAGAGAGAAGCATTAAGCTTTTTGCTCAGTGGTGACTTAAGGCCGGAAACACGAGGATGCTGGGATTAGCTCCAGGCCCTGCAAAGCATTCCTTCCTTGCTGAGTTACCACCAACGGGGCGGGGGAGGCTGCTCTGACTACAACTCCATGGGGACAATTGAGGCAAAGGCGTTGCTCTCGCTGGGGGCCTGGCCGCTGCCGTCTGTCTCTGTTTTTTCACCTCTAATTAGAAGCGGCTTGAAGCCTTTTTTTTTTTTGCTGGGGGAAACCAGAGTTCCTCTTTTCCTCCCCCCCCCCCCAACCTCCCTAGCTGAGATTTTTTTAAGAAGAGATTGGACAATTATTTTTGTCCTGAACTGTGCAGGGTCTCCTGCTTTGAGCAAGGGGTTGGACTAGACGACCTCCAAGGTCCCTTCCGGCTCTCTTCTGATTGAGCAATTGAAATGGTGCAGGGTCTCCTGCTTTGAGCAGGGGGTTGGACTAGACGACCTCCAAGGTCCCTTCCGGCTCTATTCTGATTGAGCAATTGAAATGGTGCAAGGTCTCCTGCTTTGATCAGGGGGTTGGACTAGACGACCTCCAAGGTCCCTTCCGGCTCTCTTCTGATTGAGCAATTGAAATGGTGCAGGGTCTCCTGCTTTGAGCAGGGGGTTGGACTAGACGACCTCGAAGGTCCCTTCCGGCTCTATTCTGATTGAGCAATTGAAATGGTGCAGGGTCTCCTGCTTTGAGCAGGGGGTTGGACTAGACGACCTCCAAGGTCCCTTCCGACTCTATTCTGATTGAGCAATTGAAATGGTGCAGAGTCTCCTGCTTTGAGCAGGGGGTTGGACTAGACGACCTCCAAGGCCCCTTCCGCCTCTCTTCTGATTGAGCAATTGAAATGGTGCAGGGTCTCCTGCTTTGAGCAGGGGGTTGGACTAGACGACCTCCAAGGTCCCTTCCGGCTCTATTCTGATTGAGCAATTGAAATGGTGCAGGGTCTCATGCTTTGAGCAGGGGGTTGGACTAGACGACCTCCAAGGCCCCTTCTGCCTCTCTTCTGATTGAGCAATTGAAATGGTGCAGGATCGCCTGCTTTGAGCAGGGGGTTGGACTAGACGACCTCCAAGGTCCCTTCCAGCTCTATTCTGATTGAGCAATTGAAATGGTGCAGGGTCTCCTGCTTTGAGCAGGGGGTTGGACTAGACGACCTCCAAGGTCCCTTCCGACTCTATTCTGATTGAGCAATTGAAATGGTGCAGAGTCTCCTGCTTTGAGCAGGGGGTTGGACTAGACGACCTCCAAGGTCCCTTCCGACTCTATTCTGATTGAGCAATTGAAATGGTGCAGTCTCCTGCTTTGAGCAGGGGGTTGGACTAGACGACCTCCAAGGCCCCTTCCGGCTCTCTTCTGATTGAGCAATTGAAATGGTGCAGGGTCGCCTGCTTTGAGCAGGGGGTTGGACTAGACGACCTCCAAGGTCCCTTCCGGCTCTATTCTGATTGAGCAATTGAAAAGGTGCAGGGTCGCCTGCTTTGAGCAGGGGGTTGGACTAGACAACCTCCAAGGTCCCTTCCGGCTCTATTCTGATTGAGCAATTGAAATGGTGCAGGATCGCCTGCTTTGAGCAGGGGGTTGGACTAGACGACCTCCAAGGTCCCTCCGAACTCTTATTTTGCAAGGCAAAACAGCCAGCCAGGCTTGATCCCCAGCCAGCATAGCTTAAAGAGGAGAGACGTGTAGCCAAACCACGATTCCTGGAATAGCTAGCTAGCTATCCATCCTGGGGTTTCCCTCCGCCCCCCCCCCCTAATAATTTCCAGATAGCAAATATATATATTTTGCTGCAGGAAAGCTGCACCGTCCCGAACTTCGATGTGTTTCTACGGCAGGATTCTGCCAGATACGTCCTTAACCAAATACCCATCGGGCCTTTTGAGTCTTCTCATCGTGTCTGGGAAAGATCGGCCACAACCGACAATTGTGCAAAACCAGTATTGTCCAACCGTAGTAACTTAAAAAAAAAAAAAAAAAAGACTTGTGGACTTCTAACTTGAAATGGGCCGCTAAACAAGAGGATTAAAAATGGTATTTTTTTATTTTAAAAAAGAAATTTAACACGTTTCGGTGAAGTTGAGGGAGACCTCAGTGTAATTCCCTCCCCCCCCCCCCAAAAAAAACCTTTCTCATCCACACTCTTTCTCCCCCACCCACCCCCCATTGCAAAAACCAGGCTGCCTTCTTCTCAAAGCGTCTTTATTAAATTTATATAAAAACACAATAATTAAAAACAAAAACAAAATGCCCCCCCCCCCCCAAAAAAATCCAGATGCTTTCCCCTCCCTGCCCCGTCCGAATCTCGTTTTAAAATCCTCTCTGCCCTCCCTCCTCTTTGAGAACAAATGCCCCCCCCCCTTTGCACACACAGACACACTGGCATGGAGCCAGGACATATTTTTTTTGGGGGGGTGGGGAACAGGGACGGGGAGGCAGCTGCAGAGAGATATTGCTAAAAGGCGATCAAATTATTCTGATTATCAGAGCATCCTCCCAAATCTTCCTCTTTTTGTGGTGGTTCTGGAGGGGAGGGGAAACAAACCGATTTCTCCCCCCCCCCCCAGCCCTGTGAAAGTGCCCTCCCCCTTCCCTGAAACCCAGCACTGCCAACATTTCAGCGACACACGGGCCCCGAATGGCCAGGGCCACGCAGCACGGCCGCTCACGCTGCGGAGGTCACTTCTTCTGCGGGGTGCTTAGTTTCTGCATCCCTCGGATCTTGTCTAGCAAGTCGGCCACAAAAACCTGGGAGGACAGAAAGGACAAAAAAAAGCTCAAGAGTAAAATTTTACTCCCCTGTGTAGTGTCCTTAGGAAGGATTCTCAACCTTTGGCAATTTTAAGAGGGGTGGACTTACAACTCCCAGAATTGACCAGCCAGCATGCTTGGATTTCAACTCCCAGAATTACCCAGCCAGGATGCTTGGACCAATTCCCAGTATTGTCCAGCTGGGATGTTTGGACTTCAACTCCCAGAATTCCCCAGCCAGGATGTTTTAAGATGGTTGGACTTTGACTCCCAGAATTATCCAGCTGGTATGATTTAAGATGGCCAGACACCAGGTCCCAGAATTCCTCATGCTTTAAGATGGGTGGACTTCCAACTCCCAGAAATCCTCAGAATGGCTTAAGGTGGATGGATTTCAACTCCCAGAATTCTCCAGCTGGCATGCTTTTAAGATGTGTAGACTCCAGGTCCCAGAATTCCTCATGCTTTAAGATGGGAGGACTTCAACTCCCAGAATTCCCCAGGCAGCATGTTTCAAGATAGCTAGACTTCAGGTCCCAGAATTCTTCATGCTTTATCATTTGAACGGACTTCAACTCCCAGAAGTCCCCAGCCAGCAGGCTTTAAGATGGGTGGACTTACATTCCGATTGCTGGCTGGGGAATTCTGGGAGTTGAAGTCCACCCCATTTAAAAGTAGCCAAGACTGAGAAACACGCCTTCTAGCTTAAAAGATCTTAAACAAAGCCTTCAGCACTGATTGTAAAGCCAAACCTCCTTGAACAGACGCAGTCTACCCCCAAATTGGGGGTGGGGAAAACAGCCCGTGATAC
Source organism: Bungarus multicinctus (assembly GCA_023653725.1). Classification (NCBI taxonomy): domain Eukaryota; kingdom Metazoa; phylum Chordata; class Lepidosauria; order Squamata; family Elapidae; genus Bungarus; species Bungarus multicinctus. The sequence continues at coordinate 7,595,992 of CM042847.1, forward strand.
CTAGCCGGGCAGTGTCTAGAGAGAGAAGGGGAAAAAGGCCGACCCAGGTAAGCAACCTTCATTTTGGCACATCTGCTCAGTCTGGAAAACTGCGCCGGAAAACCCACCTCTGGGATCAGACAGATTACTTCTTGCCCATTGCGGTATATGTTGCGCGCGCGCGCGCGTGTGTGTGTGTCTTTTTTTGCACCACAGTGGAGCTGTCCCTGCTTTGCCTACAACCTGTTCCACCCTCCCCCTGCTGTTTCAGGAGGCCAGGCTTGGGAAAAGGGGCCAGAAAAGGAAGTGAGGGTAGGGGGAGAACCAGTCCTCCTCCCCTAACAGGTGTTTGGGGGGGCAACCCACAGAGAGAGAGAGGCAGCAGCTGTTTTGCAGCTGCTGGGAAAGAGATAGGAAGGACTAGCACCCTCTCTGGGGAGTTTTAAGGAGGGGGGAAGAGAAACTGGCCACTGCCAATAAGCTGGCTGCAGAAAAACATATATATATATATATATATATATTTTGAAATAAAGACTTACCTCTGTGGGCTTGTAGCAATCGACCAGAAGTTCCTGCAACGGGGTGAAATAAACAACAGAAAAGTTCAGAGAAACTCCTGTGCTTATTTTAAAGCTTCGTCATCTTAGATCTCCAGCCAAACCTTAGGGGTGGGGAGCCGTGATTTCTTAAAACCCCTCTTTATTTGGATTATGATTGTTTTGGTTAAGGTGGCGTATCCCAGCTGGGGTTTACATCTTGCTTTTGGGCTGTTGCTTGGAAAGGGCCCGCCCAGAGGTTTTGGGTCTTGTTACGACCCTGGGGTTAGTGGCAATGAAACACACGCGCGCGCACACCCCTTCTCAAGCCCTTCTTGTAACTTTTGGGTAGAGGCAACGAGACGCACATGTAAAACCTTCAAGTAACTTTTGAGTAGAGACAGCGAGACACGCACACTTTTCAAGGACTTTTTTGTAACTCTTTGTGTAGAGACAACGAGACACACATGCACACACCCTGTTTCAAGCCCCCTCTTGTAACTTGTGCGTCCCCGTGTCTGCAAAAGAGACGCTTCTCTTCTTGTCCTTTTTTACCTTCACCCTGGCGCTCCGCGATTCGTCGCTCTCCATGTCCAACAGTTCATCCACATCTATTTCTAATTCAGGGATTTCTTCTTCCTGCAAGAAAAAGCATGGGGAACGCCAAGTTTTACGCCTTATTCCTCTTGCTGGGATCAATAAATCGGGAGAGATTGCCAGGGAGGGGGTGCAAAGGGCGTGGATTGGCCGGTGGGGAACACATCGCCTCGCCGATCCAAGCCATCCGATCAAAAACCAGATTCCCACCCCTTGTGCTGAGTTAGGAAGATTTCAGTTGCTCTTTGCACCCAAGACTGGCACCTTGGGGGAACCTCTCCCTGCGCCCCCCCCTGCAATTTAAATCTCTCCCTTGTTGAGGAAGGGGTTCAGGGCCAACCCTCCTCACCTCCCCCCAAAAACCAGAGTATTTTGCAGATAGGATCATTCTGTGCATCTTCCTGTTTGTGGCATAAATGCCCAGCCGGTTATTTCAGCCCCACTGGGATGCCCTGCAAAGATCCCAAGGGAGGGAAGGAGGGAGGGAAAGAGAAAAGGAAGAAAGGGAGAAAGGAGAGGAGAGCAAAGGAAAGGTAGAAAAGATGAAGGAAAGGGTGAAAAAGAAAATTGGGAGGGAGGCAGAATGGAAACAAGGAAAGGAAGAATTGGAAGGAGGGAAGGAAAACTGGCGAGGGAGGAAGGGAGGGAAGAAAATGGGAGAGGGAAGAAAAGAGAGAAAGAAGGAAAGTTGGAGAGAGAGAAGGGAGGGAGCGAGGAAGACTGGAGGAAGGGAAGAATAGAAACAAGGAAAGGAAGGGAAAGAGGGAAGGAAAAGAGAAAGGAAGGAAGGAAAACTGGTGAAGGAAGGAAAGAAAATGGGAGAGGGAAGGAAAGACAGAAAAGAAGGAAAGTTGGAGAGAGAGAAAGGAGGGAGGAAGGAAGATTGGAGGAAGGGAAGAATAGAAACAAGGAAAGGAAGGAAAAAAGAATTGCAGGGAGGGAAGGAAGGAAAATTGATATGAGGGGAAAAGAAAGAAAGAAAATTGGAGAGAGGGAGGGAAAGTTGGATAAGAGAAAGGAAAGTTGGAGATGGGAGGGAAAGATGGGAAAGAGAAGTGAAGGAAGGAAGGAAGGAAGGAAGGAAGGAAGGAAGGAAGGAGCAAGCTATTTTCATTCTGGCCCCCCACAATCAGAAGGAGACTGATTTGGGGGGTTGCATCTCAGTTTTCTGGACCTGAACTCCCATGTTCTTCTTCTCTGTAAATTTCTGCCAACTTGCTGGCCTCCCTCCCTTCTCTCAGATATAGGATCCATCAAGGGTGCCAAATGGAATCATTCTGTGCTCATTTCTAAACCTTCCCCGCTAGTTCACAGAAAGGATGGCTCTTCGGTTTAATTTGTTATTGCTAAGCTTAGCTAGCTCTCTCCTCTTGCACCAGAGCAAAACCCTATTTTTAAACCCAGCCTTAACACTGCTCCAAATCCTGTCCAGCAACCAGCATTCCTTAACTTTTAAGCTGGGTGGGCTTCAACTCCCAGAATTCCCCAGCCATCACGGCTCTCTTCTCTTAAAGCATGCTGGCTGGGGGAATTCTGGGAGTTGAAGTCCACCCAGCTTAGAAGTTGCTCCCCTTGAGAAACCTTGCTTCTAAGAGGAAGGAAGGTGACTTAGGCGATCTGGGAGAACACCTCCCATCATCCTCAGTTAAAAGGATAATGGAAACTGTCCTCTCACCCCCTATAGAAGACACCAATCCTGCACTTAGGCCCTTGACCTGCCCAGCACCAGCCCTATAAATTAATCAGGCCGATTTGATTAAAAATTGATCTTTAAAAGGACATCATCCTTCCAGCAGGCCGTTACTGTCTTTTGATGGTTACTTAAATTGCTTTTTAATACCTGTCCTCGTGCACATAAGCCATTTAGGGAAAGCAGCTTTCACCTTCATACTGGGTTTTATTTTTTTAACTCCCTCTTTTTAAATCCTTCCCAAAAGGTTACCCATCTGCCCATAAACATATGCAGGCCTGAACCCCTCCCTCCCTCCCTCTCTTTAAAATGGGCGCAGCTAGTCCTCGACTTACGACCGCCACTCAGCCCCAAATTTCTGTTGCCCGGTGAAAAGAAAAACCACCCGCGAATCGAGTTTCGTCCTGTTTTACGACCTTGCTCGTTAAGGGAGTCGCCGTAGTCACCAGGGTTGTTAAGTGAAACCGGCTTCCCCATTTGCTGGCCAAGTAGGTCACAAAAAGGGACGTGACCTGGGACACTGCCACCGTCACAAATGCGAGTCAAATTTTGATCATGTAAGCATGGGGATGGCTGCGAAGATTGTAACTATGGGAAAAAAAAAAAACCGGTCGTAAGTCCCATTTTGTAACTTCCAACTGTCACTGAATGAACTGTTGTAAGTCAAGGACTACCTTAAAACACTTGCTCTCTCATGCCCGTTGGAGTCTGATTCCGAGGGGAAGGTGAAACAGCTGACAGAGAGTGGGGATGTGGCTGGGGGGGGGGGGGCTGTGGAGGAAACTGGGGAAGGGCAAAGTCCAGCTGGGTATTCAGAGGAAGACCCAGGCCCACCCCTCTGCATCCTGGGGCACACAGGGAGGAACTGAGAAGGGAGCAACATGGTTTACGGGGGAGAAAAGGGCCCTGATTCCCTTCATTAGCTGCAGCTGGGAAAAGGGGATATAAAGGATGTTTGCACACAAAACCTTGCTGGAAGCAAAGCATGCATTATCTTTCTTTGTCAAGTCTTATCTGGGTTCTGGCGTCCTCCCAACTGTGTTTTGTTACCTTTTGGGAAGTCTGCCATTCCTTATCCTGCCCTGTCTCGGCGATTGCTGCAGCGTGGTTTGTGTTGGGTTTTATTTATAATTTATATGTACTTTGGGTTCAGATGGAATTTCTTCCCTTTAAAATCTGTTCTTGGGAGAGTTTTTTTTCTCCAGCAGATGATAACTGGACATTGAAGGACAACTTGGAAGAATTAAAGGGACTTTTACCTACTTTCGTGACTTGGTTGCTTTTGTGCCACGCCCCTTGGGGTCATCACGTGCTCCCTATTGTATGTCTTGGGAAATGGCCTTAACCCATCAATCCCACCCACCACGCCCGCTTCGTATTTTTTTTTCTTCCCCCCCCCCCCTCATTCGCACATGCAACCTTAGTAAACAAAGGAAAAAGGTGAGATTTCACTCTGGGCACGGGTGGAAAAAGGAGCAAAGTTTCTTTTTTTCTGCAAACTGGGTTTGGCCTCCCTTTTTCAAAGCCTCCCCCTTTATGGCTTCTTTTTAGCTAATGGTCAACCAGAGTTTGCAGCTGCTCAAAAAAAAAAAAGGCCAGAGCACAAGAAGATAAGAATCAAGAATCACATGAAGCGTTAACACCACTTTATAATTGCCTTGGTAATAATGCCAGGCTTGGAATATCACACCCAGTTTCGGTCGCCACGATATTAAAAAAAAAAAGATGTTGACACTCTTAAGAAAAAATGCAGAGAAGAACAACGAAGAGGATTAGGGGACCGGAGGGTAAAACATACGAAGAACAGTTGCAGGAACTGGGGATGTCTCTAGTTTGATGAAAAGAAGGACACGATATCGGTCTTCCAATATTTGATGGGACAGCCCCAAAGAAGAGGGGTCCACTTATTTTCCAAAGCCCCTGAAGGCAGGACAAGAAGCAACGGATGGAAACTAATCAAGGAGAGAAGCAACCTAGAACTAAGGAGAAATTTCCTAACAATTGAGAATAATTAACCCGTGGAATGGCTTGCCACCAGAAGTTGCAAAACTGGAAAATCGAGCATACAAGGGCCCGTTTCCAGCTCTCTCCGCCCTTTCCCCCACCCACCCACCCACCCCTCCCCAAAATGCCCATGCTGGTTAGCAGGTGGCCTTTAGTATTCGCCAAAGTGCCCACCCGACACAAGAGAGAGAGAGAGAGACAGACGGCGGGCCCTGAAAGCCGATCCTGCTATTGTGACCCACATTCACAAAGCCGGGTTCAAAGGCTGCCAGGTGGGGAGAGCCAAGTTGCCAAGATGGAGAAAAATCAACTCCTGCCCAACCTCGTGACACCCCCCCCACGCCCAAGAGGGAGGCCGCAGGATTTCTGAGGGTGCGTGCCAGCTGCTAGGATGGGCAACGTTAGGGGCATCCCTACCCAACCCAACCCATGACATAAAGTTGTATAAACTGGAGTTTGTTTGTTTTTAAATGGCCTCACTCTGATTCACACAGGCACGTTTTGAGATCTCGCACAAAGTTTTTCTCACCTGTTTGAGACCCACACAATTTCCCTGCACGTTTGAGACCCCTGTGCAAAAGTTTTTCCCACCTGTTTGAGACCCCACACAGTTTTCCCTGCACGTTTGAGGCCCTGTGCAAAAGTTTTTCCCACCTGTTTGAGACCCCACACAGTTTTCCCTGCACGTTTGAGGCCCTGTGCAAAAGTTTTTCTCACCTGTTTGAGACCCACACAGTTTCCCTGCATGTTTGAGACCCCTGTGCAAAAGTGTTTTCCACGCCACCCAAAAGGGCTGGGATGCCAGTGACCTCGAATGACCTTCCCTCTGAGCCACTTTTCAGGAATGGGGAGATCCCTGCCCCGGGGCGATTGGCTGTGGGAATCGGCGAGTGGGAGGGTTGCCTTATAACCCGGTTTGGCAACCGGAGAAAGGCTCCACAATGTGCCAGGACTGCAGCCCCCAGAATTCCCAGCTTCATTCAGCGGGGTTGCAAGCTGCCCCCTCCCATCAGATCTGAGGTCACCAGGATTCTGGGTCAGGGAAGGGTGTGTGTGTGACCACAATGGGGAAGAGATCCCTGGCTTAAAACAGGCCATTTGTAAGGGGGGGGGGAGAAAGGGGGTTTCCTGGTTCTCCTTTTGGGGAGCAATGGCAACCCCAGGAAGCCACCATCCAGACCCCCAAGTTGGGTTTGAGACAGAACCGGTTTAATTGCCCCCTTGCAGCAGCTCCTCCGATCGCCGGGAGGGCACGTAGCCAGACGTAGGTGACCTCTTGCTGGCTCTGGGTCGAGGGCACCCACTAGCCCCGCCTTATGGGGTGGTGGGAGACACTTAAAGGAGGAAGTTTAAGGGAGGAAAAGTTGGGGTGGCCCAGGGGCTGCCTTAGGATCTGGACTGTGCTCAAAGGGGGCTAGGATGAGGGGAGGGTCAGGAAGCTGTGAAGAAGCGATGGGGGGGCTTCACCTCGGGGAAAACCGGGCGGGGTTCACGGGACAGCCCTTCTTCCTCTGACTACCAGCCTTGCTGGGCAAACCCTAAAATGAGGGCAGAGTGGGGGAAGGGTCTTTTCCTTCCTTCCCTCTTTCTCTTCTTCCTTCCCTCTCTTTCCCTTTTCCTCCCTTCTCTCTTTTCCTCCCTTCTCTCCTCCTCTTTTCTCTTTTCCTTCTTTCCCTCTTCCTTCCTTCCCCCTTTCTCTTTATCCCTCCCTCTTTTTCACTCCATTCCCTCTGTCTCTTTTCCTTCTCCCTCTTTTTCTTCCTTTCAAGTCTTTCCTTCCCTCTCTTTCCCTTTTCCTCCCTCCCTTCCTTCCCCCTCTTTTCCTTCCTCCCTCTCTTTTCCTTCCATA